>OY757910.1:105025355-105422855 GCA_963585895.1 Sepioteuthis lessoniana
ACTGTAGTACCGACACAGCTATATCTTAGAAGAAATACATTTTTCTTTAAGCAAGAGATCAGATTTCTATATGATCGACAGCCTATTAATTACATTCCATGACTTACCAATGCATATGTGGACATCGCTTTCCGTAGATGAGATATTGCTGCCAAGGGTTTCTGATTTTAGAGGCATCCCATTTAAAGTGGCCGAGCAACAAAAATTTAAATGCATCAACTCTGTGCGGATACCAGATGCAGTCTAGAGGACCGGTCGGAAGAGATGCACAATCGGTAACGATATATATATATATATATATTTCCATTTGTACTGATCGTCCATCTCTCCCGGCCAGTCCTCTCTCTCTCTCTCTCTCTATCTCTCTCAATCTATATATATATAAAGAAAGTATCAAGGAACTCCGTACCAGTTAAAGTGGCCGACCAACAAAAACTTAGATGCATCAACTCAGTGCAGATACCAGATGCAGTGTAGAGGACCGGTCGGGAGAGAATGCACGATCGGTAACGATATATATATAGTATATACTCTATATATATAGTAGACTGCTAACAAAACGGCTGGAGAAGAAGCTAGACGGCAATTACACAAGAATGCTGCGAGCAATCTTGAACAAGTCCTGGCGGCAACACTCCACGAGACACAAACCGTACGGCCACCTGCCTCCTATCACGAAAACTATTCAAGTTAGACGAACCAGACATGCAGGACACCGCTGGAGAAGCAGGGACGAGCTCATAAGTGATGTACTCTTACGGACCCCCACACATGGCCGAGCAAAAGCAGGGCGACCAGCACGAACATACATTCAGCAACTATGTGAGGATACGGGATGTAGTCCAGATGACCTGCCAGAGGCGATGAACGATAGGGAAAAGTGGCGAGAGAGGGTCAGGGATATCCGTGCTACCAGCACGACATGATGATGATGATGATGATATATATATATATATATATATATATATATTTGTACGATCGTCCATCTCTCCCGGCCGGTGGTCTCTCTCTCTCTCTTTCTCTCTCTCTCTATCTCTCTCAATCTATATATATAAAGAAAGTGTCAAAGAATATATATATATATAATATTATATATATATATATATATTATATATATAATGCAAGGCTTGTTCACTGCTACTATCGCATGAAAGTTCATTAGACAATTTCAAATCAAAGAGTAAATCGTACAAAGATGCTTAGAAAGTAAAGTATTCGGTGTTTGATTTAAAAATATTCTTTAAGCGCTTCAAATTTCTTTTCTTTATTCATATAAATCAATAATATCATAAATGAAAATAAATTCGTTTATTACACGTAAAGCTATATAACAGATCTCGGTAATGGCATAAGGGTATTATTTTCTTTTCTTCTTATTTTAGATGGTATGTCCATGTCCGTGGGTTATTAAAAGTCCACGTCGTTTTTTGTAGAAGGATAGTAATTGTACTATTTAAAACATAGCTAGGAGCAAAAGGGAGTTCATGCCTTTTATTAATGGTATTAGTCAAAAAGTCAACTCAATAGGACGACTGGAGTTCGAACTTACTAATTACCATGACAGTCCAGCAAACTAGCCACAACACAACGGAAACTCTCCACCGAGAAACGTATTTGATATCTTATGGTATTTGACATGGTATTTGATATCTAATGATATTTGATATCTAATGGTATTGACGTTGTCTTTAAGGCATCGCAAATGTTTTCTTGGAAGCTGTGCAAAAGAAAGAGAAAGAGAGAACTACAAAAGAAAGGAATGCTATGTATCGTAGTACAAAACCATGAACATTTTGGGGAGAGAGAGACAGAGAGACAGAGGGAAATAGAAAGAGATAGTGAGAGTAGGTAAAAGAAAGAGAGAGTTGGTGTGTTAAAAGAAAGAAGATCAGTTAGACAGAGATAGAAAGAGAGGTGGAGAAGGCGCTGAAAGAAAGAAAGAAAGAAAAGAAAGAAAGAAAGAAAATACATACATACATACATACAAAAAGAAAGAAAGAAAGAAAGAAAGAAGGGAATGAGAAATGAGATAATAGACATTGAAGTAGTAAAGAGAGAAAGGAGTGTGGGGGGATATTAAGAGACCGGAAAATAGTGAGAGAGAGAAAAAATGAGGGAGGAGAGAGAGAAAAATGAAGCAGAGAGAGAGAGAGAGAGAGAGAGACCACCCCCCACAAAAAAAAACAAGAAAGAAAGAAAGAAAGAAAGAAATATTGAAGAATAAGGAAGAAGAGTAATAGTCATTGCAGTTGTAGAAAAGGAAAAAGGGAAGTGAGAACGTCAAAAGAGGGAAAACAAGAAAAAGAAAGAGAGAGGACCCAAAAAGAGAGGCAGCAAGTAAGGAAATATGTTATAGAATAAAAGTGATAAATTTATGAACGAGGAGAAATACAGAGTGTGTGATTAAGTAAGAGAGACAGAGAGACAGAGAGAGAGAGAGAAAAGGAAAAAAGAAAGAGAGAGCGAGAAAGAATGTGTGTTCGTGTTTGTGTGGGTGTGTATGTGTGGGTGTGTATGTGTGGGTGGGTGTGGAGACGTTAGAGCAAATAAAATGAGAGTGAATGAGAAAGAGATAGATTGATAGATAGATAGAGAGAGAGAGAGTGAGAGAGAGAGAGAGAAAGTGAGAGAGAGAGAGAGAGAGAGCCAACAACCAACCAACCAAACACAACAAACAAACAAACAAAAAACACACTGAGAGAAAAAGAGAAAAATACGAAAAATAGATCATTGCAAGTGTTTTATAGCATATCAATCCCTGTTGATGAATTTAAATCAGATCCTGTTTCTACATATCAAATAAATACATATAATATGAAAACGAATAGTTATTGGTAGCATTTTTAAATGACCCAGAGATCATTTATTGTGCTCACAGTTAAGTGATTTCAAGTATTTCTTTCAAACGCTAATAATTCTATTTGCCAGTTAAATGGTTTCCAGTAAAGTAAATGATTGAACAGTTCTATTTAACCCATAGTTAGGACCATGACTGATTCTATCACTCCGGGTCAGAGTGGAACTCGGAATAAAAGCAATGAAAAAGTACTCCTTAGTCGACCTTAGTCGAGGGCGACCCGAAGGTTCCCTTTTCAATTGCTACTACACCGAGGTGTAGGGAAGGGAGCAACTCCTTCCTCTGGATGGCTCCTCTTTACCCTTGATACGTACTATTATAATGCTGAGTGTTAAGTAAGGAGATATCAAGTACCATTTTTAAAGTCTTTGGTACGACTCGACCTGGGATTGGACACTGGTTTCCTGGGCCATTGGCGAACACATTCAGCTAAAAATCCAGAACTGGAACCTCACCATCAGATGCAGTTTATTGCCATATTCAGGACATTCGTTGGAGGCGGGTTACCCCTCTGCAAAGATGCGGTCAGCGTATTCTACAACGTAACCTATTGAGATGGAGGGGTTGCCCATATATAATGATATAATCAACCGATTTTTATACATTACTGTAACATATAAAAAATGATCAATCGGAGCGAAATATCTATCTCTAATTTGTAAACGATTAAACAGTTCGAGGAACTAAGAACAATCCTGAATAAACAAGTATAGCCTCAAGTAACAATACAAATAATTTACCGTATTAGACAGTTCACTTTTTTTTACTAAAATTATCTTTTAAAATTCCCCTATGTTTTATATGCCATATATAGGTTGAAAATTCGTGATAATCAGTCATAATTAGCTACCAGGCAACTCCTATTAGGTTAAACTTTAGAATAACTTCATATACCAATTGTTATAATTTAAAAGGCTATTCTGTAGATGAAAAGTGCTATCATTGATAATATGCATTATATTAATTTCATCACGTTTAATATAAGTACTTTTTTTTTTGTTTTACCCTGCTGAAATTGGCGTGCGTCTTATACACCCGCGCGTCTTGTATATCGTTAAAGACCCCCAATGGGACTATTTCACTAATTGCAGGGAGGTTAAGGGGTTTTATATTCTTCTTAAATATATTAATCTGAAAGAGAACGTAACAGCGCGACTGAAGTTCGAACTCACAGATTAATTGGTCACAGTCTAGGATCTTAACCACCACACTACAGAGACCACTTCAAACTTGTAACCCTCTGTTGTATTAAAATTGATGAACTGTTTATTCTTTTACTAATTGCCAGTTTTAACTGGTTGTTTTTCCACTAAAGTCTGAATGTCAGCAAGTCTCTACGAGGATCATTAAATGAGTTTCCAGACTTTTTTCGTATGGGGACTTTTATTGTACACACATGAAACTCTAGTCCCCTTCCAAGTAATCTTCTCCGGCTGCAATGCACTTGTTGTACCGTTCCAACAACTTCTGGAAGGCCCCATGGAAGTCCTCTTGTGTTAGTGTGTCGATGACCTTCGTCACAGCCTCTTTCATCTCCTCAATTGTCTAATAACGACAGCCTACGAGCTTAGGGAATAACCAAAAGTCACAGGGAGCAAGGACTGGACTATAGGGAGGCTGAGCAACTTTGCTGATGCCCATCTTGGTCAAATAGTCTGTGACAAGGATGGAGTTGTGGACTGGTGCATTGTCCAGGTGGAAATGTCACTGACCTGATTTGAGGAGTGCTGGCCTCTTCCCTAGGAATCTCTTCCTGAACTCCCTTAAAACCTCAGCATAGTAACCCTAACCCTAACCCTTTGGCCAATCAACTCTGATGTATTGACTTCCTTACTCCTCCCACACCCCTCATCATCCCTCATAGACTCCCTGCCTTCCTTGAATCTCTTATACCACACAAAAACCCATGCTCGATTCATGCAAGATGCTCCAAAAGCAGTCTGAGGCATTCCATACGTTTCTGTGGCCTTTTTTCCAAGTTTAAAACAGAATTTAATTGCATATCGTTCTTCTAAAGTGTCAGATTGTATTTTTGAAATTCACCAGCTGTAACATAAAAATCGGACAGTCATCTCATAAGACGTCTAGCAATAACATACTGAATTTGCAAGAGTCAACCACAGTTTTGAATACCTGTACAAAAAAAGTCTGGAAACTTATTGAAGGCAACATGTAATTTACAGTAATATAAGCATGAAGTATTCCGATAGAATGCAAATTATTTTTAAACAATTTGATCTATAGACGGGTTAAGAACAAGTACTATTATTCCAGGTCAGAATGGACCTGGGAGTACTGACAATAGCAAGGTAGCCCACACCCTCCAGATTCCCCCAAACTGGAGCTTCTCTATCAGATGCTGTTTAGTTTAATAACAGGGCACTATTTTTAGGGTGGGGTCTTAGCCTTCTGCAGGGGATTCAGTCAGCATATTTTAAGCATAAGGATATATAAAGGCAGAGATGGTAGATGAAAAGAAGGGAGAGATAGAGACAGAGACAGAAAAAGAGAAAGAGAAAGATAAAAAAACTGAGTGAGTGAAGAAAATTTAGGAATAAAGAGAACAGATCAAGAGGAGATAGAAGAAGAAAAACAAGACAGAGGAAAAGGACGTTGAAAAAAAAAAGAACAAACAATGAATGCGTTGGAGAAAAGTATCCCAGAAAGAAAGAAAGAAAGAAAGAAAGTTACGAGAAAAAAGAAGAAAGAAAGAAAGAAAGAAAGAAAGAAAGTGAAAAGAGAAGAGAAGAGAAAAGAAAGAGAGATAAGAGAAAAAAAGAAAGAAAGAAAGAAAGAAAGAAAGAGAAAAGAAAAGAAAGAAAAGAAAGAAAGAAAGAAAGAAAGAAAGTGAAAAGAGAAGAGAAGAGAAAAGAAAGAAAGATAAGAGAAAAGAAAGAAAGAAAGAAAGAAAGAAAGAAAGAAAGAAAGAAAGTTACGAGAAAAAATGAAAGAAAGAGAAAAGGAGAAGAGTGAAAGAATGAAAGAAAGAGAAGAGAAGAGAAAAAAGAAAGAAACAGAAGAGAAAAGAAAGAAAGAAAGAAAGAAAGAAAGAAGAGTCTTGTAGACAGAAATGGAGGCGAAGTTTGTGTGGGTCTTGATATGATTACACTAAAACCTGGTGACCTCGAAGCTGGGTCAAACCTTTCTAATGTTGCGCAGAGTCGACAATACGGAATCTAGTCGGCTCCATGATTCCCATTGGATCCATCGGCTTTCAAATTACATCAAAAGACTCAGAGGAAAAAAAAAAAAATAAAGATTCAGACGCTTACGACTTACGCCCAAATGTCTGCTTAAAAAAAAAACGCATCACTTAGGCAGAATGCAAATGTCTCCTACCATTGGATTCTGCTTGATGGATGGAGAAAAAAGTTAAGAAAATAGAAAGCAAAAATGAAAAAAAAAAAACAATCACATAAATAAATTAGGAAAGAAAGAAGAAAATTAAAAAATCAGTCATCTAATCTCAGATACTTATGAGCCTGCTCAGTTAGAAATGAACACTTAAATGTATATATATATATATATTGTATGCACAGTAGCGCAGTGCTCTTAATGTTATTGAACCCACTTTTTACACAGTTCAACGATTTTGATTTTATATAGAATTTCCTAAGAAAAAATAAATTACAAGATATCTAAATGAAAATAATAAATGAAAAATAAAAACTATCCCGTCATACGCAGTTTGATGTCATACCTTGGACTGCCCACTTTTGTCGGTTTGGGTTCTTGGTTTAATGGCATATCAACCTTTGTAGGTTATTTAATGCCAAAGCCATTCTCCTTGAAAAAAAGTAGTGGTACTATCTAACCCATAGCTGGGAGGATAAGAGAGTTCATATATTTCCCCAGGGTATTTGCCCAAAAGTGAACGTAATAGCGCGACTGTAGTACTCACTCACTTACTACAATTCCGCTGTCCATCGCTTTAACCATTACACCACAAGGACACCCCTTCCCTCTTTTGTCGGGAAGTGTCTTTCCACACTGTAGAGTATACAGTTAGGGTATTTTAAGCTCTCCCCTATCAACAAGGAGCCCGTGGTGTAGTCGTTATCGTCGTAGGAAATGGACACGGCGACACGAGTTCAAATCCTGGACGAGACTGATTGCACATAGCACTAATACCCTTAGGAAAGGTATGAATCCAATTATTCTCCCTCCAGCTATGGGTAAATAGTAGGAAAGACTAGGTTCTTCAGCCTTGGTTAGGCAACTAGTCTAGGAGAAGGAAAACTCTGAATTGAAACCTGTTAAACTCCGCTTAAAAATTGACCTTGTGTCATATCCTGCCTTAGCGGAGGGGTTGGTAAATAGTATCAACAAGGTGTGTATGGATTATTGGCATTCAGAATAGTTACTTGTGGCTAGTTGAGTAAACAATTAGTCTCAAGTGTTTATATAAAAATATATATAAGCAAGTAATTAATTTGAATTCTAATAACTATTATTAGTTGCTTGAAACTACAAAAGTGCTTGAAAAAAAATGAACTAACTACAGTGTTAATTGGTCCTATAGGGTTGTTGTGCTATAAAAACAAACAATTGAGAAAATTATTTTATGGCCCCATGGTTTAGTTTTGTTATTACCACCGTAGAAACTGCTGAATTTAATGAAAACTTGTCGAATGATTCATGTTTAAATTAAATCTTTATTTCAAATTATTTATAATAATAATCAATAAAAAGAATTTAATACATCTTTAATCAACTTTAAATTGTCCAGTCTATTTATAAGTTTTATAATGGGCAGGTACACATCTCTTTCTCTCTTATATATATATATATATATATATATATATATATATATATATAATAATTAAAGTCTGACCTTCTTACTATCGTTGCATAATTACAAGTTTCGCGTATTATCAACAGACTAGAAGACTCATATATCAGAGGAAATTTTGTTTAGAAATAAATGAAGGTAACATTTTGATTACTTTTATTTTATATATTTTAGTTTTTATATTGCTCTACAAACTTGGATTTATATATTTTAGTTTTTATATTGCTCTACAAGCTTGCATTTGAGCACTTTTTGATTTATCAAAGTTTTTTTATTATTCATATATATATATATATATATATATATATATATATATATATATATTGTCATCCACAGACAGACGTTTTGTTGTATCACAACTCTTCAGTGTAACAAGACGCACAAGACACTTCAAACTGGGATCGAAACCCACCTAATTTTACGCTAGACTTAGTATCTAACAGCTAAGGCATCAGACAACCTACCTCAACTCGGGAATTATAACGCATTATGTATTAGCTTTCGTTTGTTTACATTTTGCGTTATCGGATACCAGAGTTCTCAATTCGTAAGCAAAGCTTTGTATTAAGCGGGTGACAGCCGTTAATTCCATCGCCAGATTTCTCAACTCTCGGGAGAGGAGTATATGGAGAGAGAACGAGAAAGATATGTACTTGTATAATTAAGTACACTCCTTAGGATTGTTTTATCAAAAGTTGATTTCTTTCTAAATCAAAGATCATCATCATTATCATCCAATCATCTACAAGCATGAAGTTTCCAGATTACTTCTCTTGCCGTTCGTCCATATCCATCACTCCTCTTGACAGCATCCAGTGTCCGAACAAAGCTGATGTATGTAAATCCTTGCTGGTCAATCAACGTTCATCAGTCGGTGTCCAAAAGAGAAAGTCGCTTATAAGCCCGTCTTTACTTCACCAGCAATGTCCAGCGTATCTTGTTCGTCTAAAAAGGATTATTTGTTAGATAGGAGGTAGGTGAATTACAGTTGCTCTTTTGTGGAATGTTGCTTTCAGAATTTCTTCAAAACAGCACGTTGTATTCTTATGTAAACCCCAGCTCGCTTTTTTCCTATGTTTCTCATAAGCATCCAGGTGGTGCATTCGTACAGTTGTACCGACACTGCCACCTCTTGATGGTTGGTTGGTTTGTTGGGTTTTATGGCATATCAACCTTTGTAGGTTATTTAACGCCAAATCCCTTTTTATGTAAATAATCTGTTCTATTTAAAACAATTCAGTTTAGCATAAGTACAGAGTTGAATTGTCAAAAATATTTCCATTTCAAATTATTCAAGCAGTTATATGCAACAATTTAGTTAAGTGTAAATACAATTTCAATGTCGAAAAACAGTTCTATTTCAATTAATTAAGTTAAGCATAAGCTCGCAGTTTAAATGTAAGTACGGTTATTTGTCAACAACATTTCTATTTCAAGCTTTTCAGTTTACTCAAACAATTCAGTTTAGCATAAGTATGCAGTTGGTTCTATTGAACCCATAGATTGGGCCTTATCAGGTCCTACCACTCCGGGCCAGAGTGGACCTGGGAGCGATGGCAATGAAGGGGTACTCCGCATTCCCCAAAGCTCAAGCACTGCTGGAACCTCACCATCAGATTGTTTAGTGTCATATCCAGGACACTCGTTAGGGGGGTCTTACCCCTCTGCAGAGAAGCGGTCAGTGTATTCTGCACCCCCAGTCGACTGGGCAAGCCACCTTTTGAAAAAAAATCTCGTTTTGGCTTATCAGAGACATTAAAGTTCCATATGATTGACAAAATCACCTAAAGCGGAGATGGCTCTTTCTTCTTTAAAACACATCAACTGTACCTTTATATTAATCTGATGTTAAACCAACTGAAGTATGAGGATCTGTCTTCCTCAAAAGTGGCAGGATTTTATGTTTCAATTCAAACATTACAATTGGTAGAACAAAATCACATCAGAATTCAAAAACCACAATAATTTAGTTTTTGATATCTATTTTAGTTTTTGATATCTGATGTGATTTGTAACATTAGATTATTATAAGGACGCAGTTGATGTGTTTTAAAGAAGAAAGACCCCTCTCCTTGCCCAGTCAGCTTGGGCTGTAGAATACACTGACTGCGCCTCTGCAGAGGGGTAAGAAACCCCCCACTAACAAGTGTCCTGGATATGGCACTAAACAATCTGATGGTGAGGTTCCAGCAGTGCTGGAGATTTGGGGAATGCGGAGTACCCCTTCATTGCCATCGCTCCCAGGTCCACTCTGGTCCGGAGTGGTAGCACCTGATAGGGCCCAATCTATGGGTTAAATAGAAGTAACAGCATACTTATGCTAAACTGAATTGATTAAGTAAACTGAATAGCTTGAAATAGAAATGTTTTTGACAAACCGTACTTACATTTAAACTGCGAGCTTATGCTTAACCGAATTATTTGAAATATAACTGTTTTTTGACATTAAAACTGTATCTACACTTAATTGAATTGTTATATATAACTGCTTGAATAGTTTGAAAATAGAAATATTTTTGACAATTAAACTGTGTACTTATGCTAAACTGAAGTGTTTAAAATAGAACAGATTATTTACATAAAATGGATTTGGCGTTAAATAACCTACAAAAGTTGATATGCCATAAAACCCACCAAACTAAACCAAACCTTCTCCACTTTAAGTAACAAGCCTCTGAAATGAGTAGACTAGTTCACATACCTCGGTAGAATATCTCATCGACTGAAACTGATGTCAACATACGAATAAAGAAAAGCTTGAACTGCCATTAACATTTTGTGCGAACGAAATTTTCATTTTTATATTCATTTTGAGTATTGGCAATTACTTTGAACTCATTGTAGAATATTATATCCCATCCCGCTGAAAACATGTCATGTTTGTAACCTACCTTTGGACATAACACTGTTTAATTATCTGACTGTACTGCTCTCTTGTTTTCCTCAAACATTGTCTTCGCAAGCTTCGAAACTGTGATTAAATGGTTGTTCCAGTTCTTTGTTTAATGGCATATCAACTCTTTTTAGGTTATTTAATGCCAAAGGCCACTCTCCAAGAAGAACAGTCGTGGTACTATTTAACCAATAGCTGGGAGTATTAGGGGGTTCATACCTTTCCTAAGTGTATTTGTCAGAAAGGGAACGTAATAGCGCGACTGGAGTTCGAACTCGCTTACTACGATTCCGCTTTAACCATTACACCACGAGGACCCCCCCCCCCGTAAAATGGTGGTGTTTTGACTCTTGGAAATCAATTTCAACTATAGAATACAATATCACTCGAATGCCCACCCCATTCAGCTTCTATGTTCTATGACGGCTGTTTTTCTTTCTGTCCCAACTGTTCTAATATCTTGTCGAATATTATTTATCAACACGAGTGTGTTCGAGTTATTGTTTTTGCTAACTCTTATCTTATAATAACCCAAAAAGAAAAAAAATCGACATCTCCCGAACATGGTGAACGTAATGACCTGTTAATATTCGTTCTACGTGAAATTAGTCTGCAAGTAAACATTCGACGAAAATGATCTGTTGTTGCTCTTGCAATGTGGGCGTTTACTTTGCTTGTTAGTTTTAATAGCATATCAACATTCGTGGGTTATTTAATGCCAAAGCTATCCTTGTAGAACAACAGTTGTAGTGCTCTTAAACAAATAACTGGAGGTTTAGAGAGTTCATACCTTTACCAAGGGTATTAGTCCAATAGTGAAGTTAATAGCGCGACTGGAGTTCGAACTCACAAACTAAGATATAACAGTCCAACATGTTAGCCATTACTCTATGGGTAATAGCAGGAGGATTAGAGTGTTCATGGCTTTACAAAGGGTATTAGTCTAATAGTGAAGGTAATAGGGTGACTGGAGTTCGAACTCACTAACTAGGTTATCACAGTCCAACACGTTAACCACAACGCTATGGGTACTCCTTCCACCCAGTGCAGGATATATATAGTGGCAGTTACTATATATATATATAGTGACAGCCACTTTGTAAACGAGACTGTCACTTCGATTTCCTAAGAATATACGTGTTAGCGCGCTTAACTGATCAGGCCAAACACATCTTTGCAAGCCCAATTGCATGTATATTAAATGATGTAGATGTCTTTTCCATTAATATTTCCCCCATGCATCCACATAAAACTTAAATGACACGAGTTACTTGTAGATTGCTGCTGAGAGACTTTTGTAAAACGACTATCCGATAGTTTCTTGTCCCGATGTTTTCATATGACTAGCAAGTTGGCTTTGCACAAAGAGACCCAACTACAAATGTTACAAACATGTTCAGGCTGTAAAGTGCAAAGGACTGAGGTCAAATCCTCCTTCAGAGGTGTTGGTTTCAAACTGGAGGGCTCGATTCTCCGTTTTTTAAACGCTTTACAACTTTCGTTGATCAATTTCTTCCAAAACGATCGATTTACCCTCATCTGATTCCGTTCTCAAATATCTATACTTAGCACCTTGAGGTTGGTTTTGACGATATCTTTAGAATGTTTCTTAGGTTTATATTTTTGACGTCTACCGTGTTGCATTCCTTCGTAGATCAACTGCTTAGGTAACTTAACATTTTCCATCCTGGTAACGTGCGCAGCCCTACGAATCTGATTCCGTATGGAGAGCATCTCAATATTAGATGTATTGGCTCACTTGAGAACAACAGTATTAGAGACAGTCATTTGCTGATCAAAAATAAAATTGCTGCATCATCATTGTGTAACAATTTTCGTTAAATTTTCCAAAAGTCGAAAAGTCTCTCAAAGCGGTCGCTTAGATGTTTTTTTTTTTTCTTTTAGTTTTTAGCTTTTCGTTGGGGAGTTTCCGCTAAATGTTCTTTTGTACTGATTAGCTTCTCTCATCGTTGGCTAGTATATTTCGCATTCCCTTGATAGCGGAAAAGCTGTGATCTGTTATACTGATCACACACCTTTCTTCTGCGATCTTGATTTTTGATAGATTGATAGATATGAGCTGACTGGTATATATATATATATATATATATATATATATGTATATCAGCCTGATAACCTCTGTTTGTCAATTTATCTCACACACTCTTTCTCTATATATATATATATGTATACACACCAGTCAGCTCATATCTATCTATCTACCTATATATATATATATATATACAGATAGATAGATATGAGAAGACTGTGATACATAGATAGATATGAACATACTGAAAACTAGAAATAGATTGATAGATATGAGCAGGCTGATCTATATATATATATATATATATATATATATATCAGTCTGTTAACATCTATCTGTGCACACACACACACACACACACATATATATATATACTTACATAGATAGATAAATAGATATGAGAAGACTGTGATAGATAGAGTGGCGCGAACAAACTGAGCCTTATTATGGAGTTATTCTGGGATGCTGTCGACAACGATACAGTTTCACTTTCTAGGTTTCCTCTGCGTAGACACATCTAAGTTATCTCGTATCTCATTTCCTTAGTTTTTCCCTTTAGTGCATCTATAATGTTGTTTAATATGTTTTCTCGTTTATTATTTTTTATAGGTTCCTGCAGTTAGCAGTTGTTGCTATTTGTCTCTCTTTGTTTTTTTGGGGGGGGGTTACTATATTCTTGTAGTTGGTGCATCGCTGCATTATCAGTATTATGCATTTATGCAGCTTCTTCCTTATTGGCAGGAAGAGACAGAATGTCAGTTTTCATTCGGAGTAAATCTGGTTTAAGCTTTGCATTTTCCTTCTTCAAGACTAGTTGCCGTGCAAAGACTAAAGAAAAGAATCTGTTCAACTATTTACTCAATGGCGTGGAGGGAGAGAAGAAATAGGTTAATCCATTTCCCAGAAGCATTAGCGTAAGTTGAAATGCAGATAACCTCGTCCAGGGCTTGAACCCAGGATGCCGAATTCATTTCCTACGTGGATAATCCTTATACTAAGGTTGATTTAACGATAATATAATATCTATCTCCAACATCTCAAAATCATCTTAGTATTAGTGATAATAGTAATACTATAAATAGTAGATGTAATTGTATGCATTTACCAACCCCTCATCCCGAACAGGATGTGACACAGGGTCAATTTTTAAACGGAGTTTAACTGATTTGGATTCAGAGTTTTCTTTCTCCGAGACTGGCTGTCTAACCAATGCTGAATAACGCAGTCTGTCCTGCTATTTAACCATAGCTAGTGAGGGAAATACTTGGATTCATAACTTTCCTATCGGTATAAGAGCCTTGTGAATAGCTATCAGCCTCGTCCAGGATTTGAACACGAGTCTCCGTGTCCATTTCTTACGAAGATAACAATTACACAACGGGTACCTAATAATAGTGGGAAGTAGTAGTAGAAGTAATAGTAGTACTAATAATAGTTGAAGTAATTATAGTAATAGTAGTTTTAGTAGCAGTAGTAGCTGCATTCCATATTCACGTCTATCTTCATTCCTAGTGGCAACATGAGTTTCCAAACCGTTCTCGAGATTTTATTCATTTATTTATTTATTTATTTATTTATTTATTACTTACTCCTTGAGAGTTTTTCACATCAATTTTCACTGAGTTTGAGTGACAACAAGTCTCCTCAAGTCTCCAGGACTCTTCTCAGTATTCTAGCCGTTCTCAATGGTGCAGTAGTTTGGATGGTCTCCATTCATCCGCCAACTTCCAAGTCCTCCAGTTCCTTAAGTAATCCCTTAGTTACTGTTCCAAACGCACCAATTACAATTGGTATAATTGTCACCTACATGTTCAATAGTTTTTTTTTCAATTCCCTAGTAAGGTGGAGGTACTTATCCTTCTTTTCACATTCTTTCAGTTTTATTCTGTGGTTAACCGAGACAGCAAAGTGCACAATTTTGCAGGTTCTCTTTATTAATAATAATTATTAATTATTTTATTATTATTAGGTCTGGTCTTCTGGCAGAGATTAGGTTTGTATGTCAAAGTCCCATAGGAGTTTATGTTTGTCATTTTCTAGGACAGATGCTGGGTTGTGCATATACCATTAGTTCGTATGGTCAAATTTCAATTTCTTGCACAATTCCCAGTGGATCACCTTGCTCACCCAGTCGTGTCTAGTCTTATACTCCTTTCGTCTCAATCATCACATAACCCACATTTGCTATTTTGTTGCATCTATTTTCGCTTTGATATGATTGATTCTCATGGTGTTGTTTTGTGCTGCTATTAAGAGAGATTCTGTTTCTCTCTTAAAGTTTCCTTTTCTTGGCCATGTTCTGGTTTTCTCGTGTGCGATGTTTTTTATTAGTCGTTTAAAACGCCCATAGAGTTGTTTTCTTCTCATTTTTGTTTCCTGGTTATTATCATTTTATATGCCATCGTATTGTCAGTATCGTTTCCGATGGCTGTAATCAGTCCTCCTTCGTGCTTTTCTATGTAGTCCTCGAGTCGTTGTATCGATGCGTCAACGGTGTCTTCAATGCTGGCAAGTCCTCATTATTATTTTAATACTTTTGGAGTTTTTCGCTGAAGGTTTCTCACAGAAGCTTGAGTGACAACAAGTCTCCTCAAGTCTCCAGAGCTCTTCTCAGTATTTTGGCAGATCTTATTTATGCTCTCTCTTGGAAGGTCACCACTCGTCCTCTTATTTCCAAGTCCTCCAATCTCTGTATCCATTCTTTGGTTGATGCAACAAGAGCTCTAATTATTTCTTTTCGCTTTCTCTTAATTTTACTCTGTGCCAAGCCGGGACAGAAAAATCCATAATTTGGCAAGTTCTCTTTTTTTGTTGATATTTACTAGGTCCTATCGTCTGGCCGAGATTAGGTGATCAGAGAAGGTTGTGCGTCTCATTCTTCAGGGCAGATTCTGGGTTGTACGAATACCATTTGTTCTTATGGTCAAATTTCAATTTCTTGTACAATTCCCAGTGAACAACCTTACCCACTCAGTCGTGTCGAGTGTCATATCATTTTTGCACTAATTCGCTGCATTTGCTTTATTACTATCAATATTATTAGTACTTATCTTATTTGACCTAATCGGCTGGGGCTGCAGAATACACCAACTGCATCACTGCAGAGGGGTAAGAGCACGCACCTACCCAGCCAGTGTCCTGGGTATGATACTAAACAATCTAATGCTGGAGCGCTATTAATGCTGGAGCTTTGGGAAATGCAGAGTATCTCTTCATTACCATCGTTTCCAGGACAGCTCGGGACCGATGTGGTAGCACCTGATAGTGTCCTATTTAAGGTTCAAATAGAACTAAACAACAGTGTACTTAAGCTAAAGAGTATTGTTTTATATAGAACTGCTTTTGACATTTGAAATGTGTACTAATGCTAAACTGAATTGTTCGAAATAGAACATTTTTTTAAACTTTTGACAGGGTATAAACAAAAAACTGTACTTATACAAAACTGTATTGTTTGAAATATAACTGTTTATTTTTATAAGAATGGATTTGGCATAAAATAACCTATTATGGTTGATATGCCATAAAACCAAACCAAACCAAACCTTATCTTATTTTTACAGATAATAATAATAATAATATTGAGAATAATAATAATAATTTTTTTTCATTTGAAAAATCTTCCCTTTCATATGTGCTCTTTTTAGCTGCCTTTCGCTGATTCCTTTGAAGTATATTAGCATCGGAGACGCTTTTAAGACAAGAAAGAGAGAAAGAAAATATATCCTAATCAATATTCGGCGCAGATAAAAAGCCATAGCTAAGTGACGCCTGATGTTAAAGTGTGATTTGGTCAGATATTGTAACATTGAAAAGGAGAGTAAAGATATGTAATGGGAGAGCGTGAATGGAGAGTGAGAGTAAAAAAAAAAAAAAAAAAAGAAAAAAGAAAAAAGGAAAAAAATACGTTCGAAAGGAGAGTTCAGATGAAAGACTGGGATTTAATATTCAGTTCGCATTGTCAATGTTACCACGTATCGATTGGATGATTGAGCTTCTTTGAACGGTGTGTTTAGAAGTAATAAACGCCGGGGTTAAAGAAAGATACGACGAAAGAAGAGAAGACGAAATAAGAAAGACACAATGGGGAAGTAAGGGAAAAGGGAGAGATATAAGGAGAGTGGGGAAGGGAAGTGAAATTAAATGAGAAAGAGAAAAAGAGAGAGCTTGCGTGGTTATAAGAGTTAGGTAGGAAAAGAAAGAGTGGGTGGCTGTTTGGTTCAGAGAGAGAGAGAGAGAGAGAGAGAGAGAGAGAGGACTGGAGAAATTTAAAGACAGCAAGAGAGACTAAAACTTTTACTACGAGAGAAGCAAACGAAGAAAGGATAAGAGAATTTTTTTTTAAATAAGGAAAGCAACAACTCCCGCCCTCAAAACTGAGATTACATAGATTAAATAATGAAGAGATTGGAAGATTTACAAAAAACAAGAGGGAGTTAGAGAGTGAATGAGAGAGAGAGAAGGAGAGAGAGAGAGAGAGAGGGAATCAAAGTAAAATCACACACACACACACACACACACACACTCACACATACGAATACAAACATTCATTTCTAGGGTGAGTCAAAAGTTTTGCAATATTTTGCTAGGTCTCAGTTTGCGGTTAATGTATCACGCAAACGAACTAGTTCAAACCATGGGAGGTACCACGTATTGCTGGTTGTATAGTGGTAGTGTGTACGCTGACACTTTACACAATGCTTCATTCTGAATGTGATTTAAAAGCCTCATAGATGAACGTGTAATGAAGTGGGCTATAACCGTGCCGCTGAATTTGTTGTGAGAAAGATGAAGCTGCAGTTGATTGCAGAAGAATAACCAGATGGTTGTTGAAATTTCATACAAGAAGCTCGATGATCAAACAATATAAGGTAAGCCTAAAAGCGTGGATTTCCAGGCCGTTCCATAGAGGCAAATCCAGGGAATTGCACACAGAGAGTATCAGGCGAGTCCTATGTGGTTATTCAACATTACAATGACGGCAAAAAGCATCCAGAATTACTGAAGTGTGCTTCATGTTACCAAAAATATAGAAAAACTTTTGACTCTCCATAGTAAATTTTCCTACACTCACTAATTTTGATGACCGAGTCAGCTGGGGTTGTAGAATACACCGACTGCTTCTCGGCAGAGGAGTAAAACTTCACCAACAAGTGTCCTAGATATGATACTAAAAGATTTTATAGCGAGGCTGCAGTAATGTTGGAGCTTTGGGGAATGCAGAGTACCACTTCATTGCCATCACTCTCACGTCCACTCTGCCCTGGAGTGGCAGGATTTGATAGGTTTGGTTTCTTTGTTTAATGGCATATCAACCTTTGTAGTTTATTTAATGCTAAAGCCAATCTCCTAGAAGAATAGTAGTGGTACAATTTAACCCATAGCTGGGAGGATAAGAGGGTTCATACGTTTCCCAAGGGTATTTGTCCGAAAGTGAACAAATAAACTGGACGATTAAAACATTGATTCAGAGATATAATACTGTAATCTTAAAAGTATTTACATACTTAAAAAGTTAAACACCAATAAAATTCAAAAGCTAGAGCTTTTTGGAATGCGAAGTACTCCGTCATTGCCATCACTCGCAGGTCCACTCTGGCCCGAAGTGGTAGCACCTGATATGGTCCCATCAATGGTTCAAATAGAAATGCTTAAACTGAGTGAAAACGAATGACTCATGCTAAATTGAATTGCTTAAAAAAGAACTGTTTATCTATGTGTAAATAAAAGACTGATCTTTAATTGAATCGTTAGTGATACATAATATTACTTGGAACCATTTAACTTTGACTTATGCGAAACTGAATTGTTAGAAATAGAACTGTTAGATTGCTGCAGTGCTTGGTTTGGTTCCTTTGTTTAAAGGCATATCAACATTTGTAGGTTAGTTGATGTCAAAGCCATCCTTCTAGAAGAACAGTAGTGGTACTATTTAACCCATAGCTAGGATGATAAGGGGGTTCATACAGTTCCAAGGGTATTCCTCCGAAAGTGAACATAATAGCGCGACTGGAATTCGAACTCGCTTACTAAGATCCCACAGTCCATCGGTTTAACCATGACACCACGAACTGATTCCCTTCAGTAATATGTGTAAACAAATGACTGATGTTAGTGATACAGAGGAACACTTGTAACCATTTAACTTATAGTGAATTGAATTGTTTGAAATTGGATTTTTTATCATTTAACTGAGTGAAAACAAATATTTGATGTTTAATTTCACTGTTAAACAAATTGGAACAATTTAACTTTGTTGACTTATGTTTACAAATCATATATAGCTAATATATATGAATAAACGGGGTTTGACATTGAATAAAAGCCAAACCAAACCAATACAATTATTATATTCTGTTCGTTCAGTTGATTATAGCCTAACCTAATTTATGCCAATTGGGTAAGAGCTTGTATGTTTAGGGCGTCCAATACAACGAGGATTGGTCAAAACCAAAAATTTTGAGCTAAAAATCTTGAGGTCGACTTATATGTGGAATCGACTTGTATGCTGCATCGATTTGTATGCTGCTACATTTGGTATATATATATATATACCAAATGTAGCAGCATACAAATATATATATATATATATATATACAGAGAGAGAGAGAGAGAGAGAGAGAGAGAGAGAGAGTACGCACACACGAACACGAACCCATATATACTTCCATATATAGATATATATATATACATATATGGAAGTATATGTGGGTTCGTCTCTGTATATATATATATATATATATATATATGGAAGTATATGTGGGTTCGTGTTTGTGTGTGCGTACTCTTTCTCTCTCTCTCTCTCTCTCTCTCTCTCTGTATATATATATATATACAGATATATAGATATATAAACAGTACATACAATATGTATAAACAAACGAAAGCTACTACATAATGCCTAATAATTTTCGAGCCGGCGTATGTTACCTGATGGCTGAGCGATATGATATTAAGTCTAAAGTAAAGTTTGGCAAGTTTCGATCCTAGCTTCAAGCGTATAGACGTGTTTAGCCACACTGAAGGGTTGTGATACAACGAAACAGTCTGTCTGTGGATGACAATATATATATATATATATATATATATATATATATCGTTATGTATATTTGATTATACACATCTATACATGCATACATCTATATAAGTCTACTCTCTTTAAACATATATTTCTTTCCCTCAATTCTTTCTCTGCTCTCTCTCTCTCTCTCTCTCTCTCTCTCTCTCTCTCTCTGATCTCTCTTTCCCTATATACATATATATTTATATATATATACGTATTTTCTATGGTTGTTCATATGTCGATAGACTTTGTTAACCTCGCGGCTTTCTTTTTTGCTTAAAACGAGCGGGTGAAGAAATTTTGCGATTCATTTAATTAAAAGGTATACAAACCTTTCAAAGTATAGGTGTTAAGCTAATTGAGTATTTTATCTAACTTGTAAACGCAGACACACACACAGTAAACTTGTCTCTTTACATACTTATTGTTCAGATTGGTTTCGTGGCATGTCGTACATGTGTACACATTCTCATACAATCGGCTGGAAAAAAAAATCCCTGTTGATTTAATTAATAGGCTTTGGTTGTGCACTCGTCCTTCTAACTACGTTTAAATTACAGTCTATCCACGTAGGTTGATATATCAAAGGCACTGGTGACGTATCTGTTTCTTCTAAGTTTAACTGTAATTACATCGCATAAAGAGGAAAGAACAAGAAAAAAAATGCGTAGCTGTAAAGAATCTCTTATTTTCTATAATGTTTCATTAAGTCCGGCTTTAAAAGGCGAACATGGTAAATGTTTCCTCCGTGGTGATCACGTCTTTTTCAAGTTGAGAGATTGAATAGGTCTTTATAGTAACCCCCATGGTTCTGGAATGTGACATGAGGTTGTTCTAATGTGAGGACTCTGCAAGAAGCCAGCTCCCAGGTAAGCTGTGCAAAAAATTGCGAATCTCTGTCGGCATTCCTATTTGGAAGCACTTCCTTAAAAATGATCTGACTTGTTTTTTAAACTTCCCAACACCGAAATGTATGAGGTGTTAATTTATCCAACCCTTCTGCCATGGACAAGAAATGACATTAGGTTAATTTTTTGGCAGAATTATTCTGGTTATAATTCAGAGTTTCTTTTATAGACTAAACTACTTACCGATCCAAGGCTAAAGAAACTAGTTTCTACTTTAATTTACCAATAACTAGAGACAGAGGAGATAAATTCACGCCTTTATCAAGAGCAACCGCATGAAGTGAAATACAAACAACCTCATTCATGATTTGAATTCATACACCGATTCCATTTCCTTCGACAATAACCGTTACGCTAAAAGCTCTTCCAACTATATATGTAGTATGGTAATAAAATTGGCGATTAGCTACATATTTTTTTATTTTTTAAATGTGAATTCCCTTCCAACAGAACATTTATCAATTGGATCATGGTTTCTCCGAGGAAATCTCCGTGGCTTAGTAGTAAACATCTTGGATCCCGATATCGTAGTAATCGAGTCGAACTAGTAAGTCCACTATCGGAAAATAACCTTGACTAACTGTATTAACCTTATCACTCCAGCTATGTCTTAAACAGTTCCACTCAGCCAAGTCAGCTGGGGCAGTAGAATACATCCACTGAATCTCTGCAGAGGGGTAAGACTCGCCCAATAATCTGATGGTGAGGCTTCTGTTATCCTGGAACTTTGGGGAATGTGAAGTACCCCTTCATTACCATCGCTCCCAGGTCCACTTTGGTAGCACTTGATAGGGTCGTATCAACGGGTCAAATAGAACTGTTTGATATTTAAAATGTGTGCCAACAAATGACATGCTAAATTGAATTACTACAAACAGAACTGTTTTATTATCTAACCGTGTGTAAACAAATAACAGATGTTTAATTGAATTGAAAGTGATACATAGCAATTTTTGGAACCTTTTAACTTTGTTGGCTTAAGCTAAATTGAATTGTAAGAAATAGAACTGTTTGATCATTTGGTTGTGTGTATCAGAAAATGTGTTTACAAATCATATAGTGCCCAGTTGGCTTGGGCTGTAGAATACACCGACTGCACCTCTCCAGAGGGGTAAGACTCCTCAGCGAGTGTCCTGGATATGACACAAAACAATCTAATGGTGAGGTTCCAGTGATGCTGGGGCTTTGGGGAATGCGGAGCAACCCTTCATTGCCATTGTTCCCGGGTCCACTCTGGCTTCGCGTGATAGCACCTGATAGGGTCCTATCTATGGGTTAAATAGAATTAATGGCATACTTATGCTAAACTGAATTGTTCCACTAAACTGAATTGCTTGAAATTTTAATGTTTTTGGCAATTAAATCGTACTTACTTTTAAACTGGGTGCTTATGCTAAACTGAATTGTTTGAAATGGAACTGTTTTTGACATTGAAACTGTACTTACACAAAACTGATTTGTCTAACATAGAACTGTTTTAACATTTAACTTTGTGTAGACAAAATCTGAATTTATATTAAACTGAATTAGCTGAATTAGCTGAATTTTCCATAAAAAAATAGCAATTTTAGTAAAATAAGACAAGAAAAATTAATAATAAATAATAAAAAAAACTCTAAAAATAACAAACTTTGATGATTTTATTGGAGTTTCAAAATTATGATACTAAGATACTTAGTGTTTCCATTATTTTGTCCCATCCATGTATGTATGTATGTATGTATGGAAATATTCATACATTTTATGCCGATGTTTAATGTTTCGCGTTTTTGTTAAACTCTTTTCAGGTTGCGATGGTTATGATGCGCTGTTAGTATGCGATGTTAGAATGGACCATCCAAAAATTATTTTCAGTTTTTAGATTTTCCATTATAACATTGCATGCTAACACCTATCAGGATATGGTTTAACAAAAAACCGAAATGTTAAACCTAACAGTCCCTGATTCGTTTTTTTTTTTCATATTTTTACAATTACATACCATCGGATTTATTTTTATTTTCTCTACGTATTTATCAATCTCTCCGCACGATTAGGCTGTGACACAGGGTCAAAATTTTAAGTAGAGTTCAACTAGTTTGAATTCAGTGTTTTTCTTTCCCTAGACTGGTTACCATATCACGGTTAAAGAAACCAGTTTGACCTACTATTTACCAGTAGCCGAAGGGACAATAGTTGGATCCATACCTTTCCAAAAGTTATTTGCGGTATGGGAAATGGAAACAGCTTCTTCCAGAATATGAACTCTCCTCTTCGTTTTTATTTCTTTGTCGGCTGGGGTTATAGAATACACTGACTGCTTCTCCGCAGAGGGATAAGATTCCCTCAACGATTATCCTGGATATGACATTAAAAAATCTGATTGTGAAGTTCCAGTAATGCTGGATCTTTGGGGAATGCGGGGTACTCTTTCATTAGCATCGCTCCCTGGTTCACTCTGGCCCGGAATGGTAGCACCTGACAGATTCATATCTGTGAATCAAACAGAACTAAACTAAATAGCTTGAAATAGAACTTTGATATTTAAACTCTTGAATTATGTTAGACTTAATAGTGTGAAATGGCACTATTTATATGAATAAAAGGGATTTGACATTTTGATTACCTACAATGGTTGATATGCTATAAAAACAACCCAAACAACCAAACAACGAACCAAAGCCCCCAAAATATTGAGATGACATTTTTTTGTAATCCAAAAAATGTTTCTTTTCTGCTTATATATCCCGACCTTTAGAAAATGGGGTAACTCTTCATTTCCATTACTCCCAGGTTGATTCTTGATTGAATTCGTAGTGCCT
The DNA here is from genome assembly GCA_963585895.1 of Sepioteuthis lessoniana. NCBI lineage: Eukaryota > Metazoa > Mollusca > Cephalopoda > Myopsida > Loliginidae > Sepioteuthis > Sepioteuthis lessoniana. Next base: position 105,048,720 of record OY757910.1, read on the forward strand.
GTTAGGGTTCCATCTACAGGTCAAATAGAACTATTCAATAATTTTCTATATCATTATGAGTTGTTTTAAACTATAAACTGTGTGCAAATTATTCATATAACATAGGAATTCTTGATGAACAAAATTACTATTGTTAAATAACAACACTTAAAACCATTTAAGTATACGTAAACAAATGATGAATAGCTGATTGAATTAGTATTGTCAGATAGGAATGCTTTTAGCCATTTAACAATGTACAAACAAATGAGCTCTGGCTATTCGTTTAGAATAAAGTTACCTTCAAACTATTCACCTAGAAATTATATATATATATATATATATATATATATATATATATATATATATATATATATATATATATATATATATATATATATATATATATATAAGCAATATTTGACATTCAGTAACTAACACGAGTTGATGTGTTATAAAGCACAAACCAACCAACCAACCCTTATATATAGGTTCATACAATGACTGATGAATATATAACAGCATTGCTTCAAACAAAGCCTCCATCAGAGGATATCTCTTGGTTCAGGTATGGTTTCAATGCCGAATATATATATATATATATATATATATATATATATATATATATATATATATATATATATATCCAAAGACAGACTGTTTCGTTGAGACAAAACTCTTCAATGAGGCCAGACACGCAGGCCACTTCAAGCTGGGATCGAAACCAAATATATAGATCGGTCTCAAAATAAATTTGAATGAGGTACTTTAAATTTTTACTTCATATAAGTATACTCCACACGTGTTTAAGACTTCGTAGTTTTCTTCTGCAGACTAATGATAAGTATATATATATATATATATATATATATATATATATATATATATATATATATATCAATCAACATTTGATTATTCAGGATTTACTGCAGGAAAACATTGAAAATGATTTATTTTAGAGCCAAATTGAAGATGATTTGCGGTAGAAATATGTATAACAAAGTAGAATTGGTGAACGTCGTCGAGGCCAAGGCGAAGGGTAATTTTTCAATAAATAGTAGGGCAGACTAGGTTCTTCAGCCTTGGTGAGGCAAATAGTCTAGGAGAAGGAAAACTCTGAATTCAAACCTGTTAAACTCCGCTTAAAAACTGACCTTGTGTCATATCCTGCCCGAGCGGAGGGGTTGGTAAATATGGTAATTTTTCAATAGCTATTATACAGAGGTGTAGTGAGGGGGGGCTCTTGATTTCTTCAAATCTACCCTTGATCTGTACCTTATAATGCTGAGTGTTAAGCAATGTGGCATCAAGTAGCATTTTTTGAGTATTTGGTATGAGTCGAACTAAGATTGAACCCTGATCTCCAGGACAATTGGCGGACACTCAACCCACTAATGGCCCGGTTAAAAAACAATATATATGTATATATGTGTGTGTGTGTGTGTGTGTGTGTGCGTGTGTGTGTGTGCGTGTTTGTGCTTGCGTGTATGTGTGTGTGCATATATGTATATTTCTATATATCTGTGTGAATGTGAGTGTGTGTGTGTACATATATATATATATATATATATATATATATATACATGTGGATGTGTGTGTGTACATATATATATATATATACATGTGGATGTGTGAGTGTGTGTGTAGATATATGTGTTTGTGTGTGTGAATATATATATATATATTGGTTGATGTATATATGTGTTTGTATGTGTGTGTGATTGTGTGTGTATATATATATATGTGTGTGGGTGTGTGGGTGGGTGTGTGCGTGTATGTGTGTGTGTGTGTGTGTGTGTGTGTGTATGTATCACCTATTTATGTTGGTTACTTGATGTGTCATGTAATAAAAATTCTCTCATAAGATAAAACTTACTCTTGAGTTTCATCTGATGAATGAATCTTTAATACAAGAAATGTTACGTCACGATACCAACATAACGAGATGCAAAATGGGTATAAAAATGTCGAGAATAAATCTTTTATTGTTTTATTTTAGAATTCAAAGGAAGACATGTTTAGAACAAAGATACTTCTGTAATAAGATGATTGGGTCAAGGTGTCTAAACGTCGATTTGAACCTCTACTAATACGTTTATCTAAACGTCTATTTAAACTGTAATATAGAATGAGTCCACTAGATCGACCAAGATATGAATACGTGAAATAGACATAGGGAATCCGAAATACACTCGAAATTGCTTCAGGTACGAAACTTTTTATTACCTTTTTGAGTTTATGGTTTTTCGACATGAGGAGAGAGAGACACAATTTCTTTCTATGCTGACTTTTCCATCTGACCCCACCACGTGCGGCACATTTCGTAGACCCCAACTAGTCTCGCCTCGGCGAGCTCCGAAAATCGTCTACCTTCTTCTAGCGTCGAATCTCAACTAAATTCCCAGATCCTCTGCCCATCGCTTCCGGGCATGACGTCATTCACGTCCCCGGCTACATTTCCTACCTGGGGTTTTTATTGAGACATCTGTGATTGTCACATCCGCGCCGACTGCATCTCTGCAGAGGGGTAAGACTAACCCAACAAGTACCTAGGTTATGTCACCAAACAATCTGATGGCGAGACTCCTATAATGCTAGAGCTTTGAGGAATTCAGAGTACCCCTTTATTGCCATCGCTACCAGGTTCACTCTGGCCCGGAGTGGTATTACATGATAGGGTCCTATCTATGGGTCAAATTGAACTAAACAGTGTGCTCATGCTAAACCTAATTCGTTGAAATTAACTATTTTGACATTTAAATTGCATACTTATGCTAAACTGAATTGTTTGAAATAGAACTGTTTTTAAATTTAAGTGAGCGTAAATAAGTGACTGATGTTTAATTCAATTGTTAGTGATACATAGCAATACTCGAAACCATTTAACGTTGTTGACTAAACTGAATAGCTTGAAATAGAACCGTTTTTGACATTTCAACTGTGTACTAATGCTAAAGTGAATCGTTTGAAATAAAACTGTTTATGTGTATAAAATGGATTCAGCATTAAATAACCTACAATGTTTGATATGCCACGAAACCTAAGCAAACAAAACCAAATCAATTTTCCTTACGGTCACCAATTTTTGAAAAACCAAAATAGACTCAAAATTTTATTAAAATACACAATGTTTATTTAGTTTTTCATTAAATCAATATTCAGTAATGAAAAAACCTAAGGTCCTTGTTATTCACATGCGAAGTTTACATAAAGAATTATGAATCGTTAATATAATGATGTCAGTTTGAATTATTGAGTCATCTATATATATTAAATAAATTTATAAATCACAATTGAGTTTGGCCATCAACAAGAGACGTTAATTTGACGACTGATAAGCATATATAGAAGCCTGTGAGTAGCGTTCACGCGTGAATGCGAGTCCAACAAAATGTTAACGACTTAGCAATAAGATTGTTATTTGGTATTTTATGGCATATCAGCCCTTGTGTGATATTTATTGCGAAATCCTTTTAGTGATTTGTAAGCAAATAGAATGTAGGTAAGTTCATTTTTAAAAGAATTAGAATTCATTTGTTTAAAAATAGTTAATTGGTTTCAAGTATTTCTATTTAACATTAGCAATTCTATTTAAGAAGTTTGGTTGGTTGGGTCTTATAGCATATAAATCACTGTAGACTATTTAATGTCAAATCCTGTTAATACTTATAGCAGTGAAATATATATGATTCATAAACTAATAGTTTGTTAGCAGCATTTTGAATAAAACAGAGCTCATTTCTTGGCGTGAGTGTTATTAAATAAGATTTAATAACTCACATGCCCTGATAAAGGTCTAAAAACCGAAACGTTGGCAAATAATTTTGTAAATGAAATCACCCATTGAACATCTTGTGTTTTTCCATCTCTGTACAGTTTCATACGGAAAGATTTATTTCAAGTTTTTCTATTAATCATATTCTAAAAAAATGTTTAATACGAGGTCCATTCAATAAGTAAGGGTTATCTGTCTATCGAGCGGTCCCTTGGCATAATAAATAAAGAATTCGCCGAGGGTCCAAGAGACCAGGGATAAGTCAGGACATACCAAAGACTCAAAAATGGTGTTTGATACCTCCTCAGCACTATAAGGTAGGAATCAAGGGTAATTGGAGGAACCAAAGAAAAGAATTAGCGCCTCCCCTGCACCTTGGTGTAGTAGCTATTGAAAATGGCGTCTTCGAGTTGCCCTCAACTTTGGTCAGCTATCTTATATATGTATATATATATATCTTGGAGGGCCATTCATCGAGGAGAATATTTTTTGAAAAAAAAAAAATATATATATTTATTTTCATATCCTTTTTTTCGTAAACATAGATTCTACATTGTTTGGAACTGGTTTATTGTAAGAGTTATTTTAACCGCAAAAATATTTGTTTTGAGGCAATTCAAAATGGCAACAAATCAAACAGAGAGCTTCAGACTTGAAAAGAGCACTGTCATCAGATTTTTGGTGGTTGAGAGAAAGAACGTATGATGTGTACGGAGAAGCATATTTTAGTTTTGTTTTGAGGCAATTCAAAATGGCAACAAATCAAACAGAGAGCTTCACACTTGAAAAGAGCACTGTCATCAGATTTTTGGTGGTTGAAAGAAAGAACGTATGATGTGTACGGAGAAGCCAATTTTAGTTAGAAAAATATTTACAAATGAGCTAAAGGAGCATTTGCCGCAACAAGCCGGAGTCGAAATGAAATCCTATGAAGTGGGAATACATTGTCTTTCCGGTAAAGAAAAAAGTTTCACGCGTAGCAGTCACAAAGGAAGTTCATGTATTTAGTCTTCATGGACATGAAAAGAATCATCACAAAAAGTGTGAATATAAATTATTATTTCCATTGTCAAGTCCTGAGGCAAAGTTCACCTTATTTATTGAATAACGCTCGTATCTTGGTATAAATACTGTGTACAATAATCAGTACGAGATTTGTGTGCGGCTTTTTAAATCATTCGTACCAGAAATTATGCTTAAATAAAAAAGAAAGTAGACATCCTCGCTTCTGTAGGTTTGGCCTCTTATGCAATCAGATTTAGAAGTACCTGGCCGTGAGAAGTGTGAAGAATTTGGTTGCTGGTGGACTCTAAATCACAAGTTAACAACTGCAAATAGGCTGCGAAGTGGAAGAGAGAAAGAAGCAGGGTAATTAAACTGATTAGACATATCGTATGGTGGAAGTGTCGAGTTTCAGGGAGTGTTGTCTGAGACTAAGACACGTGGTCACAGAAAAAATACCATTCTCTTACTATGACTCAATCTGCCCCCGGACTGGTCACAAAAGTAGGTTGGTTGGTTGGTTGGTTGGGTTTTATGGCATATCAACTCATGTAGGATAGTTAATGCTAAATCGTGATATATATATATATATATATATATATAATTTGTAAACGATTACTTCGTAAATAACATTTCAAGTGAGCTAGAGCTCATTTGTTTGCACGCAGTCAAATCTTTAAGGTTTACCAACACTAATAGTTCTATTTGCATACAGTTAAATGTTTTCAAGTATTGCTATCTAATACTAATAATTCGATTTGATTATTTGTTCGTATACAGTTGAATGGCTTCAAGTATTCTTATCAAATGCTAGTAATTCAGTTTAATATTAATCATTTGTTTGCACGCAGTTAAATTGCATCAAGTACTGTAAAAGATTAAACAGGACCCTATTCGGTACAACCACTTTGGCGTCAGACCGCCGGTATTATTTTTCTGTTCCGGTCTAGCACCTTACATACGGGCTGGGAGGCCAAACAATGACAAGCATAGATTTACAATGCACTAGAAATTCGTGTCTAGTAAATCTAAGATCATCAAAGTCACCTGACATACGTACCGGGAGACTTAGCAAAGGCCCGTATAGTTCACTTTGCACCAGCTTTTCGGGTCTAGTGAGCCTATGACAACACTGACCAGCAGCGCGCAAGTTCCGGCTCATCTTTTCTTCTCCTAATTACCACTATACACAAGACCTTGTGTCAAACCATGCCAAGTGGGAGGCACGGATAAATATCTACAACTCGGTCAGAGTGAACCGGTGAGTAATGGCAATGAAGAGGTACTCCTTATTGCCCTAAATTCTAGGCCTGGAGCTTCACCATCAGATGCAGTTTGGTGTCATATCCAAGATTCTCGTGACTGGGGCCTTACTCTCTTCGGAGATGTACTTGACGTAATTTACTGCCACTGTCGACTGGGCTGCGAAAAACAGGGGAACATGAAATGGTATCTTGGAGTCGATTAATGAATTGATATATCTGTGGAGCTAATCAAAAAGGAAAAAATTTAAAAAATCTTGTGGTTCCCAGAAGCCTTTGATAGGAAGCGAAATCCGCGGATACCTGAAAAACAGACTTATTGGCTCTAAAGAGAGATATGTTTTCACTTCAGCTATCACTGTAGTTCTGAAAGAACCCTCTTTCATTCGGCCGCTAACAGGTAGCGCACGTGTTCACCCTATCTCGGACTTGGATTGCGTCTCCTTTAGCAGCGTCCCCTATCGAAAAACACCTACCGGATATTAAAAAAAAAGACTTGTAACTTAGCAAAAATTACTCTTGCAGCTTTCCAAGACAAACAAGCAAACTAGTTAAATGGGGTAAGAAGAAGTACAAAGAAGTCAGATACTTAAACCCAAAATTAATGACCAGAGATCAACGACTACTGCCAACGAACGAAAACGAATAAGACAACAAACCTTCTTATGCCCAATAGATCATAATCCCCCTTCCAATATTGACGGGCGTGAGGTTTCGCTTGTCCTGAAATTCAAATCGTTCATTGTCCCCAGCTGGGTAATAATTGACTAACTGACTGTTAAAAATCCCTAACTCTCGCTTGTAAAAGTTTCTCGTAACTAACAGGTACAAAAGTCGCAAAAACTCTCTATACAAAACAGACGGAAAGTTTGCCTCAGAAATCCCATTGCCATTTTTTAACTCTATTAACCTTTCCTCTCAAACCTAAGCACCTTTGAGCACTCTGACTTCACACCAGAGGATTTCTTTCTTTTAATTACCTGTATTCTGTAAGATATTTCCCTTTCACCTTTTCTATTTGTACTCGGAAAATTAAAACCAGCTCATTGACCAAGTGGGTAGAGAGTTCGCCAAAGGACCGGGAGACATGGATTCAATTCCATGTCACGTCATACCAAAGACTATAAAATAGTTCTTGATATCTCCTTGCTTAACACTTCACAATATAAGGTACGTATCAAGGGTAAAGTGGAGCAATCCAGGGAAAGGGGTAGCGCCCTTCCCTACATCTCGGTGTAGTAGCTATTGAAAAGGGAGCTTTCTGGTCGCCCTCGACTACGGTCTCCAACAACTTGGAAAGTTAGACTCAAACCAAAAAAGGTGAAGTCCCAGTAGCGTCGTGGCTAAAGTGTCGGACTGCGACGTCCAAGTAGGTAAGTTCGAACTCCAGTAGCGCTATTACGTTCACGTTCGAACTCATACCCTTGGGAAAGATATGAAATCCCTAATCCCTCCCTGCTGTGGGTTCTTCTGCAAGGATGGCTTTGGATTAAGATAACCCTGGAAAAGTTGAAATGCCATTGAACAAGTCACACTAAACTATCAAACATGAGAAAGTTTGTCACCCTTGATGACTATTCTTGTTGCCAATATCAAACATTAACTTTTCTGTTTCTTCTTTATAAAATCCATGCTGACTGCATGAGGAGTAATGTTTTCTGCCAATTTCTTTTTTTGAAGTCAATCTCCTCTATTTTATATTGTTTATTTTTTTTTTTGTTTGTTTTTTTTTTTGTTGTTGACGTATCGGGCCATGGACGGCTATATATTAATACTATAATGACGTTGAGCACTTGCTGACATCGATAAAATAACCAGTTACATTGCTTTGATAATTTGCGAATATTTACTAATATATTCTGATTTTGTCAGCACACATACATCACTCAACTCTTGCTTTCCTTAGCACACATCTCTCTAAGAGAAGGCGCAGAAGGAATATCTCTCACCTGTCTGGTGCAAATGAACTAAGGCAAGCGGTAGTGGTAGCTCCATTTAGCTAAAGTATTAAGATTATGTTGTTTTTTTTTCAGATACGATTAATCACGATTATGGCTTGGGCTAGTGAGCACCGTGTATTTGCCATTAAAGCATTTTTTAAACTGTTGAAACTGTAATTGCTTCATAGAGATCTTCTCGTACTTATTTCATGTTATGTGGAAGTGATGCTATTCCGGTTAGAAAATCGATATTTTATATGTTAAAAATTCTCTCCGGAACTGCGTCATTCTTACCTAACGTGAAATGGGCATGGAAAGCTCTCTTTAGAAATTTCAGATTCACCGGTCTTAAATAAAATTTAAAAGTAAACGCCTGTTGTGCATCTGTCATAGCCATAATTATAACTGATCAATTTTTTATTGGTTTTGTTTGGTTTTATGGCATATCAACAATTGTTGGTTATTTCATGCCAAATCCTCTTTATAAATCCTCTGCTGATCTTCTATATAACAATGCTTAGGCCTGGGTCAATATTCGAGCTGCGTTCTATAATCTGGTGAGATTAGAATATTCCATTTATATATATATATATATATATATATATATATATATATATATATATATATATATATATTTGGGGGATTCAATAAGTTTCCAGACTTTTTTTGTACAGGCATTTAAAATTGTAGTAGAGTCTTGAACATTCAGTATGTTATTGCTATACATCTTATGGGATGACTGACCAATTTTTATGATTCCAGGTTTAAATGAACAGCTACAGCAGGAATTGGAATACACCCTACTGATTGTCACAGCTGGTGAATTTCAAAAATACAATCTGATATTTTAGAAGAACGATATGCAATAAAATTCTGTTTTAAAATTGGAAAAAAGGCCACAGAAACGTATGAAATGCTTTTGGAGCATCTTGCAAAAATCGAGCATCAGTTTCTGTGTGGCATAAGAGATTCAAGAAAGGCAGGGAGTCTGTGAGGGATGATGAGAGGTGTGTGAGGAGTAAAGAAGTCAATAGACCAGAGTTGATTGGCCAAAGGGTTAGGTTTAGGGTTACTATGTTGAGGTTTTAAGGGAGTTCAGGAAGAGATTCCGTCAGAAGAGGCTAGCACTCTTCAAATCAGGTCAGGGGCATTTCCACCAGGACAATGCACCTGTCCACAACTCCATCCTTGTCACAGACTATTTGACCAAGGTGGGCATCAAGACAGTTCCCCAACCTCCCTATAGTCCAGACCTTCCTCCCTGTGACTTCCCTAAGCTCAAAGGCTGTCGTTATGAGACAATTGAGGAGATAAAAGAGACTGTGACAAAGGTCACTAACACGCTCACATAAGAGGACTTCCATGGGGCCTTCCAGAAGTTGTTGGAACGGTACAACAAGTGAATTGCAGCTGGAGGAGATTACTTCGAAGGGGACTAGAGTTTCATGTGTGTACTATCAATAAAAGTGCCCATACGAAAAATGTCTGGAAACTTATTTAATAATCATCGTATATAATATATAGGATTTGGTTTGGTTTGGTTTGGTTTAATGGCATATCCACCATTGTTGGTTATTTAATGCCAAATCGTGATTTTACATTATATTTAATGCGGGATTTGTAAATACATTTCTGGGGTACACAGAGTTAAATAATCGAACAGTTCAATTTCTATCAATTCATATTTCCACGGTTCAACAAAGTTAACTGGTTCCAAGTATTGCACTGTATCACGAAAAATTCAATTAAACATGAGTCATTTGCTTATACGCAGTTAAACGATTAAACAGTTCAATTTCTAACAATTTGATTTAGTATAAGTCATTCGTTTGAACTCAGTTATAATGTCAAACGATTCTATTGGATCCATAGATAGGACCCAAACAGGTGCTACCAAACCAAGCCGAAGTGTATCGAGGAGCATTGCCAATGAAGAGTTATTCCACATTCCCTAAAGATCCAACATTTTTAGAGCGTCACCATGAGATCGTTTAGTGTTACATCCAGGATACTCGTTGGGAGGAAGGGTCTTACCCCTCTGTAGAGATGCAGTCGTTGTATTCTACAGCCCCAACCAATTCGACTCGATCATATTTGAAAAAATAAATTATACATAAGTTTAATAGAGCTAAAATTATCTGCCACCCTAATTTCACTTGCACGACTCATGGGAAAATTTAGAATGTGGGAGGTATTTCTGACCCACCCAACAGGAAATTTTGTACTGACCTAAATATTCTAAACTGGCAAGGCTGCTCGATAATTAATAACACAATGTGTAATAACATAATATGTTATTTCCGCACACCATCCCCTACCAGAATAAACCCGAAAACTGCATAAAAAAGTGAAATGTCACACACCATCTCCCATCAAAATAAAAAAGTGAAGTGCCACACACCATCTCCCGCCTGAATAAACAAGAAAACTGAATAAAAAAGTGAAGTCTCCAACACCATCTCCCTCCAGAATAAACTGGAAAACGGAATAAAAAGGTGAAGTGTCACCCTCTATCGCTCACCAAAATATAAAAGTGAAGTACCAAGCACCATCTCCCACTAAAACAAATCAGAAAACTGAATAAAAAAATGGAAGTGTCACCCATCATCTCCCATCAAAATAAAAAACGTGAAGTCTCCACGCTTCCTCTCCGACAAGAATAAAACAGATAACTGAATAAAAAAAGTGAAGTGTCACCCATCATATCTCATCAAAATAAAAAACGTGAAGTCTCCACGCATCATCTCCCAGAAGAATAAACCAGAAAACTGAATAAATAAAAAAATGTATTCACCCGTTTGTCTGTCTTTTTGGAAAATTTTTTCTGGTGCAGCTGATTCATGGTTTATACGGTCTCGACTCAAATCTGTAGTTTATTCTTTCCTTAAAAACAAACACGGTATTTAACTGACCAAGTTTATTTTGTTGTGGGGCTGGGGCTGGGGCTACGCCCAAGTTGAGATCCATTCACAGCTGTCACAAAAAACGTTTTCTTCCTTCGGCATTCCCCCTATCTTGGCCTCTCATGCTTCAAGCTATAAACTCAACCCTGCAAGGCAGATATTGCCAGAAAGGACGGCCTTTTACGACCAGGCAATTCAGTTCAACAACTACATCCACCCTGTACGAATGCCAAACAAAGCGTAGTGAAAACACACTCTAAACATTTCACTGCAAGCACACCATTGGATCGAAGTTTAGTTGGCGAAACTATGCACACATAACCTGACCAACATATTTCGCATTAAAAAAGCTCCTTATAATAAACCGATATTCTGATTATCTATATAAATGATGTTATTTCGCAAATCACTTACATTATTTTCCCTAATGAATTCGAGTCCCACAAGGTTCCCCGTATACCCGGTCTTGTGCCACTTCTAAGCGAAGCTTAGTAAATTAGTAGATTATTTTTTCTCTACTATTCGCATATCTTGATTGTATGACTGAAAAATAACAGTTTCGTTACTTCGGACCATCAAACTTTTTCCAAATTGCTTCTTTTTTAGGGGCTCTTTGACAAGGTTTAATATTACTTTCAAGTGCACCTGACGCACTAAAGGATCTCTTTTCGTTTCAGTTCCACGCAGTGCAATATATCTTTCCAGAACTCAGACTAAAATTCCCACAGTATGTCAGGCCATTTGGCTGGGACTGTAGAATTAAGACCTCTCTCTCCAACAAGTGTCCTAGATATGACATTAAACAATCTAATGGCAGATCTCCAGCCTTGGAGATTTGGGGAATATGGAGTACCCCTTCATTGCCATTGCACCCAGATCCACTCTGACCCAGAGTGATAGCAACTGATAAGGTCATTTTTATCGGTCACAGAGAACAAACTTTGCGTGCAAACAAATTACTCATGTTAAATTGTCATTGTTATATACCGATACTTGAAATCATTCACTGAGTGCAAAAAAGAACTTAAGCTCGTCTAAGAATGTTATATAAAAATGTCTTTACACGTCATATATATATATATATATATATATATATATATATATATATATAAACTGGATTTGGAATTAAATAACTTCCAAGGGTTGATATTCTATAAAGATCAATCAAAACCAAACCCACCGTATGACTTCATATCATCACTAACATGTCACAGGTGGATCTTTTACTGATATCGCTAACTTACGCAAGAGAATCAGTGAAATTTTACTCGAACGATGAACTTGCAGGATTTTTTCTTTTTTTTTTACTCAAGCAGCTATCTTGAATTTCTTTGCTATGGTTTATACCTTCAATTGAGCGACGCACAGCCCCTGGGAAATCTTGTCATATCCATTTCCTGTTTTGTACTGATTAACAATTAATTGCTTCAGATAGATCGATTGTCTTTGTTATTGCGGAATAAGTTCAAGTCAGTTACTGTCAGAATACTACCCTTGGCAAAAATTATGGAATTAGCACACTCAGAGCATGCTGGAATTTGTGGGTTTTTAGCTATATTTAGCAGTAAATAAACTAAAAGCAGATAAGACACAAGACATTCTTCTTTAATTGTTCTCAGGGGAGTCACAGAGGCGTAATGATTAAAGTGCTGGTCAACAGCCTCGAAGTAAAAGTGTTTGGGCTCCAGTAGCGCTATTGCATTCACTTTCAGATTAATACTCTTAGGAAAGAGTTATGTCCTCGAGAAAGGGGTTAAGATATGTAAGACAAACACGTATTAAGAAAAAAGAATAAAGATTATATATTACAGTAAAACAAGAATAACAATGTCGCCACTATGGCTCTTGCTACCTAGTCCCTGATTGGATTGCAGTCAAATATTATATTCATATCGGAAGAGTCCATTGTATATAGAAAATAGGGATGGTACCACCACAGAAAAGTATGTACCCCTTTATCCTCCTCAGCAATGGGTTAAATTGAATCATTAGTGTTCTGCAAGGATGGCTTCGGCATTAAATAACCTACGGAGGTTGGTATGCCATTAAACATAGAAACCTGTCGCAGAAAAAACTTTGTATTTTTGTTTGGCGCGTAAATTAATTTGGCCGTTATAGTTGACGCATATTTTCACCCAATGAGGATGACTTATTCTATTCAGCCCGGACCATTTTTCCAGGCAGCACCAAATCGGGAAAAGCCCGCTAAACACTCTCTTTTGCAGAACTTTTTCCAATAGGACAGACGTAATTACTGTCCACTCGCCTTTTAGCAGCAGCATCACGACACCATGATGGAAGCCATCTAATTGATTGACCTCTTGAGTCTATTCTTTTAGACCAAGGGTTCCCAGTTGATTATGAATTAAATGAATTCAATACGCCTTACACAGGAATAACTTTACGTCACCTCCAAAATTGGCGATGTCGAATGCGACGCAAAATTCTGCTCAGACATCCAGCTACTTCATCCCTGTACAATATTTTCTGGAGACATTCACGCTTCTTCCCCAAACAACCAGGACAACACACTCATGGGTGACTACATAATTCCTGTCCTTAACCCGAAAACACGACTTTTGCTACACCTATGGCGACCATATCTCACTCATGCGTTCAACAATGCCTTAACGTAGCGACGCACATTTCGCTCAGGCATTTAGCTGCTAAGATGCCTTCTCAACTCCATAACTCCTTCCTTCCTTCCTTCCTTCCTACGAGACTTGCACCATAAACGTAAACCCTTTATTCCACGCTGCCATTAAAACTATCATAAAAAAACCTCTCGATATCTCGTCTCTTTCCTTTATTTTCCAACAAAATATAGAGAGGAAATAATAACGTAACACACGTACCAAATATTCCTTTGCTATAAACCAAACAAAACTTTTAATAGCTGAATATTCGAGCTCTTTTGGTATATCTTATATCTATGAGATTAAACTGCTTAAAAAATTTTTATTGTTTTTTTTCAAGCCATAGAGGAAAAATTATGCAGTAACCCAATAGTGAGAAAAAAAGTCTGGAATGATTTTTTTAATTTGCATTTCCTAAACAAATACCAGCAAAAGCATAAACATGCAAATTGGTAATTGTCTTTAATTTGAATCATTTTGAGATGACGCTACTTAATCTGAGAATTAATTTTTTTATTTATTACGGATTTTTTTTGTCCTCATCTTGGTAGTTTTCGTGTTGTTTCTTCTTTCACTACGTTTCGGCCAAATTTCACCTCTGGCCTTCTTCAGGTGTTTTACAGCGACCTCGGATAGGAATGCTGAGTCTTGTAACCGTATCCCCAGTAATTACTGCCTTCCATAGTTGTTGTTTTTGCCCAAGTAAACCTCTGGCCGGCTTGGGTAGGATTTGAAACCGGTATCTTCTGACAATGCTCACCTGGAACCGTAGAGACTCAACGCCCCTATCCGCTGGCGATCAAGGATGTATATTTTGGTCTTATAAATCCAATTATTTGTTCTCCTTATCTGATCTTCCATAGTCGGGTCCGTCCCGAATTTGTAATTGTCTTTAACTGGAATCATTTTCAGATGAGGCTTCTTAATCTGAGAATTAATTTTTTATCTATTGCGGACTTTTTTGTCCTCATCTTGGTAGTTTTTGTGTTGTTTCTTCTTTCACTACGTTTCGGCCAAATTTCAGTAATTACTGGGGATACGGTTACAAGACTCAGCATTCCTATCCGAGTTCGCGGTAAAGCACCTGAAGAAGGCCAGAGGTGAAATTTGGCCGAAATGTAGTGAAAGAAGAAACAACACAAAAACTACCAAGATGAGGACAAAAAACGTCTGCAATAAATAAAAAAATAATTTTCATGCAAATTGGTCTACTGTTAAAAAAAACAGTTCTTGCAGATTTAAACAATCAGAGTGAGTGGATGATTGGATGAAAGTGATATTCAATGATGAATCAACAATCTGCGTTGGTCAAAGAAAAAGTGGGGAAACAATTGGAGTAGGGCCAACTTGGTTAATTAATCTTTGTTAGGTAACCTTTCTAAAAGAATGAAACATCTGTACTCCACTGAAAAGAAATTGACCTTGTATCAAATTCTCTCCGTGGTGGTAAGTTTTGGTATTCGTATTTTAAAATGTGTACTATCACCCAGACACAAGCACATTTCTTAGATTATATTATTTTTTTCTAAACCTAAAATACTTGATTTCTATCGTATCTTGTGGATCATTAGAATATCAAAACTGAAATTAATAGGTTTTATTTAATACTAACATCTAAAACATGGAAACTGTGCTCACTGAAATAAAAGTTGTTGGAGACCGTAGTCGAAGGCGACCCGAAGGCTCCCTTTTCAATAGCTACTCCTTTCCCCGGATTACTCCAATTTAACCTTGATACGTACCTTATAATGTTGAGTGTGAAGCAAGAAAGTATCAAGTACCATTTTCTTTTTGAGTCTTTGGTATGACTCGACCTTGGATTGAACTCTGGTCTCCCGTGCCATGCTCACCGAAATAAAACTTCATAAATGTATATATAAAAGAAGTTCTTGGTTTGGTTTGTTTTGGTTTTATAACATATCAACCATTATAAGTTATTTAATGCTAAATACGCAATATATATATATATATATATATATATATATATATATATATATATATATATATATATATATATATATATATATATATATGATTTTTAAACACATTTTGTTAATAAGATTTTTAAATGAACCCGGACTCATTTTTTATGCAGAAAGTTAAATGGTTTCAAGTATTGCTAACTTATATGAATAATTTTATTTACCATAAATCTTTTGTTAACTGACAGTTAAATGGTTTCAAGTACTGCTATGTGACAGTAACAATTTAATATCAGTGATTTGTTTGCACACATCTAAATAGATATACATGAAATGTCAGGGATTTGTTTAACGGTAATTTTATTTTTAAATGAGTTGGTACTCATTTGTTTGCACATGAGTATTGCTTTTGTTTCTACACAGTTAAATGTTTTCAATTATTGCCATCTAACTCTTATAATTCTATTCAATTTTAATAACTTGGGGAATTTGACCTTTAAATGACATTTCAAATAACTCTTCAAATGGTACGGGGAATTTTATCTTTTAAACGACAATTCAAACAAACCTTTAAACTGCTCCTGAAAATGTTACGAGAAATTTGAATCTTTAAATGCTACGGATAGATGCTGCTTAGAGGAACGGTTCTCAGAAACTGAGAGACATACTTATCAAATCTCCGGTCACCGTCGACAGGGGATTATTTGTCTATTAGTTAATAAATAAATTAAGTGCAGAATTTGCTTTACACACGTTGTTAATGATGAAATTATCTGCACTGGGGGCATTGCTTGAAATGTTTAAATCCAATCCATATACTCTCCAGCTATGTTTTATTTTTGCTACCATTCAAAAAAAAAGTTGGGGGGTGGAGCCAAACTGTTTCCAGCCCAATTGGCTGCAGCTGACGAATACACCGACTGCATCTCTGCAGAAGGGCAAGACCCCCTACCCTGCCTCAACAAGTGTCCTTGATATAGCATTAAGCAATATGATCGCGAGATTCCAGTAATGCTATAGTTTTGGGGAATGCGAAGTTCACCTTCATTACCATCATTCCCAGGTCCACTCTGGCCTGATAGGTTCCTAGTATGGGTCAGATAGAACTGTTTGACATGTAAACTGAGTGCAAACAAATGACTTGCTAAATTCAGTTGTTAGAAGTAGAACATTATGATTTTTAACTGTGTGTGACAAGAAATTGATGTTTGATTGAATTGTTAGTTATTCATTGCAATACTTGGAATCATTTAACTTTGATGTCTTTTTCTAAATTGAATTGTTAGAAATACAACCATTTGATCCTATAATTGTGTATATCTAAAAATGTGTTCATATATATGTAAAACCGGGATTGGGCGTTAAATAACCAACAATGGTTCATATGCCATAAAACCAAACGAAACCAAACCAAACTCGTTCCATATGAAGAGGGCCGGGGAATAAACTTGTCGAAGCGTTTTAGCAATAATAAACGCAACAATCAAAACGGAAAGAGGTTGAGTTCACTAGTCTTTTGGGATGGTAATGTTTCTTCTTATCATTACAGAAGGTTTCATAATGTTTTTTTATAATGCAAAATAATCGTTGAAAACGCTCTAGGAATGAAGAAAAGAAAAAAAGAATATTTAAATACTTATAAATACATACATGCATACAGATATATATATATATATATATATATATATATATATATATATATATATGACGTGAGTACTTACACAAATGTCATGTCGAAAGTGCTCTTGCGATACAACTATTGAAAGGTTACATTTTATTGACTGTTACTGAAAAGATATAATCTTTATACATCGAAGTTTTTTTTTCTTTCCTTTGTTTTCCGCCACTCGTCTGCGCATGCGCATTAACCTATCAAGTCTTTCATTCCGTGTTGAATTAAATAATAATAATAATAATAATAATAATAATAATAATAATAATAATAATGCCTAGAAAAACAACAAAGTCATCCAGTCAGCACTTAACAATCTTTGTGCGCTCGGCGGTTGTAAATTCAGGCCGCCACCTTTTCGTTCTGACGTATTTCGATATACCGTGACATTAATATCTCACCGGGGAGAACACACACACACACACACACACACACACACACACACACACACACACACACACATCAACAGATATCCACCACCCCCACTCAAATACATGAACATCCATTACCCTCATACTCAGAGACACACACACACACACGTGTGTGTGTGTGTGTGTGTGTTGAAAGAAAAAACAACAGGAAAATCAATGAATCATTTTTGTTTCAACTATGAAAAAAACCTTTTTATAACTCTTCTCTTTGTTCTCTGTCAACACTTTTGTTATTTCAACCATTTAGCCTGCTTTACCATCACTCTCTGTGCCCAAACTATAAAAAGCTTATGAAAATCTTCTTGGAAGTAAAAACAACTTTGAGTAACAAAGAAAGTTGTTTTTGTTTTATATTTAAAATAATTTACATTATTATATATATATATATATATATATATATATATATATATATATATATATGATAGAAATATGTGGAAAGTTTGATAATTCAAACACTTAACTCAAATATAGATATGTGATATTTCTTTCGGTTTTATTTCATCACGAACTTCTTCAGGCAGAGACTGTTTTCTGACTTTTTTTTTTATTTAAAAGCATGTGGGAAGAAATGATAAGATTGTTGAGGGGTATTGTTGTAGCAGGAAAGATGGGGGTGGGATTTGAAGTCAAATGTATCAGGCTTCATTAGAATATTTTTTGTTTTGAAAGTGGAGATAGATTTTAGGAAGCTGATAAGAAAAAAGTGGGGAAGTGTTTGGGTGAAAAGGGTTCTCTTTAAACCCCTCCTAGCTTTCCTGCAACAATTATACCCACTCAACCATCTTATTATTTCTCCCCACACGCTTTTAAATAGAAAAACTCAGAAAACAGTCCCTATCTGATAAAGTTTGTGATGAAATAAAGCCGAACGAAATATCACACATCTAAATTTGAGTTAAGTGTTTGATTTATCCAAAATTTCACATCCACTGATGAAAGTTTTTTTTTTCTCGTTGACTTCACATCAACAAATGTAACCTTGAACCTGAAATGTTTCTGTTCTTTAAAAGAGAAAATAAGTTCCACAGATTGTTCAGCCTTCTGGAAAGATTTAAATATATATCCATCTTTTCGTTTTCTTTTCTTTTTTTTTTTATAACTCTATCAGTAAATAGCAAAATCCCTGAAATGGCAAGTTATTTTCTTGTCTTGTCTGGTCTGGTCCTCTGGTCTAAATTTAGTGTTCAGTTTAATTCTTCTTGAGTCGTTTTACGCTCAAGGAACATATCGTCAAATTCACTTCTAGCATTTTTTTTCAATCAGTTCCTGCCTAATCTCAACGAGGGAAATATTGACACGGAGAATGATTCCAATAAGATATTTCGTTGGCTGAAACTTAATACCAAGCGATCTTCAACCCAAATATGATGATTGGTTTGGTTTGGTTTGGTTTTTATGTTTAATGGCTTACATTTTGCTTGGTTTAGCACAAGATAAAAAAAATTTTAGGAACTTAGTGAAAATCGAACTCAATAGCCATACTTTTTTTTTTAAATTAGTAACCTTATAACGAGAAAGGTTTTCGCTCCTTACCCAGAATAGTATGATTATATTTGGCGCAAAATTGAAGCCTCAGAATTTGAATGTACTGATCGACTTAAAAAACATTATAAATACGGAGTTATAATTTGACTCTAAAACCATCTAATGTTTGTTTCGTTTGGTTTTATGGCATATTAACCCTTGTTGGTTATTTAATGCCGAATCCTGTTTGACATCTACATTAAATATATGATTTGTAAACGTATTTTGTAGATAGACACAGTTAAATGATCAAATAGTTGTATTTCTTACAATTAAATTTAGCTTAAGCCTAAAAAAAATTGTGACTCGTTCAGAATATAGGTCCGTCTACGTTCCTCCTCTTAGAATGCATCAGAGATTGACATCTTTTTGAAGACAGCTCTCTGATACTGAACCAATTTATCATTCACCGTTCCCCGGTGACTGGAATGGTATATCTGTGATACCAGAACTGGTTGCCGATGTTTCGAAAACGTCCTCAAACCGTGAAAATGCGTCTATTGTATATTTTTTCTTTTGAAATGGGGAGGATGCCACGCTTCTCTTAATCAATGACACAAGCGAATTAATATTTGATTATATGATACAAATACAATCTTCAGATCTTAATTAGGTTGCCAAGATGTCTTCTTTTACCACTTTGCTAATATCTTAAATTCACTTCGTAACCCAACAAATCATTTTGCACGACTTCAATTGTCTGATAAGAATTCTTTCATCTTTAGCGCCAACGAGATTAAAACAAAAACAACCCGAAAATACTAAAAAAAAAAAAGTCATAAAAACATAAGGAGAGAAGAAAAAACAGAAACTGACATTAATTCACTTTTAAGTCGCAGACAAATTAAGTTATAAACAAAAGACAATCAGCGTGTTTTATGATTACTCCAAGTTTCATTTTGTGTAGCTGGTCACAGAAAAGTAATCCGGAACTTTTTAACACTGTCAAAAAAAAAAAAAAAAAAAAAAAAAGAGAGAGAATCAAATATTAATTTTACAAGAAGATATCGCAGCACTTCTTCACATACAGGATGAGATGGATATATTATTGCGATTTTAAGTGATCAATTTGCTTTATTTCTTTTAGGTTTTGTCGACTATGCATCAAACTAGAGACAATTGGGCACTGTCTGTGAGGAAAGCAGCATTATGGTGCAATTCAATCCTCCAAAGATTTTTAAAAAATATGCTGTACTGATTGGCATTCAAGACAGAAGTGGTAACAAGTAAGTAAGTTTCAGAGTCTTTGGGTGACAATCTGAGGACAGATTCATATTAATATAGGTGAAAGCCAAACAACCCATCCACATCAGCGTGTTTTAGCAATGGTGACGTTATGGCTCTGTTCATCTTTCCATATGTCCTTTGACTCAACAAGTGCCAGGAGGATATAGCGCTGACCTGGATCGAGACGGTGGCTGTTAAAAAACCTCACATCTGGCAACTGGATTCTGCGCCTTGAAACACAAGCAGTGTTGGCAGTGAGTTAATTTTAGCGACCACATCACCCCTAGAATCTGGCCTCCCAACTTGTAAGTTTTAAATCGAGATATCAAAAAACTCAATGCAATACCAAAGATAAGCTAAAGGCAAGAAACGGCAGTATATATGAATACGGGAAGACCGTCGGAAAGACTTGCTCAAGATTCCCAAGTCGTTTAGTAACTGTAGTTGAAGCCAATGGTGATTTCTTTGAACAAATTTAATTTCAAGTATTTCAGGATAAGTTCATGTAATTTTAGTTTATACGAGGATCATTAAATAAGTTTCCACACTTTTTTCGTATGGGCACTTTTATCTATAGTACACGCTTGAAACTCTAGTCCTCTAGTGAGCATGTCAATGACCTCCGTCACAGCCTCTTTCATCTCCTCAATTATCTCATAAAGACAGCCTCCGAGCGTAGGGAATAACCAAAAGTCACAGGGAGCTAGGTCTGGACTATAGGGAGGGTGAGGAACTGTCTTGATGCCCATCTTGCTCAAATAGTCTGTCACAAGGATGGAGTTGTGGACTGGTGCATTGTCCTGGTGGAAATGCCACTGACCTGATTTGAAGAGTGCTGGCCTTCCTGAACTCCCTTAAAACCTCAACATAGTAACCCTAATCCTAACCCTTTGGCCAATCAGCTCTGGGTATTGAGTTCCTTACTCCTTCCACACTCTTCATCATCCTTCACAGACTCCCTGCTTTCCTAGAATCTCTTACGCCACTCAAAAACTGATGCTCGATTCATGTAAGATGCTCCAAAAGCAGTCTGAAGCATTCCATACATTTTTGTGGCCTTTTTTCCAAGTTTAAAACAGAATTTTATTACATATCGTTCTTCTAAAGTGTCAGATTGCATTTTTGAAATTCACCAGCTGTGACAATCAGGCTTTAGTAGGGTGTATTCCAATTGCTGCTGTAGCTGTTCATTTGAACTTGAAATCATAAAAATTGGTGAGTCATCTCATAAGATGTATAGCTATAACATATGGAATATTCAAGAGTCTACATCAATTTTTCCATGCCTGTACAAAAAAAAAAAAAAAATGGAAGCTTATTGATAAACTGAGATAAAGTTTTTCTTTTCATTTTTGCATATTTTTAAAAATGTACCCGTCGTACATCATAAATTCGGAATTGCACCAAACTAAATTGAGCTTGGTTTGACACAAAGTCAGATGTACGAAGTATGTAATGAGAAAAAAGGAAGAACTTGTCATCAAGAGAATTGAAATTGAATAAAAAAAGAAAGAAGGAAAATATTCTCAGGAATTTGGACACAGCTATGGATTGTAAAATAAGTAGGAATTTTTTTTAATTATTTCAGAAATAGATTGTTTTCTAGCTAAATTTAGCGTTTAAAATTTGGGGTTTCAATTTGTAATTGTCAAAGCGAGTAAAACTTGTTTTGCCTAGACGTGTCACTAAAAGTTTAAAGGATGACGTGTGATAAAACATTAGTTAAGGAATAATTAGAAGAACGCATATCAGAAAGGGGTTCAACGCAGTAAGACCAGTTGGAGGAGAGGGCAGAAACCAGACGGAACCCAAAACAGCCATGCACTACTACGACAGAAACAAATGGAGCGAGAAACATAATTACAAGTTCTTTATCTGTCACTCTCGTCTCGCGACTGTTTATTTCCTCAATCTAAATCGGCTGATATGATTCTACCCTATATCTTTCTTGTCCAGCGGCAATGAAATTTCTTATTCCGCAAACAGACAGTGATTTGTGTTCGTCTCTTTTTATCACTGTGAGGTTACCACGATGTAGGACTGAAACTAAAGGGGTAACGTTACAAAATATTATATAAAGTACCGTAGAGTTACACTGATCACCTAATCCCAAAGGTCAGATTTTTTTCAGTTTGTCTCCTTATTTGGTCAGATTGGTGCTTAAAAATTACAAAATCCCTTATTTAAAATTATTTGACTTCATCATTATAGCTTGACAGTTGAATCAAAGAAAGAGAAATAGAAAGAAGGCGGCTAGCATTGATAAAGAAGAAGAGATATGTTATAGAATGTAGGCAGATATGAACTAAATAATATAAATATTTACATAGATAGATAGATAGATAGATAGGAGTGATACGATTTTTTTTCTTAAATAAATTTTGTAATGCTAATTACACCACACAAAGGAAATTTGAAAAATTTTCTCATATTTTCCGTTTCATCTAATTACACAAACGCCCTGAGGAAGTTCTAAAAACCGAAAAGTTTGACGTTGGCAAATAAGTCTATTAATAAAAATCATCCACTGAAAACTTAGTATTTTTTCTCTGTACATTTTCACACTGTCAGATTTATTTCATATTTTCCCAAGATATAATTATATATATATATCAATAGACAGACACCTTCGTTGTATCACAACTCTTCAGTGTGGCTAGACTCACAGGACGCTTCAAGCTGGGATGGAATCCCGCTCAACTTTACGTTAGAATTAGTATCTTACCGCTCAACCCCCAGGTGACATACATCAGCTCTGGAATCAAAACACATTATGTATTAGCTTTCGTTTGTTTACATTTTGCGTTACCGGATACCAGAGTGCTAAATTCATTAGAAGAGCTTTCCATTACACGGATGGCAGCCGTTAATTCCTTCGCCAGAGTGATCAGCCTCCGAAAGGGGAGCTTATACATTGTCATCCACAGACAGACTGTTTCGTTGTATAGCAAATCTTTAAGGATATATATATATATATATATATATATCGGCCCATTAGCATAACAGTTAGAGTATTGTACAATGGCCTGGAAGAGCGAGGTTCAATCCCAGGTCGAGTCAAAACAAAGACTCAAAAAATGGTATTTACAAGGACGCTAACTGAACGTATCGAGAAAAAGCTTGACGGCAATTACACAAAAATGCTGCGAGCAATATTAAACAAGTTCTGGAGGCAGCACCTCACAAAGCAGCAGCTGTACGACCACCTACCACCGATCACGAAAACTATCCATGCTAAACGAACCAGACCTGCGGGACACTGCTTGAGGAGTAGGAACAAACTAATTAGCGACATACTCCTGTGTACCCCTTCACATGGACGAGCAAAGGCACGACGACCAGCTAGAACCTATATATAACAACTCTGTGCTGATACAGGATGTAGCCTTGAAGACCTACCGGGAGTGATGGACGATAGAGCTGAGTGGTGAGAGAGTGTCAGGGAGATCTGTGTCGGTGGCATGACATGAGGATGATAATGAAATACTTTTAAAACTATAGTACGATATCTTAGAATCAAGGTTTTAATCGTCAATATCTTTCTAGTAACCCTTTTTTTAAAACGTTGAGCCTTCTAAGTACATTAACAATGACCATATGTGTATATTCAATAAACCACAATTACATCTCGTTAAATTGTCATTAGTCCAGTAGTGTACGTAATTTTTCTCTGAAATCAGAATTACATTAACCATATATGCAACATAGAAAACTTGCACATAAGAGCTTTTATTCCTATGACTTCACAATCTACATAAATTAACTGGCCACATTGATGCTGTGACGTTACGGTCAGTATTTACCCTTAATGCTCTAGCTGTTGAAAACGGTGTGTGAATAGTGCTTATATGATACTTAATTCATATTTCAGTTTCATTATTTTATATCAATCTCCGTGTTAATATGTTAACTATGTTCACTAACCCCAAATTTAAGATGGAAATGTTTGTGTCTATCTTTGCTGACTGGTCCGTATGGATGATTAAGATTCCTATTGCAGCACTTTGTAGTAAAAGTTAGGATTTTTTTTTTCCAGCTGTATAAGTCAACCCTAGTTTTGTAGAGTTTTTTGTCAGGCTTTGAATTTCGACTTGTACACCGCAATTTAGGGTAAGAGAGACGTATACATATTTACCAACCCCTCCGCTCGGACAGGATATAACACAAGGTCAATTCTTTAAGCTGAGTTTAACAGGTTTGAATTCAGAGTTTTCCTTCTTCTAGTCTTGTCGCCTCACCAAGGCTGAAGAACCTAGTCGGCCCTACTATTTACCCATAGCTAGAAGGAGAATAATTGGATTCATACCTTTCCCAAGGGTATTAGTGCTATGTGAAATGCAATCAGTCTCGTCCAGGATTTGATCTCGTGTCGCCGTGTCCATTTCCAGCAACGATAACCATTACACCATGGTACTTTATGCCTCCTTGTTTAACACGAAGCATTATACGGTATGGATCGAGAGTAATGTGTAGCAATCCAGGGAAAAGAGTAGCGCTCTCCTCTACACCTTGGTGTAGTAGCTATTGAAAAGAGAGCCTTCGGTTCGGCCTCGCCTATGATCACCAACTTGTCTTTTTATATATATACGTGTGTGTGTGTGTGTGTGAATTGAAAGCGAATAATTTGCGCCTATTTTTATTTCAGAACCGGTTGATACTGTTCATTCTTGCTCAGAGTTAAATGGCAGGAAATGTTTTATCAAACTTGAATAATTTTGTTTGATACTAATCATTTGTTATACCCCCAGTTAAATAGTTTCAAGTTCTACCATTTCAGATAAGTAATGCTATTTTTCAAGTATTTCTATCTAACACAAATAATTTGCCAATAGTTGTATGGTTATAAATGTCTAATGACAAAAACAATTCTTAGTGAATGATTGAACAGTTCGATTTTATTCACAGATGGAACCCTAAAAGGTACTAACACTTCGGGTCAGTGTGGAATTGGGGGCGATAGTAATGAAGTGGTAGTTTGCACTCCCCAAGGCTCAAGAGCAGGAGCCTCAACATCAGATGTAGTTTAAGTGTCATACTTACGACATTCACAAAATCTACGAAGACGTTGCAACGACTATTTTGTGAGGAGGCAAGTATATGTAATGGATAAAAAAAACAAACAGAGAAAATAAATAAAATGAAATACATTTAACCAAGTGCAGAAACTCCCAGAAGCCATCGACAGGTAGTAGGGGCAACGCATACGCGAAAAAAGAACCGTCCCTAAGAAAAGAAGAAATTCGAACTTCAGCGAGACCCTTCAGACTCAAAGGACACTCTTTCACACGGTCGCTAGCCGCGAACACATGGTTGACAAGGTTTAGTACCCTGACACCATGCCTGCTGCTAGCGAACAAACACGCCGAAACAAGCATCATAAAAAACACACCATTGGATATGACCACCTTGAATTTGGACTTATCAACCATCGGAGACGACTAGTATATTTTTTACATCTTGTCTAGAAGACGCAACCATTTCATTCAGATTTAGGAAGAATTTTCCTCCCCCATAGAATGGTTGTTGAACCGAGAAATAAAGTTAAAATTTTAAAGGTACCTTGTTCTAATTTCTTTCTTCCTTCAGGAATTCCTTTGCAGCCATCTCCAGCCACAAAAACAGCCAAGGAATCACTTGGGGTAAGAAGAAAATCAATGGAGTCTGATATCTAAACCCGAAACCGACTACAATGAATCAAACAAACTATACGAAATAAATAACCAATTAAATCCTTCTGTCGCCCCATATAGTCTTATAACCATTTCTTAAGTACCTCCGTTTTACAGAGATTAAGAATGATAAAAAAAAGACGTACAGAGAAAACACAGACGCCGTAAAGTATTTATGTATTTGCAAACTGGATTGGGTATTTCTCTAATATTAAACACATCCAATATATATATATACGTAAAAAGTAAAGTTGGCGATCGTAGTCGAGGACGAACCGGAGGCTCCGTTTTTAATAGCTACTACACCAAGGTGTAGGGAAGAACGCAACTTTAAATAGGGATGTCCTCGTAGTGTAATAGTTAAAGCGCTGGACTGAGAAATCGTCGTAGAAGAGTTCGACCTCCAGTCGCGCTATTATTTTCACTTTTGGACAAATATCCTTGGGAAATGTATGAACCCCCTTATCCTATCAGCTATAGGTTAAATAGCATCACTGCTGTTCTTCTAGAAGGCCAGCGTTGGTATTAATTAACTAATAAAGGTTGATATGCCATTAAACAAAGAAACTGAGCCAAAGACTTTAATTCAAAATTGATTGCGTATATAATTCATTATATAATGAAAATTACAAATGAAAATGATGTAGCCTATAAAATCAAAGATACACAGTCTCATATATATATATATATCATATTTACCAACCCTTCCGGTCGGGCAGGATATGACACAAGGTCAATTTTTAAACGGAGTTTAACAGGTTTGAATTCAGAGTTTTCCTTCTCCTAGACTAGTTGCATCACCAAGGATGAAGAACCTAGACTGCCCTACTATTAACCCATAGCCGGAGGGAGAATAATTGGATTCATACCTTTCCCAAGGGTATTAGTGCTATGTGAAATGCAATCAGTCTCGTCCAGGATTTGAACTCGTGTCGCCGTGTCCATTTCCTACGACACGAACCATTACCCCACGGGCACCTCCACAACAGTCTCATATATATCCGAGCAAAGAAAGAGAGCAATGGAAATCAACATGCAGAAATGAAGTGTTTCACGTAAAGGAGATTTGTCAGTGACACGGTCAGGTTGTTTTTAGAAATGGTAATTAGTATTCTGCCATCGTTACCAGTAATCAAAAACTGGATATATTAACAACGTCAAAACTTACAAACTCAATAAAGTTATTTTTGTAATGTTTCGTGTGGTGGTGGCGGGGGGTAATTTTGGCCGATACGGAAAATCTCTTCAGTCTCGTACAATGCGGAATACTGACTAAACAATACTAACTCACAATGTCACATCGTCTCGGTATTTATCATCTGTCCCACCACCGGACAAATCTGGCACAAGGCCTTTTTAAGGTGGGTCCGGTCGCAAGGCCAAAGCCCACACGCGTCCGGCATTGCCAAAAATACCTTCGGGCCCCGTCGGCATTCCCTTTATTAGGGGCACCTCAGACGCCAGGCAATTAACCCAACCCCCTCGAAGAGGGTAAAAGCCTGGGGAGACGGCCCCCTGAGGCCGGAGGAAAACTCCAGTGCCGAGACACACCCGACCAGTTCAGTGTCGAGGCGAGTGCGGCCGGCAGAACGCGACCCAACAACTAGAGAAGTGAGTCGTAAAGGAAAAACGACCCCTTCGGTCTAATCGTCTATCGTCAGACCTTTGTCGGATCAATTTATATATCCACCACTTCTTGTCACGTGAACTCCAGTAGCGAAATCCATTTCAACACTTGAGTTTGTTGGCAAGAGATACGTGTTCAAATCACACTAATCGCTCTCGACACATTCATCTACATAACACTAAAAATCTTTCGTTGTTACCTCGCCCCCCTGGTAATACATCTGTTGTTTGTGGTAAAGTGTGTAAATCAAATTCTGAATTTAAAACATATGAGCAGGTGGATCCCATTACCCAAGTGCAAAATTCAAAGCACTTTATTTAATTTGCGTTGCTTTGTAAGTTAGCAGTTGGGCTTAAGAGTCACATGAGAACTAATGAACGAGAATTTTTTCAAACAGGGTTTTTTAATTCTAATTTTGGTATTCAAGACACGGCTATCATTGTCAAGATGAAACAGTCATCATCATTATCATATACATATCATCAACAACTCGCACTGTTTTCTCACTCTCATTCTCTCTCTCCATCCGTCCCAATAATTCATCATTCCTCGCAGGTCTTCTAAACTATAACCAGTGTCCGAACAGAGCTGATGTAAATAAGTTCTTGCTGGTCGGTTAACACTTGCACGTTAAGGTCAATGGGTCCATTGGAAAACGTCACTCTTGATCGTCTTAAATGAATGGTTTTTGAGATGGGTGGTAAGTAGCCGTACAACTCCGCACGTGCAGGATGCTACATGTGGCTTATTTTTTTAATATGGAGTTTAACAGGTTTAAATTCAGAGTTTTTCTTCTCCTAGACCGGTTGTTATACCAAGGCTAAAAAGATCAGTCTATCCTACTATTTACCAATAACTGGATGGAAAAGAATTGAATTCATGCCTTTTCCATGGGTATTAGCGCTATGTGAAATGCAGACAGCAACGTCCGGGATTTGAACTCTGGTCGCCGTGCCCATTTCCTACGAAGATACCCATTATACTACGATCGCCTCCACACCTCTCTCTCTCTTTATATATATATATATATATACTTTAATGAACAATTAATCATAAAAATAGTTTTCTCATCTTCACATGTCAGTCTTATGACTACAAGTGTGATGTATTCATAAAAACAAAACAGAAAAACAATCTTCAGAAGAAACGTCCAATAAATATCATCATCATCATCAAGGCAGGCTGATAGCATGAATTACCTGGACTCTCTCTCTCTCTCTCTCTCTCTCTCTCTCTCTCTCTCTCTCTCTCCCACCACCCGTTTCTATTGTTCATTTCGCTTGGAAGGTCTTCTTGACAGCATCCAGTGTCAGCATAGAATTTATAATCGGCCAACGCTTGGGTGTCCAAGTGAAAGTGTACACAAAAGACACCATGTCTTGTTCATCCTACTTGGATGGTTTGTGATGATGGGAGGAAAGTGGCCGTACATCTACTGTTTTATGAGGTGCTGCTACTAGGATTTATTCAAAACATTACACTGCATCCTTGCGTAGTTCTAATCTCATCTGATTTCTCTTCCAGTGCTTTGTAAAAATCAAGGTGGTGCAACGATACAATAGTAGTAAGGCGGTCTACAAATTGGAAAAATTCCCGTGTTATTTCATCGGAGAGATTAGATATCCATTTGGTCAATAAACTGCCTTAGCAGTCCGCACCATTCCAATGCGTATGTTGATATAGCTTTTAGTAGATGAGATACAGCTACCAAGGTATGTGAAATTGTCAACTGATTTCAGAGGTTTGGAGATGCCACTATCTTGTTTAAAATACATGAATTATGTTTTAAACAAGATAATGGGATATCGAAAATGACAAACCTCTCAAACTGGTAGACTGCGTTACATCTGAATTCCCATAGAAGCACATGCTTCTTGCAGCCTGTTCCAGGCTATATACATATAATCTATGTGTGTGCGTATGGAGAAATGGTAGATTTGGTAAATCTGACTAGATGAGAAAAAATACGTGAAAAAGTGGATAAACCAAAGCACTGACAACGGATTAAGACATGACGAAATATAATTTTGAATCCTTTGTTAGTGTTTTGGTTTTTTCACTTTTCCAGTTATTTTCTTTATATATATATGTATATATAAACTTGAAAGTTGTTCTTTTGGTTTCATATAATCAGAAAATATCTTTACAGTTTTCAGGCTGAATTATTTGAGAGATTAATTTGTCGACGTAAACAAATTCACCTTTTGTGATGACAGTTCAAGGCAACTTCTGAACATTGTGACAACTTTAATATTTATCAATTTATGTATTTTCTTTACGCTCCGTTTTCTACTTTCTCTCTTTGAAGTTATATATATATATATATATACATATATATATATATATATATTCCTTTTCTCTTTTTGTTATATATATATATATATATATATATATATATTCCTTTTCTCTTTTTGTTATATATATATATATATATATATATATATATATATATATATATATATTCAGTCATTCCCGTGGTGTAATAGTTATCGTCATAGGAAATGGACACAGCGACACAAGTTCAAATCCCAGACGAGACTGATTTGCATTTCCCATTGCACTAATACCTTTGAGAACGGTATGAATCCTATTATTCTCCCTCCGGCTATGGGTAAAATAGTAGGGCAGACTAGGTTCTTCAGCCTTAGTGATGCAACTAATCTAGGAGAAGGAAAACTCTGAATTCAAACCTGTTAAACTCCGCTTAAGAATTGACCTTGTGTCATATCCTGCCGTAGCGGAGGGTTTGATAAATATATATATATATATATATAGGGGGGAAGGGGATATAGAAAGAGATTTCAGTCGAGTGACAAAGCTGTTGTGAATACAACCCTTTAAGAAGCATTAAACTACAAAATCTAAAATTGAAAAAGGAAGCTCAACTTCCTTTCCTCTTTTTGTTTTTTCTTCTTCCCTTCCTTTCTTTCTTTCTTTCTTTCTTTCTTTCTCAGCAATTATTTCCTACCTTCTTTTTTTCTCCTTTTGTATCAACTTCTTTCTGTCGTTCTTCTCAATCGACTTTATTTCCTCTTTTTCTTCTTTCTTCTTCCCTTTCTTTCTTGCTTTCTTGCTTTCATTCTTTTCGACCATTTTATTTTTACTTTCTTCCTTACTCTCCATTTCTTGAAACAGAAGTTTTATTCGTTCCGTTTTTTCTACATCATTTTTCATTTTTCATTTTCATCCCCTAAAACTTTTCTTTTATTTTTTTTCTTTCTTTCTTCAAGAGAATTCACATTTTCAACTTTTAGCTTTGTTCCCTTTCTCTGATTGATTGATTGATTTTTAACGGCCTCTCATCGCGTCTTGAGTTATTTTAATCCAAGTGGTTAGGGAATCACGTTTATTTTACGTTTATATATCAAATTTTTGTGAAGTTGCTTTTGAAGGATTTTTTTTCTTTGTTTTCTTCTTTTGCCCATAGCCCAATCAAATACGAAAAATTTTTAAGATATCTGTTAGCCTCATAGACAGAACCCTACCAACTACAGTAAATTGTACTCCAGACTCTAAGTTATCCAGAAGTGGATCCTCTCCATCTCGGCAGTTTAGTCTCTATCATTTTCTTCTTATATACTGCACCGTTACACACCAAATCTACGGTTGTAACATTACACGAAACAAACAGAAGTCTGGAACGCTACGTTCCTCAAATGGATGTATGTGTGGTACTACTACTACAACGCATAATCATTTGTATCACAACGTGTCAAACGGGTTTATGCGTGTAATGCTAGGTCTTAAGTGTCATTTCGACCTAGTGATAACCTCGCTGTGAGAAAAAGTGACGAACACAAAAAAACCCGTTTTGGTTCGCTAATACAAAAGTTTATTCGCTCCAACATTTTTTAGTAGTCGTCGGGAAGAGAGAAACAGCGTATGAAAACTGAATCGAGTGCATTAGCAAGACAAAGAGAAACAAAATGTCAGGAGGAGAGAGATGGCAGATACAGACCTTGAATTATCTTTCAGGTTACTTGTAGTTTAAACCGTGGTTTTTCGCTGGTTTCGTCTTCACAGCTTCGCGTTTGGAGTGAGACACCTTTTCAATGCTCATCCCAAAATGGGGCTCGCAACTTTCGGTTGTTTTCACATCGTCATGCCTGGTATCCAACTGACTGTTTTTAGTTCGTCACATCCAGTCGCCAACTAAGTCTTTCCTGTTTTCTATCCCTCTTCTAATGCCTTATAGCGTTTTTATTTGAGTTCCTTTCAGCCAATCACAATTCGTTGTTGATTCGTTGCTGATACTTTTTAGTTTTAAACAGTGCGTCCCTAATCACTTTATAGTTAAAGTAAACACTAAACATCGGGTATTTTTTTATACCCACGAGCCCCCGACGAAGTTTAACTAATTAATCCCTTAATATTTTATGGTATTGTGCCAGACTAGGATATGATGACTGGGTGATAGTTATTTAATGGGCATTTACGTGACTGAGTTTTTTTTTTTTATAAGGATTTACTTCTTTCCCGGTTATAATTTTGTTTGTATGATTCTACTTAACTAAACATTTAAGTGTTTAACTCGTTTTAATGCTTCCTTTTGACTGCAAGAGAATGTTCATTACACTCACAGAGGTTCCATTGTTATTGCTCAACATTTGGCTCACGCACAAACACGTATACACTTTCACATACTAAGAAACACGCACACGCACACACATATATGTAAATTATTGAATGACCGGCTGGTTCGGTATAAAATCATGTTTTATGTTTCGTTAATATACTACTAGTAAATACCAAGAGCAATATATATATATATATATATATATATATATATATATATATATATATTTATATATATATATATATGTGTGTGTGTGTGTGTGTGTGTGTGTGTGTGCGCGCGCGCCTCTGTGAGTGTCATTTTCTCTTTTTACTGATAAAACCAGTCTTTACAGCTATATACATGTTTTTAAATCACACGCACAGATACACATACACACACACGCACATGCACATACATACATACATACATACACACACATGCACTCACAGAGACGCCCATGCACACACATACAGAAACTTGAGAAAAACATCCAAGTTAGAAGGCATATATAAAACTCAGTACTTTTTATCGGCAATGTTATGACAAACCACCCACCCTTTCTTCTAAAGTATGGATGATCAAAACCGTAATAATGCCAGGTAGATTTTTTTATGTAAATAAATCTTATGAAAACGTGTATCGCTAATGTGACTTTTTTAATATGAATTTTCTTGCGAAAATTTGACGAAAAATTATCGTCCAAAGAAAAAACACACTAACAAAAGAGTAAAAGTTAAGACGTAAAATTTATATTAATGAGATAAAAGGCCGTTTTATTTGATCAATCGCATTTTTGCGGTATTTTTACATTTAAAAAATCCCAGTTACTAAGAGTTATTAAGTAAGTTGGCCGACCCTAGTCGAGGGCGACCCGAAGGCTCCCTTTTCAATAGCTACAGCACCTAGGTGAAGGGAAGGGCACAACTCCCTTCCCTGGATTGGGCTACATCCTTGATTCATACCTTATAATAGTCTTAATCAAGAAGGCATCAAGTACAATTTTTAATTCTTTGATATGACTCGACCTAGAACTGAACCCCGGTCTCCCGAATCATTAGCATAATAGTGTTCGTAAATGGCATCGGGGACAGAGTTTAATAGAAGAGTTTAATCTACAGAAGTCAGTTAGAAAACGATAAAAGAAAACATTTATACTGATTTGACCCAGGATTGAACCCTGGTCTTCTTGGCTATTGGCGAACACACATTTATCATTATGTCAATGGACTGGACAGAAGAGAAATATTGTACCTTAATTTATAGATTTTTAAACTATATATATATATATTATGGATGTCCTGGTTGTGTAATGATTATCATGAAAGGAAATGGACACGGTGATCCGATTTCAAATCCTGAATAAGTCTATTTGCATTTCACATTACGCTAATATCCTAAGGGACGAAATCAGCTAATCTCCTTCGAGCTATCGGTATACAGTTGACAAACTGGGTTTTTCAACTTTGTTATGGCAACCTGTCTAGGAGAAGGAAAATTCGGGTTACAAACTTATTAAATTAAAGCTAAAAAAAAACAGACCTTCCGTCACGTCCTGTTCGTGCAGTGGGGCTACGAAATGTGTGTATGTGTGCGTGAGTGAGAGTGTGTGTTCAGCTTTTAAGACTGATATCAAAAGAAAAAACTTTCAAATATATATATATATATATATATATAATTCGTGCAAAGTACCGTATTCCTTGCAACAGTTTAGTATACAAGTCAATAACTATATATGAAATTTCATGAGAACAGCAATTAAAAATTTATCTTCAGCAGAAAACATCTAAAAAATATCAAAGTTTTTTTCGATATTTTTGTGACGTTTATATATATGTATCATCATCATCATATCACGCTGCCAGCACGGATCTTACTGACCCTTTCTCGCCACCAGTCTCTATCGTCAATTGCTACCAGGACGTCTTCAAGGCTATATCCTGTATCGACACAGAGCCGTTGTATATAGGTTCTAGCTAGTCGTCGTCTTTACCTGTCCATGTGAAGGGGTCCACAGGAGTATGTAGCTCATGAGTTTGTCCCTCCTTCTCCAGTAGTGTCCTGCATGTTTGGTTCGTCTAACTTGGATAGTTTTGATGATGGGTGGTCGGTGGCAGTACAGCTGCTGTTTTGTGGGGTGTTGCCTCCGGGACTTGTTCAATATTGCTCACAGCTTTCTTGTGTAATTACCGTCAAGCTTTTTCTCCATAAGTTTAGTTAGTGTCCATGTAGTGCATCCATACAGCAGTATCGACATGACCACTGCTTGGAAAAAACTGCGTTTCATGTTATCGGTCAGGTCGGACTTCCATATGACCGATAGCCTATCGATAGCTGTCTATGTCTTTGCTAGTCACGTTTCGATGTCTTTCTCGGTTGGTGAGGCACTGCATCCGAGGTAGGTGAACTTGTCCACTAGTTTCAGAGAACTACCATTTAGGGTGGAGATTTCGCCTCTATGACTAAAGCAGTTGTATTTCGTCTTGTCTGTGTTGATATGGAGGCCAATGCCTGCAGCGACTCGTCCCAGACTATGTAGCAGGGTTTCGACTTGGGCAGGTGTATATTCCAGATGAGCCATGTTATCGGCGTAGTCCGCGACCATAATTGTTTGTGCAGGGTATCTTTTACTTCTTTCCTTTGCCAGGTTGAAACTGTTATCTTTCATTATATCAACAGACGTCCAATGCACGTAGTCTAGGCAGATAATAAACAGATATGTGGCTAATGTGTCTCCTTGCAGCACACCTGCTACAATGTTGAAGTAGTCTGTATCTCCATCTGGGGAGCAGACTTTAACTTTCGTGTTTTTATATATCATCATTATGGCTGCGACGGTTTCTTTGTGTAGGCCGTAGGCGAGTAGTATTTGCTCCATCTTCTCTCTGTGAATGGAATCAAAGGCCTTCGAGAAGTTGACAAATTATATTGTTTAGGCAAGGATTTTTGCTATTACACCTCCGAGAATTCGATGGATAGTCAAATTTTGTGATGTGATGGATCGATTTTTTCGAAAGCCGTTTTGATTTTTCCTAAGTATCTTCTCAATTTCGAGTTCTTTGCGGTTGCTTGCTAATTCATTTTGTGGATTTTTAAGTTTCAGGGCTTTGATATTGGTTGGGTTCTTCCAATTACATTTGGAGAAAGTTTTCATATCTGCCCGCTTTTTTCTAACAGCTAATGTCTCCATGGGGCTCTTGGTTTAGCTCTTTGTTTAGTTGGTATGCATTCTGCTGCCGTTTCTAAGCTGGCATTGATGAAATTTTGATATTCGTCATTCGGAGTGGGTGTTTCTGATATTTCCTGTAGTTCATCGAATTTATATTTATCTCTAATGCCCCGGTTGTTAAGCAGAGACTAGTCATAGTGTCCGGTTGTTTTTGTTCGGGACGCTTTCCTTCGGAGGCTAAGTCGTATTTTTGCCGTGACAATTCGGTGATCGGTGGACACGACCTCGAAGCAGGAATATGCCTCGCAATGTATATGTATATATATAACTCTATGTTAGTGTGTGTGTGGGGGGGTATGCTTACGTTTGTTGGCATAAGCGTATTCGAAAAAAGAAATAGCACAAGAAACAGTAAGCGAGAGAGACAGACAGACAATGTGCTGAAGCAACCCGCTAGAACATAACAACAGCAGACGGAATTGTATGATTCTTATCCAGACGGAAGATACACATTTTTACTCCCAAAACGCACCTATATATATATATATATATAGGTGTGATTGGGGAGTATAAATGTGTATCTTCTGTCTCGGTAAGAATCATATATATACGTAGTGGATTCAATCAGTTTCCAGACTTTTTTGTACAGGCATTTAAAATTGTCGTAGACTCTTGAAAATTCAGAATGTTATTGCTATACATCTTATGAGATGACTGACCAAATTTTATGATTTCAGGTTCAACTATAGCAGGAATTCGAATACACCAAACTAAAATCTGATTGTCACAGCTGGTGAATTTCAAAAATGCTATCTGGACGTAAGGACACTTTAGAAGAACTATATGCCATAAAATTCTGTTTTAAACTTGGAAAAAAATGCCACAGAAACGTATGGAATGCTTCAGACTGATTTTAGAGCATCTTGCATGAATCGAGCATCAGTCTTTGAGTGGCATAAGAGATTTAAGGAAGGCAGGGAGTCTGTGAGGGATGATGAGAGGTGTGGAAGTCAATAGACCATAGTTGATTGGCCAAAGGACTAGGGTTAGGGTTACTATGTTGAGGTTTTAAGGGAGTTCAGGAAGAGGCCAGCACCCTTCAAATCGAGTCTGTGGCATTTCCACCAGGACAATGCACCAGTCCACAACTCCATCCTTGTCGCAGACTATTTGACCAAGATGGGGATCAAGACAGTTCTTCACTCTCCCTATAGTCCAAACCTTGTTCCCTGTGACTTTTGCTTATTCTCTAAGCCCAGAAGCTGTCGTCATGAGACAATTGAGGAGAGGAAAGAGGCTACGACGAAGGTCATTGACACGCTCACACAAGAAGACTTCCATGGGGTCTTCCAGAAGTTGTTGGAACGGTTCAACAAGTGCATTGCAGCCGGAGGAGATAACTTCGAAGTTTCATGTGTGTACTATCAATAAAAGTGCCCATACGAAAAAAGTCTGGAAACTTATTTAATGATCCTCGTATATATAGGGCGTAATGATTAAAGACCTGGACTGCGGATAGAAGTAAGAGAATGCAAACTTCAGTCCCACTATTACGTTGACTTTCGGATTAATACTTTTTTCTATGCCGCTGTATTTCTTTCAATGACCTTTACAACTTCAAATCTTATTTTGAATTTATTTGTCTTCACTTTAAGAAACTAGAGAAAGTCATACGATGGAGGGTGCTGTCGATACGCAATCCTGTGACTCCTCAAAAACAACTGATGAAAAAAAATAGTGAGATTTGGCAGCAAATAGTCTTGAGCGTCTAGACAGCAATAGAGACGTCTAGACATCATCCCCAAGTTTTTACATCAATCGTAGGTAAAAAAGAAATTTTGACATCAAAACATCTAACAGGTATAAAAAGAATTCTTGTATATATATATATATATATATATATATATATATATATATATATGTCTGTATATATATATATATATATATATATATATATATATATACGCACTTATACACACAGACACTCACAGAGACCAGTATAGGAGATCAGAAAAAGACATTATATCTATTAATTTCTCTCTCTTTCTCTTTCTCTTTCTCTCCAATGCTATATATATATATATATATATATATATATACATGTGTGTGTGTGTGTGTGAGTGTGTGTGCGTCTATCGCTCCCTTTCTAGATCACTCTCTCTCTCTCAGTATATATTTATATGTCTGTGTATATATCTGATTGTCTATATATCTCGTTCTATGTCTCCCAATCTCTCTCTCTCTCTCTCTCTCTCTCTCTCTCTCTCTCTCTCTCTTTTCCTTTTCCGTGTACCTTTATACATCTGTCTATGTTTCTGATTGTCTGTCTGACTGTTAAGTTTTGTTTGCTTTGATATCTTTTTAAAAGGCATATCAACCTTCGTAGGGCATTTAATGCAAAATCCATTTTTGGAGGAAAGGGTTCCTACCTTTCTCAGGGTTATCTGTACAAAGGTGATCGTATTAGTGCGACTGGAGTTCGAACACGCTTACAACACTTTAACCCTTGACCCACGGTTACTTCCCATTCCTCTGTATATACATAGGTGAGCAGTTGTTACTGTTTATGATCTATATATGTTTCTTACACAATTTCCCATGTGTGTGTGTGTGCGTGTATGTGTCTGTGTGTGAACCAGTCAACACGTAGAAAAAAATAGTGTGATTACATAGATAGATAGATAGATAGATAGATAGATAGATTTTTGTTTTTCTGTTGTAAATTTTACAACGTATTCAGTGCTGAGTCAACTATCTCATTTTCTTTTTTCATTTGCAGTTTTAAGTTGTTACTTTTTGTTTTAGTTGGTTTTGTTTCCTCTTTGTTTTTCTTTTTACTTTCTTTTTCTCGCTTTCATCTCAAGTGTTGATATTTTTTTCCCTTTTCAAATTAACTTCTTTCGCTCTAGTGCTCCCCACCTCCCACCTCACGACTCTGCGTACCCAGCCGCCATCACCACTACCACCATCTCGACCCAGTATTCTACTAGACATTTAACCGCGGCTTCGGTATACATCAAAGGCTATTTGCGACTGTGGCGGGCAGGTGTTGAACGAATCCCACCTCCACAACATCTGATATAAACAGCACAGGTCGTTGGTATGTACGGTAGGGGTGGCGGTGGTAGTGGTGTTATGGTTGGTGAAGGCTGCACGCAACCACACTTACCCAGCATGCTGAAGTCAGGGGGACCCCGGAGGCTTGTCAGGCAATCGACAATCGAGTGAACCAACAAATGCCGAAAGCAGTCGCTAAAAATGAACTTGAAAATAAACAACAGCGAAATGGCGAGAAAACGTAATTGTCCCTTTGAAGCTGAAACAATTTTTCAACCTTATATTTTAGAGCTTTGGTTGTAAGCGAATCCACAACACCCAGCCCGTCTCCAGTCAAGTTCTGGAAAAGTTGAGAAAAAAAGTTCGTACTTGAAATATTTTTCCAGAAAAGATGAGTGTGGAATTATTCAAATTGAGAATATATAATTCTTCAGGAGCTCATAGTATATGATTATTATCATGTCATGCTGGTAGCACGGATATCCCTGACCCTCTCTCGCCACTTTTCCCTATCGTTCATCGCCTCAGGCAAGTCTTCAGGACAACATCCTGTATCCTCACATAGTTGCTGAATGTATGTTCGTGCTGGTCGTCCTGCTTTTGCACGGCCATGTGTGGTGGTCCATAAGAGTACATCACTTATGAGTTCGTCCCTGCTTCTCCAGCAGTGTCCTGCATGTGTGGTTCGTCTAACTTGAATAGTTTTCGTGATAGGAGGCAGGTGGCCGTTGATACATAAATTTACCAAAATCATGCAGAGAGAGTTTACATAATATAATTGTAAAAAAGAAAAATCAATGAACCGTTATTTGGCTAGTATAAATTTATTTCACCTGGCAACAGATAAAAACAACCAACCTTTTCAGATAGCCGTCACAAAATGGAGATAGAAAGTTACAATACTCGTTAAAAAAACACAAAAAAATACCCTTCAAGAGGAGTGACAAGATCGAAAGGAACTGGGTAAGAAGCTGGTCCAACCTTGTGAGTGAAGTCCATTTTGGTGTCATATTTATATGACATCAAAACTGAGTATTGTTGTAACCTCCTCTCTTCATTTTGTGACAGCTATCTGAAGTCAGGTGAAATAAATTCATAATAGCCAAATGACGGCTTGTTGAGTTTTTATTCCGCAGACCTAACCGATAAAATGAAACGCAGTTTCTTCCAGGCAACGGTTGTGTCAATACTGCTATATGGATGTACTACATGGACGCTAACTAAACGGCTGGAGAA
Source organism: Sepioteuthis lessoniana (assembly GCA_963585895.1). NCBI lineage: Eukaryota > Metazoa > Mollusca > Cephalopoda > Myopsida > Loliginidae > Sepioteuthis > Sepioteuthis lessoniana. The sequence goes on from OY757910.1 coordinate 105,088,306, forward strand.
AAAACTAGACGGAAATTACACAAGAATGTAGAGGGCAGTATTGAACATGTCCTGGCGACAACACCCCACGAGACACCAACTATACGGACACTTGCCTCCCATCGCGAAAACTATACAAGTTAGACGAACCAGACACGCGGGACACTGCTGGAGAAGCAAGGACGAGCTCATAAGCGATGTACTCCTATGGACCCCCACATATGGATGTGCAAAAGCAGGACGAACAGCTCGAACTTACATACAGCAACTATGTGAGGACACAGGATGTAACCCTGAAGACCTGCCGGAGGCGATGAATGATAGGGAGAAGTGGCGAGAGAGGGTCAGGGATATCCGTGCTGGCGGCACGACATGATGATGATGATTATGATATATATATATATATGTGTGTGTGTGTGTGTGAGTGTGTGTGTGTGTAAAAATAAGATACAAAATTGGATAAAATCCCACAGGTCAGCCCTCTCGATCTTCAGGTGAGCTAATATTCAACACGTTTGACTTTTCCCACCAAAGATATCAGCTCAGTCAGCCGGGGCTGTAAAATAGACCGACTGCATTACTGCGAAGAGAAAAGATCCACCCCCAAAAGACGAATGTCTTGGATATGATATTAAACAATCTGAATGTGAGGCTCTTGTAATGCTGGACCTTTGGGGAACGCAGTGTACCCCTTTATTGCCATCGCTCCTCGTTCCTCTCCAGTCCATAGAAGGAGCACCTGATAGGGTCCTATTTATGGGTCAACTAGCACTGTTTGACATTTAAACTCCGCGAATACGAATGACTTAAGCTAAACTGAATTTTGAAACAGAACTTTTTGATCATTTAACTGTGTGGAAATAAATGACTGGTGTCTAATTTAATTCTTAGTAACACATAGTAACTCTTAGAACCATTTAACTTTGTTAATGTGTTTACAAATCATATATATATTTAATATATATGAACAAACAGAGTTTGGCATTAAATAGCATACAATGGTTGATATGCTATAAAACCAAACCAAACTAAAGAAATCTATGACATTGTCAGTGGCGCTTCGAATACGATAAATAACAGCTATTTGGTCACTTACTTCCTATTTCCCAAACCATCCAATAAGACGAACAAGACACGCTGAGCCATGCTGGTGACGTAAAGACGCACTCATAAGTGACGTTCTATAACCGATGCGCTAGTGTTGGCCGTTCAGCAAAGACTTATTTACATTTGGGCTTTGAGAACACTGGATACAATCTATAGAATCTGGCTGGTGCGATAGGCAATGGAGACTAATGTAGAGAGAGAGAGACAGACAGAGAGACAGAGACAGCGACAGGAGAATCCGTGCTATCAAGATAACTTGAATCCTGTGCTGACGTAGTTTGTCGAAACGGCTGAGCAGTAAGTTATCGGCCTCTCGTAAAGTTAGGCTGGTTTCGATCCCAGCTTGAAAGGTCCAGCATCTCTAGCCCCACTGAAAAGTTGTGATTCAACGAAACAGTCTGTCTGTGGATAACAATATATATATATATATATATATATATATATATATTTCAAGTATTCAACAAAAAACATTTAAAAAAAGATAAAAACTCATGACAGTGTTTCACGTTTTCGATCCTCAGGTGTGACCAAGCATTAAATCACTGATGCTTTTAATTGAACAAATGTTCTCTTTGTTTATAATCAACATATAATTGACTCAGTAAAAGATCGGAATTGAAGTGAGATGCCTCCATGAAAGTAAATATTTACTTTGCACCGAGTTAGCAACAAATTTATAAGGCCGACCATATGGCTTATTATGTCTATAACATAATAGTCACAGAGCTCCAAAAGAGTCTGCCTCTTCGTGCAGCAATGAATAAATAGTGCAGAATACTGAGATCTTTAGCCTTCGTCGACAAACAACCTAGAAGAATAACAATTCTGAATTCAAACCAACTGTACTTCTCTTGAATACGATCTTTGGTCGCATCCCGCTGGACGTTTCAAGCTGGGATCGAAACCCGCCTAACTTTACGAGAGGCCGATAACTTACCACTCAGCCGTTTAAACGAACTACGTCAGCACAGGATTCAAGTTATCCTGATGGCTTTCGATGATTACAAGGCAGGATTCCAGTATCGTGATTATATAACCATATCACCCGAATTGATGTCTATAATGTTTGTTGTTGTTTTTGTTTGTTTTTTTTTTGTTAATCTGTTTTTGTTTTGGTTTCATTGTTGATTTTTTGTTGTTGTTTTTGTTAAATGGCTGTAGTAACCTAACAAAAGGTTACTGAATGAGAGATAAACAAAACGGAGGTTAGAAATGGAAATCTTTATTACATTAACAAAATACAATACTCGCCAGCAGCGTGAAGAAGGTAGCAACTGCTCGAGGTGACGACTTAGTCGGCATAATTGTTATTTGTCGTACGTCCTACCAACTGGAAGAGTACAGCAAAAGGCCTTTTTAAGGTGGGTCCGAGCGCAGGGCCGATGCCCAGATAAAAAATGCCTCGAGCCCCATCGGCATTCTCCAACAATAGCAGGCAGCAAGAAGTATTAGTCACTGGATAAACTCTGAAAAAATCGATCAAGTATTTTCGTCCAGATGGCGCCAGGCAATAAATGTAGCCCTTCCAAGGAGGGTTAAAACCTGGAAGGACGCCCCCTCATTGGCTCGAGGAGGGTTGGCCGCGTGACTTGAATGCTGGACTTCTTCGGCTTCCGCGACCGAGCAGCAACCAACTTAGCATAATAGACCAACCTATGTATGAGGAATGGGACAGATAACAATGGAATATCAACCTTTGGGGATTATTTAATGCTAAAGTCATCCTTGTATGAATTAATGGGACACCCAGTGAGACTCGAACTCTCTCGTGAAGGTTTGTTAGTTGTTTTCTTTTGTACATATCATCACCGTAAGAGTTGATTAATACCAAAGCAATGATGGTCGAGAATTCAAAAATGTACAGAAAGTTTTGGTATCTTTATTTAATAGCCCATCAATGTTTATTTCCTACCAAAACCATTCTTGGAGAACAGTAGTAGCTTTATTTAACTCATTTTTGGAGGAAAATGGGTATTCATAGCTTTCCTAAGCGTTCGAAAGCGAACGTAATGGATTAATTGTAGTTCAAACTGGCTTACCTGGAGTTTGTCAACCATTTCCCCATCCAAGGTGCCCAATTTACCCATTGTTATAGGAGATAAGGGATTTCACATTTTCCCCCAAAGTTTATTCGTCCAAAAGTGAACGCAACACCACGATTAGAGTTGGAACTCGCTTACATCGCTTATATGAAGAAAAATGGAGACTAAGCCATGAAATCCAGGATCTATCCTGGGGTAGACAAAACCCTCTAACCCACTTTCAATTTTGACTTCTGAAAGACCCGTCACTATGCAAGATCTAGTGTATCATATTACTGCTTGCACAGTGGAAGAGAGAGATTGAACTCGCGACCCTGTAGTTGTTTAACCATGAAGAAAAATAGAGACTGAGCCAGAAACTTCATGATCTACCCTTGGGTAGACAAAACACACTAAACCACTTTCAATTTTGACTTCTGAAAAACCTGTCACTATGCAAGACCTAGCGTATCATATTACTGCTTGCACAGTGAAAGAGAGATTGAACTCACGACCCTGTAGTTGTTTACTTATTATTCTACTATTAGATATGGGCGCTTCTGCATATTTTGATTACATATGACTTCGGAAAAAAATTGAAGATCTAGCTTTTTGATAAAAAGTTGCCGTCGACCTACCAGTCCATGAGTATACGCTTAATTTATTAACATCATTTAGAAATTTATTTTTCATGGAGGTATATTTTCATTAAGTGTCAAACCTTTGGATTTAGTAACGCAGTATACAATCAAAATCCGATAGATAGAAACTGCAACGCAGTATACAATCAAAATCTGATAGATAGATGGAGGAAAGGATGCATACTCCCCTTCCCTAAAAAAGGGGACCTCGGATTAGCCAAAAACTACCGAGGCATAACACTTACATCCATAGCAGCCAAAATCTACAATGCCCTACTACGAAACCGCTAGAACCCGAAATCGACAACATACTTAGAAAAAACCAAAATGGCTTCCGAAGAAATAGATCCACGACCTCACAAATATTAACCATCCGTAGAATCCTTGAAGGTGTACGGGCAAAAAACCTACAACCGACATTAATTTTTGTTGACCATACCAAGGCTTTCGATTCCATTCACAGAGGAAAGATGGAACAAATCCTACTAGCGTACGGCATACCTAAAGAAACCGTAGCGGCAATAACGATTCTCTATAGAAACACTAAAGTAAAAGTACGATCACCAGATGGAGACACAGAATACTTCGACATTGTAGCAGGAGTACTACAAGGGGACACGCTGGCTCCGTACCTCTTTATCATTTGTCTAGACTACGAACTTAGAACATCGATTGACAAAATCAAAGAGAATGGTTTCGAACTGACGAAGAAAAGAAGCAGAAGGTGCCCCGCAACAACAATTACCGACGCCGACTACGCCGATGACATACCGATATGGCAAATACACCTGACCAAGCCGAAACTCTTCTGCATAGTTTGGAACGAGCAGCAGCAAGCATAGGCCTCTATGTTAATGCACTCAAAACGGAATATATGTGCTATAACCAAACGGGGGACATCTCCACTCTAGAAGGTACCCCTCTTAAACTAGTAGACAAATTCACTTACCTAGGAAGCAGCGTCGCATCAACCGAAAAGGACATCGAAACGAGGTTAGCAAAAGCATGGACAGCTATCAATAGGTTATCGATTATTTGGAAATCAGACCTAACCGATAAAATGAAACGCAGTTTCTTCCAGGCAGCGGTCACATCGATACTGCTATATGGCTGCACTACATGGACGCTAACAAAACGGCTGCAGAAGAAGCTAGACGGCAATTACACAAGAATGCTACGTGCAATCTTAAACAAGTCCTGGCGACAACACCCCACAAGACACCAACTGTACGGCCACCTGCCCCCTATCACGAAAACTATTCAAGTTAGACGAGCCAGACATGCAGGACACTGCTGGAGGAGCAGGGACGAACTCATAAGTGATGTACTCTAATGGACCCCCACACATGGCCATGCAAAAGCAGGACGACCAGCACGAATATACATTCAGCTGCTATGTGAGGATACGGGATGTTGTCCTGAAGACCTACCTAGGGCGATGAACGATAGGGAGGAGTGGCGAGAGAGGGTCAGGGATATCCGTGCTACCAGCGCGATATGATGATGACTTAGAGCGACGTTAACATACGCTTAGTTAAATTAAAATTGACTGGTTAATGAACATATAAAAACCTGATTGCTCAGTTCCGTTAAAATCGGATTCTTGCAATATGTAGCCGTGTTAGTACTACTGTATGGTTGCACTCCTTAGTCTCTAACGAAAAGTCTAGAATAAAAGCTATATGTAAACTACACAATGATACTGTGTGCTGTTTTGAATATATCCAGATAGTAACATCCTACAAAACAGCAACTGTATGGTCATTTACCTCCTATCCTACAAACGCTTCAAGTTCGACGGGCTAAACATGCTGGGTGCTGTTGATGATGTAAAAAAGATCTCATAAGCGATACACGGAGAGGAAAGTCCCAATGACGTAGTGAGTAATACGCGGGAAAGCTAGATCGCAGTCTGTGAGTTCGAACCCCAGTCGCGCTATTACGTACATTTTCGGTTAATAACCCTTCGAAAAGTTATGATTCCCGTCATCTTGCTCCAGCACATAGGTTTAAAAGGGCCACAACTGCTCTTCAATAAAGATGGATGTGGTATTAAATAATCCACAAAAATTGATATCCCATTAATAAAAGAAACCAACTGAGCATCCAATACATGTACACAGAAGTCTTGGCAGACCAGCAAAAACATATTCATCAGCTCCATTTGGACACTGCATACCGTTTAGAGGACTTACAGAGAGAGAGAGAGAGAGTGAAAGAGAGAGACAAGGTAATCCATGCTGCCGGTACTCTTTGATGATGATAATCATGCATCAACTTTTTTTTCGACGTATTTAATATTTTGGGATAAAAAATCGTTGGATTAGGAAGCAGCGTCTCATCAACCGAAAAAGACATCGACACGCGACTAACGAAAGCATGGACAGCCATCGATAGACTCTCGATCATATGGAAATCAAACCTGACTAATAAAATGAAACGCAGTTTGTTCCAGGCAGCGGTCGTATCGACATTGCTATATGGATGCACTACTTGGACGCTAACTAAAGAAGAAGCTAGACGGCAATTAAACAAGAATGTTGAGAGCAATATTGAACAAGTCCTGGTTGCAACACCCCACAAGACACCAGCTGTACGGCCACTTGCCTCCCATCACGAAAACTATACAAGGTAGACAAACATACGTACAGCAGCTATATGAGGATACGAGATGTAGCCCTGAAGACCTGCCAAAAGCGATGAATGATAGGGAGAAGTGGCGAGAGAGGGTCTGGGATATCCGTGCTAGTGGCACGACATGATGATGATGATGATGATTTGAGAACATATTATATTACATTAATATGCTTTATGTGTATTATATACATTAATACGGATAGGGAGTCCGATATTATGGATAAAAATTGAAAAACAAATCCAAAATTGATGAATTATTTGAAACTCGATGTTAAAACATTTCGCTTTTAATGAACCTTCTTAAGCTAATCATAACTTTGATTAAGCCACAATGCCATCTCACATCCATAACAAAAGATTAAGACAAATTTCTTTTGTTATCGATATGAGCTGGTATTGTAGGTTTGGTTTGGTTTGTTTGGTTTTATGGCATATCAACCATTGTAGGTTATTTAACGCCAAATCCATTTTTATGTAAATAATCTGTTCTATTGAAAACAGTTCAGTTTAGCATAAGTACACAGTTTAATTGTCAAAAACATTTCCATTTAAAACTATTCAAGCAGTTATATGTAACAATTCAGTTAAGTGTAAATACAGTTTTAATGTCGAAAAACAGTTCTATTTGAAATAATTCAGTTAAGCATAAGCACGCAGTTTAAATGTAAGTACGGTTTAATTGTCAAAAACATTTCTATTTCAAGCTATTCAGTTCACTCAAACAATTCAGTTTAGCATAGGTATGCTGTTAGTTCTATTTAACCCATAGATAGGGCCCTATCAGGTGCAACCACTCCGGGCTAGAGTGGACCTGGGGGCAATGGCAATGAAGGGTACTCCGCATTCCCCAAAGCTCCAGATTGTTTAGTGTCATATCCGGGACACTCGTGAGCGGGGTCTTACCCCTCTGCTGAGGTGCAGTCAGTGTATTCTACAGCCCCAGCCGACTGGGCAAGCTGGTATTGTAGTTGCATCAAAATCAAAGTTATGGTCACCAAGAAAAGGTTCATTAAAACCGAAACGTTTTAACGTCAACTTTCCTTCAAATAATTCATTAATTTTGGTTGGTTGGTTGGTTGGTTATTTGGGTTTTATGGCATATCAACCTTTGTAAGTTATTTAATACGAAATCCACTTTTATGCAAATAAACTGTTCTATTTCAGACAATTTAGTTTAGCATAAGTACACAGTTTAACTGTCAAAAGCATTTCTATTTCAAGCTATTCAGTTTAGTCAAATAGTTCTAATTCACACAGTTTAGTTTAGTATAAGAATAGTTTTTGTTTACACACAGTTGAATGTCAAAACAGTTATATTTCGAACAATTCAGTATAGCCTAGTACATTTTAATGTCAAAAACATTTCTATTTCAAACAATTCAGTTTAGCATGAGTACGCAGCTTTGTCAAATTTGACCCATAGTGAGAAGCCTATCATTTGTTACCACTCTGAGCCAGAGTGGACCACGATGCGATGCTAATGAAGGGGTACTCCAAATTCCCCAAGGCTATAGCAATACTGGAACCTCACCATCATATTGTTTAGTATCATATCCGGGACACTCGTTGGGAGGTGTTACACCTCGGCAGAGAAGTAGCCGGTGTATTCTACAGCCCCAGCCGACTGGGCAACAATTATTTTGGATTACTTTATCAGTTTTTCTCCATATATCAATACGATACATGCATGCTATATACAACCTGTTTGAAGTTATTATGAAACTAAAATGAGCCTCAATATCTTAAACAATTTAGAATTAATATTTGTTAATACTTCGACATTGTAGCAGGAGTACTACAAGGGGACACGCTAGCTCCATACCTCTTTATCATTTGTCTAGACTACGTACTTAGAACATCGATTGACAAAATCTGAGAGAACGGCTTTGAGCTGACAAAGAAAAGCAGAAGGTACCCCGCAAAATAAATTACCGACGCCGACTACGCCGATGACATAGCGATACTGGCAAATACACCCGACCAAGCCGAAACACTACTGCATAGTTTGGAACGAGCAGCCGCAGGCATAGGCCTCTATGTCAATGCACACAAAACGGAATATATATGCTATGATCAAACGGGGGACATCTCCACTCAAGACGGAACCCCTCTTAAACTAGTAGACAAATTCACTTTCCTAGGATGCAGCGTCGCATCAACCGAAAAGGACATCGATACGAGGTTAACGAAAGCATGGACAGCTATCAATAGGCTATCGATTATATGGAAATCAGACCTAACCGATAAAATGAAACGCAGTTTCTTCCAGGCAGCGGTCACATCGATACTGCTATATGGATGCACTACATGGACTCTAACAAAACGGCTGGAGAAGAAGCTAGACGGCAATTACACAAGAATGTTGAGAGCAATATTGAACAAGTCCTGGTGGCAACACCCCACAAAACACCAACTGTACGACCACCTGCCTCCTATCACGAAAACTATTCAGAGGAGGTGGAGGTGCCCGTGGTGTAATGGTTACCGTCGTAGGAAATGGACACGACGACACGAGTTCAAATCCTGGACGAGACTGATTGCATTTCACATCGCACTAATACCCTTGGGAAAGGTATGAATCCATTTATTCTCCCTCCAGCTATGGGTAAATAGTAGGGCAGACTAGGTTCTTCAGCCTTCGTGAGGCAACTAGTCTAGGAGAAGGAAAACTCTGAATTCAAACCTGTTAAACTTCGCTTAAAAATTGACTTTCTGTCGCATCCTGCCCGAGCGGAGGGGTTGGTAAATATGATCACGAAAACAATTCAAGTTAGACGAACCACACATGCAGGACACTGTTGGAGAAGCAGGGACGAACTCATAAGTGATGTACTCTCATGGACCCCCACACATGGCCGTGCAAAAGCAGGACGACCAGCACGAACATACATTCAGCAGCTATGTGAGGATACAGGATGTTGTCCCGAAGACCTTCCTGAGGCGATGAACGATAGGGAAAAGTGACGAGAGAGGGTCAGGGATATCCGTGCTACCAGCACGACATAATGATGATGATGATGATTTGTTAAATTTAAACTCGTTCATTTCACACTTCAGTAAAATATTTAACTAAAAGTTTTACAATTTTTAATGTTTTTTAAAAAAAAGATATTGGTAATTTACTAAAATGGACTCAATGAAATTAATTTGCAGATTATATTATCTTAAGGCTTTTGAATTTCTTTTTGTCCATAATATATATTGAAACAAAGGTAAAAAAAAAAAAGGAAGGATCCAACAACAGCTAAACTCAGAAAATAACAGTTATTAAATAAGAGAACGTTCACTTTGGAGATATCAAAGAGCTTTGCATAGATCATCGAACGATAAAGCTGGTGAAGATATTATTCGAAGCAAAAGGAAAGGCTATAAGAACTTGCTTCCTTGAGATTAATGTAAACTGAAACGAGTTATAGCGAACCAACCAATTTTGACCAGCGCTCTGATCATGGAAAAAGGATTCAGTTGAGAAAGTCAAGAAGGGTAAACAAAAAGTGTAGAATACTTTGGGAATTGATTTCTGTAAATAAATCTCCAGACAATTTTCCCACACTAGAGATAAAATATTTTAAAACGTCAAAATTGGGCAAAGAAATATGCGAAAATTCTGAAGTAACTTTCACGGAAGAATCTTGATTAACATGTGAGAGACTTAATGGATGAACAAAAGGATGGATTTTATCGAATTCAGACGTTCATGAGGCTAAAAATATGAGACGGGTTGGAATTTTCTTCCAAACCATTATTGAAATATTTAAAGTCGATGAAGTAGTTAAGATGAGCAGTGCTAACAATTGTGATTTTATGGCCAAAACTTTCTTCGTGCAGTAAAATCCCAGTTTCGTACCTTTAAAGTGAAGTGTATATTTATGCATGCCAATGGCCCCTTCTCATATATCCAAGTTTACCCATGAATTCTTTACGCATGAAAGGTTTATGGGAGAGAGGATAATTAAATGGTTACTGTGAAGTCCTGATCTGAATCCGATCGAAAGTCTATGGTCAGTAGTGAAGATAAAATTATATGAAGGTGACAAATAATTTTACAGCAAAGCCGAACAATTAAAATCACTACGCGGAAATTGAACCTGCTGAAGTAAAGAAATTAATAAAATCGATTGATCATAGATTACTGTCTGTTGTTGAAGAGAAGGGTCATTATATTTAAAATGTAAAGGATTCAAAGACGTATCATAAGTGTTTGTTATTTGTTCTATTATAGGAGTTGATCAATTTTTAATGATTTTATTATCTTCTTATTGAAGTAAAATGTGATAATTTGGTTTTACTTAATAACTTTATACGGCAGTTCTTTTAGGATATATCAAAAAAGTTCAATAAATCATATTGACACTAACTAATTTTTTAACTCAGGCTTTGTTTGGACATATCAGTTGATTATTTAAATTTGACAATTATTTTCTAAACCAAATTTGAATTATTGAAGTTTACACGATAAGTCCACACGAGCAACGTTTTTCTTTTTCAATAAATCTAAGCGTAAAATACGTATAAAAAAAGTAAAAAATTATTTAATTAAAATTTTTTAAAATGGTTCACTATAATGCTATTATTTTAATATTATGATGAATAATGAAAACTTTTACTTAAAAATTTCCTGAAACAGCCATTTGATTTTATGTATATTCAGTTTCTTGAATTCTAATTTAATTCTTTCGTTTTAAAAAATTACCACGAATAAGCAATAATTTTAAAAAAATCTTAGCTATGTAAGTAACATACAATGTTATATCCTGATGTTTTACGCAATCTCTTCGCCTGGGCAACGCTGGGTTGCAATGCTAATACTAAATAAACAAACGTGATTCTTTAGTTTATTTTTCCTTCGTAATATATATATATATATATATATATATATATATATATATATATATATATATATATATATATATATATATAAATGGCAACATTATCACTTTAATATTTGCATACATAGAAGACGAAGTGTGCTTAGCGTAACAGTTATCATCAAAGAAAATGGAAACGACGATCCTAGTTCGAATCCTAAACAACGCTTTTTGCGTTTCATTTTCCGCCAATGCCCTTGCGAAAAGCATGAATCCATCTCTTTTTCTTCCAGATTTTGGCAATTAAGGCAGACTGGGTTCTTTAGCCTTGACTCGGCAAAGAGTTTTGGAGAAGGTAAACCCAGAATTCAAACCAACACTACTTTTTGTGTCATATACTGTCCGTGTCAGAGGGGTTGGGTAAATGCTTAAAAACATACAAAGTCTGTTTAGAATGTATTGGGATAGATTTATCGAAATATCTTAATATTATCTTGATTAGAAAACAACTATACCTCCTTCAAAATTGTCCCTTTGGAAAGGCATACTCCGATGAAGATATGGTCCAGACTTTGGAAAACAGTTGTTGAAATCTTCAACTAACTTTACCATCATTTGGTTCAACATAACGTGTAGTACATTCTCTACACTTTTCCCAATGACGACCATAGGACTGGGTTTTGATTTTTAAGTATAGGAAGGGTTCAAATCCGAGTAAGAATGGTGCTATGGTATCACAGGAATATTTTGGTCAAAACGTGTTCATAGAGTGTGTCTAGAAAGTTATGTGGGACATTTTTGATGAAACCTGAGTTTTTCAATGTATTGTTATTTAATGAATTGGCTTTGAACAAATTATATAAAGTAAGTGTAGGATTCAAAATATATGAATTCAAAAGTTAACGGGTAATTTTTTAGAAGAGCCATAGAAAGAAACCAATGTAGTGATAGATAAGACTTGACTCCAGGCTGACCTTTTTATCAGTTCTCTGATTAGTTGACTCCGTCGTGCGAACGGGTCAGTTACGTAGAATTATTGAGAGAGTTGTCCAGGCTCTGTAACGCACGGACGCCTAAAATGACTATTTCTCCAGTTGACAAGGGAATTTGGTGGAATAAAGACGTCAAAAATCAAAGACTTCGTGTCCCTTTATAAGAACAGAAGTGGACAGGGAGACCAAGAAAAACCAAAGACCACCCAAAGAAGTCTTAGATAGAAGACCAGATAATCCGAACAGATTGATGAGTATACAAAAAAAGAATAGGGAGTATACAACTCGGAGACTAAGTTAAACCCTACAACACCTAAAGAAGAAGTCTCTGATAGAAGACCTGATAATCCGGCCGGATGGATAAGTATAAGAAAAAGAATAGAGTGTATACAACAAAATGTAAATTGTATTACCGACTTGGAAGATTACGATAAGAGAAAATTCAATAGTTATGTTTTCATTGACTAATTTTGATAAATGCTTATGTTGGATAGCGATTGAAAAATTCTTTGAATATGCCGTATAAGTTGCGAGGGTTGGCGTAACAGAATGTGCACCTGTTTCCTAAGGTAAACGTAATGAAAGAGAAAGGCTGAGAAGTTTCTCAGAAAAAATTGCAACAACACCCCTGTGTGTGTGTGTGTGCATTTCAATCATCTCCGGGTCTCTCTTACTATATACCTATAAGTACATTTCAAATAATAAAGAAAAATAAGAAAATACGTAGATTTTGTTTGGTTTGATTTAATGGCATACCAACCATTGATGGTTATTTAATGCCAAATCTTTTTTTACATATATATTAAATAGATGAGTTGTAACCACATTTTTGATACTAAGAGTCAAACAGTTCTATTTCTAGCAATTTAATTTAACATTAGTCAACAAAGTTAGATGGTACCAACTATTGCTATGTATCACTAATATTTTGATTAAACGTCAACCATCTGTTTACTCAGAGTTAAATGATAAAATAGTTTTATTTCAAGAAATTAAATTTAGCATAAGTCATTTGTTTATACACAGTTTAAATGTTAAACAGTTCTATTGGACCCATAAATAGGACTCTATCAGGTGCTGTCACTCCGGGTCAGAGTGGAGCAGGGAGCGATGGCAATGAAAGGGTACTTTACATTCTCCAAAACTCCAGCATTACTCGAGCCTCGCCGTCAGATTGTTTAGTGTCATATCAAGGACATCGGGTGGGAGGTTCTTACCCTTCTGCATAGATGCACCCCATGTATTCTACATCCCCATTCGTTGGGGATGGGTGTTACCCTTTTGCAGAGATGCAGCGGATGTATTCTACAGTACCGCCTCAGCCGATTGGGCTATTCCTTGGCGGTGGGTCTTACTCTTCTACAGAGATGCAGCCGGTGTATTCTACAGTACCGCCTCAGCCGATTGGGCTATTCCTTGGCGGTGGGTCTTACTCTTCTACAGAGATGCAGCCGGTGTATTCGATAGCACCCAGGTGACTGGGCTCTATATTACTATACATCAGCATTGCTGTTAATTTTCTCTCTATATGACATCTATATACTTATCTTTCTCTCTTTTTTTCTTTCTCTTTTACGCGTGCACACACACACACACACACACATGCACATACACACATTTTGATACTATGACGTATTTTACTAGATCAGCAGGTTGTACTAGGTAACATGATAAGGGCATGACAGTTGGCGTTTGTGGCGTAACGGTCATTGTCGTTGGCAAATGAAACCGACTAGTTGAGTTCAAATCCTGGACGAGATTATTTGTGTTTCACTTCTTGCTCATGTCTTTTCGAAAGACATCGATCCATCTCTTCTCCCTCAAGGAATTGGTAAATAATAAATTAAGTCAACTGGTCTATGAGAAAGAAAGTTTTTCGTACAAACCAGCTTTACTCCGCTTAAAAATTGACTTTGTGTCACATTCTGCCTGCGGTGGAGGGTTTGAGTAAAAACATTCATGTTGGTAGCAAGTATATATATATATATATATATATATATATATATATATATATCGGTATATTTTGCAGCATATATAATAAATTTATGATACCTAATGTTTATATAATAGTATTTACACCGGCCTATTGGCATAACGGTTTGGGTGTTTGCCTGTGGCTCTGAAGAGCGGTGTTCAATCCCAGGTCGAGTCATACCAAAGACTCAAAAATGGTACTTGACCTCTCCTTACTTAACACTCAACATTATAAGTTATAGATCAAGGGTAAAGAGGAGCAATCCAGGGAAAAGAGTAGCGCCTCCTACACCACGGTGTCGTAGCTATTGAAAAGGGAACCTTCGAGTCACCCTCCAATACGGTTGCCAACTTTACTTTTACTTATATATCGAAGTATATATAAATTGAAGATGACTAAAAGTATATGTCATATGGAAGTCAGACCTGACCGATAAAATGAAACACAGTTTCTTCCAAGCAGCAGTCATGTCGATACAGCAATATGGATGCATTACATGGACGCTAACTAAATGGATGGAGAAAAAGCTTAACGACAACTACACAAGAATACTGCGAGCAATATTGAACAAGTCCTTGAGGCAGCACACCACGAAGCAGCAGCTGTACGACTACCTACCACCCATCACGAAAACTATCAAAATTAGACGAACCAAACATGCGGGACAATGCTGGAGAAGCAAGGACGAACTCATAAGTGATGTACTCTTGTGGACCCCTTCATAGGGCCGAGCAAAGGCAGGACGACCAGCGCGAACATACATACAGCAGCTCTGTATACATATAGGATGCAGCCCTGAAGACCTGCCGAAAGCAATGGACGATAGAGAGGGGTGGCGAGAGAGGGTCAGGGATATCCGTGCTGATGGTCCGACATGATGATGATGATGATGATGAAATGTATATATATCATCATCATCATATCGTGCCACCAGCATGGATATCCCTGACCCTCTCTTGCCACCCTTCTTCTGATCGTTCATTGCCTCTGGCAGGTCTTCAGGGCTACATCCCGTATCCTCACAGAGCTACTGTATGTATGTTCGGGCTAGTCGTCCTGCTTTTGCACGGCCATATGTCGAGGTCCATAGGAGTACATCACTTATGAGCTCGTCCTTGCTTCTCCAGCAGTGTCCTGCATGTCTGGTTCGTCTAGATCGGATAGTTTTCGTGATGGGAGGCAGGTGGCCGTATAGTTGGTGCCTTGTGGGGTGTTGCCGCTAGGAATTGTTCAATATTGCTCGCAGCATTCTTGTGTAATTGCCGTCTGGCTTCTTCTCCAGCCGTTTAGTTAGCGTCCAAGTAGTGCATCCATACAGCAGTATCGATATGACCGCTTCCTGGAAGAAACTGCATTTCATTTTATGGGTCAGATCTAATTTCCATATAATCGATAGTCTATCGATAGCTGTCCATGCCTTCGTTAGCCGCGTGTCGGTGTCCTTTTCGGTTGATGAAATACTGCTTCCTAAGTAGGTGAATTTGTCTACTAGTTTCAGAGAGGTTCTGTTTAGTGTGGAGATGTCGCCTGTTTGATTATAGCACATATATTCCGTTTTGTGTGCTTTGATATGGAGGCCAATGCCTGCGGCGGCTCGTTCCAAACTATGCTGTTGTGTTTCGGCTTGGTTGGGTGTATTTGCCAGTATCGCTATGTCATCGGTGTAGTCGGCGTCGGTAACTTTTTTGCGGGGTACCTTCTGCTTCTGTTCTTTGTCAGCTCGAAGCCGTTTTCTCTGATTTTATATAACGAAAAGTATATATATATATAGCAGTATATAAAGGGTCTTATACAACCAAATTAGGATGACTAAATGCTTAGACTACTCTCTAGTCGTCAAGACTATGTGTTAACAAGACTGAGTCAAATTTGAAAGAAAAATATGAAATTAGTTTTGGTTTGTTTAAATACAATAGGCAAATGCAGTTCCCTCCATATGCAGTAAATTATCTCTGCACCCCAGAAAAACACGTCTTACGTATAAAATGCCAAGAGGACATATCTGAAGAAAGCTAACGTTTAATTCATTCTATCTCGATTAAAACAGCCTCAGTCTCTATACTTTTGAATGCCAACCATATGTATATATCAAACTTTCTCTAATGTTGATTGTATGTGAAATACGGAATCTCCAGGAAGATTGTCGGACATAGTCAAAACAGATATATAGACAATATACAACAATGAAGTAGTTCTGTGGAACTATCCCCAACATTTAACTTGAAAACTTTATTATATAACGGCCGAAAAGATTTCATAAACTTAATCTACAAGTCAGTATCGCAATAATATGGCCGTGCCACAAAAATAAACGAAACGGCAATCGTTTATATATATATATATATATATATATATATATATATATATATATATAAGCAGTGACCGTAATTTAGAAAACCGATGTTCAAGGCAGTCTATCAGGCCCTACCTAGACGAAAGATAATAATAAGACAATATTCTATTGTCATGTTTTAACTGACGAAACTAAGTTTTATAAACGCCAACATACTTATCTTTCTCCCTCTTATAACATGCATGCTCACTCTTAGGCGCTCTCTCTCTCTCTCTCTCTCTCTCTCCCTCTCTCTCTCTCTCTCCCTCTCTCTCTCTCCCACCCTCTCTCTCCCTCCCTCCCTCTCTCTCTCTCTCTCACACACACACATTTATATATGTACATGAATAAATGATGGCCATGGCAAGAAAATGCAAGTTACTAACCACCGCTGACTCATCTACGCCATTACATACTTAACAAAGCTTAACACGTAATTTGGTTTGGTTTAGTTTTGTGGCATATCAACCATTGTAGGTTATTTGATACCAATATTTATATATATATAATGAATATATATGATTTGTAAACAAATTTTGTTGGTAAATTTATTCAATGACCCCTATCTCATTTTTTGTGCCCTGTGAAATGGTTTCAAGTATTTCTGTTTAACACGAATAATTCTATTTAATTGTTCAACAATGGTCCGGGACACTGGGGTTCTATCCCAGGTCGAGTCATATCAAAGACTTTAAAAATAGTACTTGGTACCTCCTTGCTTAGCACTCAGTAATATAAGGTACGTATCAAGGGTAAAGTAGAGCAATCCAGGGAAAGGAGTAGCGCCCTCCCCTACACCTCGGTGTAGTAGTTATTGAAAAGGGAGCCTTCGGACAGCCCTCGACTACAGTCGCCAACAACTTAATTCTATTTACTATTAAACATTTCTTTGCACACAGCTAAACAGTTTCAAGTATTGCTATGCAACAGCAACAATTAACATGAGTCATTTGTTTGCATGCATTCAAACGAATCAACGCGTGATTTGTAATTCAATAGTTTGTTGGTAATTTCATTTTAAAACGATTTAGAATTCAATGGTTTGCATACTTTTATTGCAATCGTTTCAACGCAGTTAAATACTTTCAGTTATTGCTATCTAACTCTACTCCAATTTAATATTAATCGTTTCTGGGCAAACTGAAGTGGTTACAAGTATTCCTATTTAACGCTAAGCATTCTATTCAACCTTTTAATTCATTTGCACATTGTCTAATAGTTCCAAGTATTTCTATGTATCAATAACAATTCAAGTTAACAACAATCATTAGTTTACACACAGTTCTATTTCTAACAATTCAATTTAGCATCAGTCATTTTTGGTTTGGTTGTTTGGTTGATTGGGTTTTATGGCGTATCATCCTTTGTAGGTTATTTAACGCCAAATCCATTTTTATACAAATAGTCAGTTCTATTTCAAACAATCTAGTTTAGCATGAGTACACAATCCAAATGTCAAAAACATTTCAATTTCAAGTTATTCAGTTTATTCAAATAGTTCTAATTCAGCTAATTCAGTTTAGTATGAGTAGAGATTTTGTTTACATAGTAAAATGTCAAAACAGTTCTATATTAAACAAATCAGTTTAGTGTAAGTACAGTTTCAATGTAAAAATCAGTTTTATTTTAAATAATTCAGTTTAGATTAAGCACGCAATTTAAATGTAAGTACACAGTTTATTTGTCAAGAGCACTTCTATTTCAAGCTATTTCAGTTTAGTCAGACAATTCCGTTTAGCATAAATATGCCGTTGGTTCTATTTAACCCATAGATAGGACCCTTATCAGGTGCTACCACTCCGGGTCAGAGTGGACCTGGGAGCAATGGTAATGAAAGGGTGCCCCGCATCCCCCAAAGCCCCAGCATCACTGAAATCTCACCATCAGACTTTAGTGTCATAATCAGGACACTCATTGGGAGGGGTCTTACTCCTTTGAAGAGGTGCAGTCGGTGTATTCTATAGCCCCAGCCAACTGGGCAAAGTCATTTGTTTGCACGCAGTTAAAATGTCAGACGTTTCTACTAGACCCATAGATAGGACATAGTCAGGTGCTACTACTCTGGGTCATAGTGGACCTGGGAGTAATATCGTTGAAAGGGAACTCCACAATCCCCAAAGCTCCAATACTGGAGCCTCACCCTAAGATTCAGTTTAGTTTTATATCCCGGACAATCGTTTGGGGGAGGGTCTTACCCCATAGCAAAGATGCACTCGGTGCATCCTACTACCCTAGCTGTCTGGGCTAACCAGTATTTGAAAGTAGGCGACTTCATAGATAGATAGATGGATAGATAGATAGATAGATCTGAACAAGACTGAGCCAGGTTTGGATTGGTCTGGTTTCTTTGTTCAATGGCATATCGATCTTCGTGGGTTATTTAATGTCAAAGACATACTCGTGGAAGAATAAATTTAACCCATATCTAGTATAGAATAGGGTTTATACCTTTCCCGAGGGCATTTCTCCCAAAGTGAACGTAATAGTACGACTATATATATATATATATATATATATATATATATATTAGTACGTTCAGAATTATAAAACTGATTTTAGCTGCGTGCTAAAAACGAGCAAAATATTAAAACAAATTCTTTTTGTGATCATTAATTTCGTTCAGATCTCGTCAAAGAATTTTTACCGAGAAATTTAAAAGGAATTTAAAATTGGGTGGTGGTGAACGGTGATAGGGTGGAAAAAATGAAATTACCGTGCCACTGATGATTTAGCGTAGATGGTATTGGTTTCTCTTGATTCCAAGAGACTATCGAATAGACAGGGGGTTTAAAGTTTTCTGAATACAAAGCTCCAGTTTGAATTTCATGATTAGCATCGTCTGGAGCTGATATTCGTAACTACTTGATTCAAGTATGGTGAACATAGCTTGATTATATAAACCAGCGGGGATGGGACTATCCAATAGGTGTCGCCCAACGGCATACGAGAGCGTTTGTTTGCTCGGCGCTATGGAGTAGTTCAAATTGTTGGCACGAATACACGGAGGGATGTTTTGATTTATGCTGATGCTTAATCTCTGTATCATATGGCCAATATATATATACATACATATATATATATATATATATATATATATATAGAGAGAGAGAGAGAGAGAGAGGAAGTCATTTGGGCATATTGGGTAACATGCTTGACTGCGGCATCGTAATAAGCGGGTTTTCAATTCCAATAGCGCTATTATGTTAATTTTCCGATTAATACACTTGAATAAGTCACGAACCTCTATATTCACTCTCTGCCATGGGTTAAACAGTAACACTACTACATTCGACAAAGATGCCTTCGGTGTAAAATAACCTGCAAAGGTTGATACCCGATTCAACAAACAAACAAACCATACCATACCATATCTGGCTTTTTTTTTAGCTGGGCCGTTTAGCATTCGTGCCGGATGGGGTATCAAGGTCAAGATTCGAGGCCATGGACAGCATAGCAGAACACTAGACCTGGTCTTGTTCAAGCTTTGAGCAGGCATACGTGTAGGCCTCACATTGAGCAGGGTAATCTGGCTCACATTGCACTAAGTAAGCCGAAGACTTACGTAGTCCATCAGGGCGCGAGTCTTGGCTCGAGCTCGACTTCCTCCTTCTCTAAAAACCCCACAATAAAAAAAAAACTCCTTGTGTCAAATTCTGTCTGATGGAAGGCATGGATAAACACCATACCTGGTGACAAATTCACCTGTGACTCAGTATATACATCTATTGAATGAAAATTCTTTCAGTAAAGCCCAGTCAGCTGGGGCTATAGAATACACCGACTGCTTCTCTGCAGAAGGATAAGCTTTTCTATCGACGTTCCAGTATATGACACTAAACTATAGTGAGGCTCGAGTCCTGGAGCTTTTGGGAATGTAAGGTAAGCCTTCATTGCCATTACTCCCAGGTTTCCTCTGACCTGGAGTTGAAGTTCCAAGTATAATTCAAGTAGAACCGTATAACCATTCAACTGTATGCAAACAAATGACAGATGTTAAAACTGAATTGTTCTTGTTACAAAGCAATATGAAACCATTTAACTGTGTTCAAATAAAACTATTAGCGTGACCAATGCATGAAACAACGTGACAGTGCTCAGACAAATGATTAACATCAAAATAGAATTATTAGAGTTATACAGAAATACTTGAAACCATTTAACCTATTTACCCAAACCCCTCCACTCGGGCAGGATATGACACAAGGTCAATTTTTAAGCGGAGTTTAACTGGTTTGAATTCAGAGTTTTCCTTCTCCTAGACTAGTTGCCTCACTAAGGCTGAAGAACCTAGTCTGTCCTACTATTTACCCATAGCTGGAGGGAGAATAATTGGATTCATACCTTTCCCAAGGGTATTAGTGTTATGTGAAATGCAATCAGTCAGGTCCAGGATTTGAACTCGTGTCGCCGTGTCAATATCCTGCGACGATAACCATTACACCACGGGCACCTCCAAAAAACCATTTAACTGTCAACAAATACTAGTAATACTTATGTGTAAACAAATTATCTCTAACTCGTTTAAGATAAGATTACCAATAAACTATTCACTTACAAATCAAATATGAGTAACCATTAAACTATGTGCAAATACATCACTAATGTTAAATTGCTGTTACCATTACACATGAATACTTTAAATTATTTAACTGAGTGCAAAAATAGGATTGTTGGTGTCTCATAGCAATGTTTGAAAACATTTAATTGTGTGCTAACAGATAAGATCTGGATCGTTTAAAAATGTTATTTACAAAATATGCTTTAAAGTAAAGTAGGTGACCGTAGTCGAGGGCGACTCGAAGGCTCCCTTTCCAATAACTACAACACCAACGAGTAAGGGAGGGCGTAATTCCTTTTCCTGGATCACTTCACTTTACTCTGAATACGTACCTTATAATACTGAGTGTTAAAGCAAGGGAGTGTCAAGTAAAATTTTGAAGTCTTTGGAATGACTAGACCTGGGATCAATGCCAATGTCTGGGAGAGTTGGCGTACTCCGTTAATCTTGCAACTTGCAGTCATGGTTAAGTGGCCGGTTTGAGAGCGTTGGTGGGGTTATGATGTGCCTTGTATAATGGCAATCGAGTGTCCGTGTTAAGCCCGGCATTAATATGGTTGGCTGGAGGATGCTTCAACTGTCCAGGTTGACGAAGGAGGACCGACTCGGTATAGTGGTGATTGTCGTAGGAGGAGAACACAGCGACATGAGTTCAAATCCTAGACGAAGCTGATTGCATTTCACATAGGACTAATACCCTTGGGAAAGGTATGAATCCAATAATTCTCACTTCAGCTATGGGTAAATAGTAAAGTAAACTGGGTTCCTCAGCACTGGTTAGGCAACCAGTCAAGGAGAAGGAAAACTCAAAATACTGTTAAACTGCCCATGCGGTGGTGTTGGTAAATCCATACAAATCGTATATTTGATGTTCGTATAGACAAGATTTGTCATTTAAAAACGGAAACGGGTTGATAAGCCAAAAAAAAAAAACAAAAAAAACATGATGAACCAACCAAAGCTTTTTGATACTTTCTTCCAGGCCAGGATTTTTTTTATATTGAGTGAAATTAGCTTCTTCGTCGGGCTTAAGAGCTTTATATTACTTAACCACTGATCCTAAATGAACGGACACCTAGTGTCACTGAGCTACGTTTGTGAGTTCGATTCCACCTGGTGTCCCTAAGCTTATCAATTTGTTTGTTTGTTCGTTTGGGTTTTATGGGATATCAACCTAAGTTGGTTATTTAATGTCAAATCCATTTTACACAAATAAGTAGTTCTATTTTAAACAATTCACTTTAGCATAAGTACACAGTTTAAGTGTCAAAAACATTTCTATTTCAAGTTATTCAGATTAGCCAAACACGCCTTATTCAGACAATTCAGTTTAGTATAAGTATAGTTTTTGTTTACACACAGTTGAATGTAAAAAGAGTTCTATTTCAAACAATTCACTTAATCGTAAGTACAGTTTCACAGTAAAACAATGCAGTTTAGTAAAGGTACGCAGTTTAAATCTCAAAACAGTACTATTTCAAGCAATACAGTTTAGTATAAATACACAGATTAGTTATATTTGACCAATAGATAGGACCCTATCAAGTGCTACCATTCTGGGCCTGAGTGGACTTGGGAGTGATGGCAATGAAGGGGTACGCAACATTCCCCAAAGCTGCAGCATTACTGAAACCTCACCAACTGATTGTTTAGTGTCATATCAGGACACTCTTTTGGGAAGTCTTATCCCTCTGTAGAAAAGCAGTTGGTGTGTTCTATAGCCCTAGCCAACCGGGCAATTAATCTAATCAAACCAAATTAAACATTAAACATATCCTTATATATATATATTATGTTGTCTTTTACTGGATAAGTTATTCGTTTCACTCGCCCGTACGTAGCCAAGTAAAGCACAACAGATCGTTCTCGCTTACACGAGACCAGTAACAGTGAATGATCCCAAACTGAAGCTTTCCTTTTAGTTTGTATAAGTTGTGTATTCAAAAAGTATCGATGTTGAAACTGCATTTACCAAGACAATAATAACAACAAATTAAACGTTAAATTTTCTTCAAAATATTTTCCTTGGCATTCAATACTTATTCCAGCGAGTTTTTCATTGGTCGAAGAACCACTCAAATCAGTCTTTTTATATCGCTTAAAGTTGCTCTATTGTTTTTTTAATGTCTTCAAAGTTTTCAAACCATCGAGGTGAATTTTCATTTTAGGAAACATGAAAATATTGTATGAATCAATTGTCTTTAATTGGAATCATTTTGAGATGAGGCTTCTTAATCTGAGAATTAATTTTTTTATTTATTGCGGACTTTTTGTCCTCATCTTAATAGGTTTTTTTGGGTGTTGTTTCTTTCGAATTCGAATAATTTTTAAAGAGATCTATTTTTGCATACATCGAATACGAATAATTTGAAGAGATCTTTTTTTGCATACACCGAATACGAATAATTTGAAGAGATCTATTTTTGCATACACCGAATACGAATAATTTGAAGAAATCTATTTTTGCACACTGTTTAATCAAATACGAATTATTTTGGGACAGATCTACTTTTGCACACAGTCCTACTAAATGCAGATAATTTTTAAACAGATCTATTTTTCCACACGATTAATTTAAAAAAGACTACCTAGATGAGGACAAAGTCCGCTTTAAAATTAATACTCAGATTAAGAAGCCTCATTTCAAAAAGGATTCCAAATAAAGACAATTACAAATTCGGTACGGACCCGACTATGGAAGAAATAATTGGATTTATAAGACCAAAAAAATCCAACCTTGATCGCCCTTTCGGGGTCTGTGGTGCAGCAGATAGTGGCGATGAGTCTCTACGGTTCCAGGTGAGCATTGTCAGAAGATAGCGATTTCAATTCCTACATTAGCCGGCCAGAGGGTTACTTGGTCAAAACGTGGTGTGATAGACAACAACTATGGAAGGCAGTAATTACTGGGTATACAGTTACAAGACTCAGCATTCCTATACGAAGTCGCGGTTAACCACCTGAAGACGGCCAGTTGTGAAATTTGGCCGAAACGTTGCGACAAAAACAACAACAAAAAACTACCAAGATGAGGACAAAAGTCCGCAATAAAATTAATACTCAGATTAAGAAACCTCATCTCAAAGAGGATTCCCAATAAAGACAACTATTTCTGAGGGTTTGAACACCTGCTGTAATGGTTATTGAGCTTGTAAATACTACTGTTTGGTGGTCACCCATTCAAGAATTGAATTGACTCTTCGCTACAAAACTGATTTTGTGAGAACTAGTGCTTTCACCTTTGAAATTAATGTAAAAAAAAGAACGGAAGAAAAGCTATAAATTTTCACCAATAACTCTTTTTGTATTTCAAATTGACACATCAAATAAATCATAGACTTTAGTTCATACGCAAAACAAGAAAAGCAATATATATATATATATATATATATATCGTCTATTAAAACCGGATATCCGCATCCGACAGGAAGTAACATAAGCCGACAATATGATATCACGGGTGGAGATTAATCTGCTGCGAAGACATTTAACGAAATATTTACTTAACAGAAAACGTTTCACGAAATAATTATTTACACGTTTGTTTCGTTTTTATATATTTGTTGAAGGATAATAAACACGGAGTATTATGTTTTGCAAGCTGGATTAGCAGACCAGTGTTTGTGAGCTCGATTCTCACAGGACGACCACAAATTCTACCCTTGTAAACACCTAAATAAATACTTGAATGGGGAAAAAGTTTTGGTGATGAACCAAACTGGGTGACAGGCAGACCAAATACTCTTCGAGTTCTACTCACCTTTTACTCGCCTTTATGGCATCGAATACGGCTTCACAATCCAAGCTTTTAGACCTACCTGACTTTGACAGATCATCGGGGTCCCAGCAACCTGTGCGAAATTTCTTGAACCATCTGGTTACTATAATGTGATTCACATTGCTTTCAACTTCTGCACAACAAATGTTTCTGATTGCTTCAGCTTTATGGTCCAGTTCGAACTCGTTAAGAATAAGTTCCCGAATTAGACTGCGTTGCACGTTCAGCTGGGAGGCTTTCAAATCTCAGACGGATATGCACAACGATACCACGAACTAGAACGGCTACTTACCACAGCTAGAACTGCTCTAGTCACATGATATACGCAAGGAAAAGTAGTACGTAGAAAAATATTGCAAAACTTTTAAACCACCTGAGTATTTTATTATCATTGAGGAACTATTTCAAAATGATTTATATCACCACTTTTGATTGATTATACCACAATCATTTTTTATAATAATAAAAAGTTTATTTTCTTCTACACTAAAGATGCCAGGGTTTTATTATTTTTAGTCGAACATTACACAATCAAAACTGATATTATTTGGTACTATTTATAACAAAAATCTACTACATTTAAACTCTGTCATAAAAAATAAAATTGCCCAAGGGTTTACTTTGAATGGACTATTACATCTTTTTTTATTATTGGCTTCAGAGTTTCAACGCCAAAGGAATTGGTTATAGATTGTGCCTTACGATGTTCGTATTGATTGTATAATATTCTAATTGAAATATTAAAATCCTCACCACCCCTATATATATATATATATACACATTCAATGCATAAGAGGAATTCGTTTTAGAAAAAAAACAAAATGATTTTTTTTTTGTAAACTATTTATGTTTGGAATTGGTTTATCGTGAAAATTATTCTAATTTCTCAAAAATTATTTCTTTTGAGGCTATTCAAAGTACTAGCAAATCAAAAAAGTGTTTTCAAGCATTGGACAGAGGTCTGTCATCAAACGTTTGATGGCTGACAAGTGCAGACAATGCAAAATGTAAAGAAGAATGTGAAGTGTGAACGGAGAAATATATTTTTCTCAAAAATGGAATGGAACCATCTAGACTCTCCGGTAAAGAAAAAGTTCCGGATGTGGTGGTCAGTAAAGAAGGTAATGCAGACAATGTTTTGGAACATGAGAAGACTCATCACTATTGATTTCCTTGAAAAAGGATCAAATATGAAGAGTTCTTACTATTGCCTGCAACTGAAGCAAAAGTCAACTTATTTAATAAATAACCACACACACACACACACACACACACACATATATATATATATATTGTCATCCACAGATAGACTGTTTCGTTGTATCACAACTTTTCAGTATGGCTTGACACGTAGGACTCAGGAAGCTGGGATCGAATCCAGCCCAACTTTACAATATATTATCTTACACTCAGCCAGCAGGCGATATACGTCAGTTCGGGAATTATAAGGCATTATGTTGTAGCTTTCGTTTATATATATATATATATATATATATATACGTTTAGTAAAATGGCGACCGTAGTAGAGGGCGACTGGAAGGCTCCTTTTTTAATTGCAACAACACCGAAGTATTCAAGAGGGTACAATCCCTTTTCCTGGATTGCTCCACTTTACCCTTGATACGTAACTTATAATGTTGAGTGTTAATCAAGGAGGTATCAAGCACCATTTTTTAAAAATCTTTGGTATGAGTCGATCTGCAATTGAAAATATATTAATGTTTTAGGCAACATTTATTTAATTATTGCCTCTTGTTATCGTTTAGGAATGGTACAATGACTAATCTTTATTTTTCTCTAACAGATTACGATGGTTTGGTTTGGTGGGTTTTATAGCATATCAACCTTTGTTGGTTATTTAACGCCAAATCCATTTTTATGTAAATAATCTGTTCTATTTAAAAATAATTCGGTTTAGCATAAGTACACACTTTAATTGTCAAAGATATTTCTATTTCAAACTATTCAAGCAGTTATATGTAACAATTCAGTTTAGTGTAAGTACAATTTTAGTGTCGAAAAACAGTTCTATTTGAAATAATTCAGTTAAGCATAAGCACGCAGTTTAAATGTAAGTACGGTTTAATTGTCAAAAACATTTCTATTTCAAGCTATTCAGTTTACTCAATTCAGTTTAGCATAAGTATGCTGTTAATTCTATTTAACCAATAGATAGGACCCTTATCAGGTGCTACCACTCCGGACTAGAGTGGACCTGGGAACAATGGCAATGAAGGGGTACTCCGCATTCCCCAAAGCTCCAGTGCTGGAGCCTCGCCATCAGATTGTTTAGTGTCATATACAGGAAACTCATTGGGAGGGTCTTACCCCTCTGCAGAGGTGCAGTCAGTGTATTCTACTGCCCCAGCCGACTGGGCAAACAGATTACGAGAGTATTGCTTGTAATCTTCTTCGGTCTTCACCTCTATGTTCATCCCACCTAAAGAACAAGTTCCCAGATAATATACAACAGCGTGTCAGGAGTTTTCAGTCACTGCTTACACGACATCATCAGGTAATTTATTTTATAGTCTAGTTACTGGTAATGAGAATTGGATCTATTATCATAATGTTAAACACCATGGTCAGTGAATTAAGGAGACAAACCAACTCAGCAACCGAGATGTTGACTCCATCCAAAGAATATCATGTGTTTTAAGGCATGTCAGCCTCGTGGGTTAATACCAAATCCTGTTTAGATAGACTTGTACATGCACGTGCGTGCACACACACACACACACACACACACACACACGCTTGTGATTCGTAAGCGAATAGGTGACGGTAACATCATTTCGAAACGAGCATGAGCTCTTTTGTTTACAGCTGATAAATTGTTTCAAGTATTGCTCTTTAACACTAATAGTTCCATTTGTACTCAGGGAAATGTTTTCAAGCATTACCATCTAATAATTTTATTTGATATTAATTATTTATCTGCATACAGTTTCAAGAAAAGCCATTTATTGTTTGAACACAGATAAACGGATTAGATTTCTGCTATTTGATACTAATAATTCTATTTGGTTTTATAAAAGATTGAACAGTTCAATTTGAACCACAGACGTATTGATTAGGTTTTATAGCACATCAACATTTTTAGGTTATTTAATGTCAAATACTGTTTATATATATATATATATGTGTGTGTGTGTGTGTGTGTGTGTGTGTGTGTGTGTGTGTAAAAGTTTGGTTTGTATGTGTTTCATGGTATATCAACCACTGAGGGTTATTTAATTCCAAATTCTTTTTATTCATATGAATTATATACACAATTTATTAGGGAATAGTTTGTTGGTAACACTATTTTGAAATAACCCAGAGTTCCTTTGTTTGCACATGAATAAATGGTTTCAAGTATTCCTATCTAACACTAATAATTCTATTTAACATTAATCCTTTAATTGTACACGGTTAAAGCGTATTACTATATGAAACAAATAATTCAATAGAATATCAATCATTTGTCTGCACTCAGTCAAGTTTTGCTATCTCACACTAATAATTCTCTTCAATATTAATAAATATTATTAATATTAATAATGCTAAGTAAAAGATGCAAAAGTTCGTATTGACCTGTAGATGGGATTTTAACAAGTACTATCACTCCGGATCAGAGTGGATCTGGGAGTAATGGCAATGAATGGGTACTTCTCATTCCCTAAAACTCCAGGTTTGGAACCTCACCATCAAATGACTTAGAGTCATATCTAGGACACTCGTTCGAGAGAGTTTTACTCCAATTCAGAGATGCAGTAAGTGTATGTTATTGCCCTAGACGACTAAGTTTGGATAGTTTTAAGGTTGAAATCAAAAGAATAGTTTGAACATAAGTTGGTCTCATATTTTGAATTGAACCTAGATGATTTTACAAGCAAAGTGTCTATCAGCCAATTAACAAACAAATACGTACCATGAAACGCATAGAAACCAAACTATACATTATATATATATATATATATATATATATATACAGGGTTAGGCAAAATGATCTTACACATTTGTAGGTATAATAAAAGACAAATAAAGTAAAGAAACAAAAAGATGTTTTTATTTTCGAAAAGTACATATAATGCCATTCTGTTTCATTAGGTTTTGAAAATTAAATCAGTCAAATGGGATCCGTTATTGTCTATACACAGTCGAAGGCGTTCACGAAAGTTGTCTATAACACGGCGGGTCATTTCCTGTGGAATGGCAGTAATTTCTTGACGAATTGCATCTTTAAGTTGTTCAGTAGATCGAGGGCGATTACTGTATACCTTTCTTTAACTTGAGGTATCCCCAGAGAAAAAAATCGCACGGATTTAAATCAGGTGTGTCAGATCATTTTGCCTGACACTATATATATATATATATAAACAGTATTTGGCATTAAATAACCTAAAAATGTTGACGTGCCATAAAACCTAACCAATCCGTTCAAATTGAACTGTTCAATCTTTTATAAGGAATTATTTTAATCAAATAAAATTATTAGTGTTAAATAGCAGTAATTTAATCCGTTGGCGACAACATCCCACAAGACACCAACTATACGGCCTCTTGCCTCCCATCACGAAAACTATACAAGTGAGACGAACAAGACACGCAGGACACTGCTGGAGAAGCAAGGACGAGCTCATAAGCGATGTACTCCTATGGATCCCCACATATGGCCAAGCAAAAGCAGGACGATCAGCTGGAACTTACATACAGCAGCTATGTGAGAACACGGGATGTAACCCTGAAGACCTGCCAGAGGCGATGAATAATAGGGAGAAGTGGCGAGAGAGGGTCAGGGATATCCGTGCTGGCGGCACGACATGATGATGATGATGAGAGTGTTCAACCAATAAATGGCTTCTCGGAAATAATGAAGGTTATATTAATGATGAAATATTTCTATATGTATGTTTTTTTTCTTTTGTAATATATACTCAGAACTTGGGCATACCTTTCGCAACAACAATATATATATATGTATATATATATATATATGTAAATTTAGGCAGCATTTCTTCGTTAATGCAAATTTCATTAAACATAATAGACATTTTATGCCTCCATATTTTCTTCTGGATCCGTTCGAATTCCCGTATTACTTTTATCGTATTCGGGGGGAATTGATTTAGGTATTGTCCATAGTTGTATGTATCCCTAGTACTTCTCACCGACAACACAACAATACTCGAACATCAAAATGATAAACAAAAACTTCAGATTCTCGAAGCACTATATATTAGAAACCTGCAACCAGCACTTAATAGAATTAATTTTCAAATCATTGCTAATGTACTTAAATGTCTTTAGCTACTGGCACTATTTACAGAATTAGATTTAAAAGCAAACGGCATAATCTTCAACGGCAAATACGTCTTTACACATTAGTAATTTGCTAAAGCAAAAGTCACATCACTTTTGTAATAGATTCTCCCCTGATGATGGCCCAAAGTCGGACAGAAAGTACTAGGGATACATACAACTATGGACAATACCTAAATCAATTCCCCCCGAATACGATAAAAGTAATACGGGAATTCGAACGGATCCAGAAGAAAATACGTAGGCATAAAATGTCTATTATGTTTAATGAAATTTGCATATATATATATATATATATATATAATGTTAAATATGTGTATGCACGCTCATGTACATACGGACGTATTTACCCAACCCCTCTGGCACATGCAGGAGGTGAAACAAAGCCAATTCTGAAGTGGAGTACATCTTGTTGGAATTCAGTTTTCCCTGTCTTAGTATGGTAGCCTTGCTAAAGCTAAAGAATCCTGTCTGCTCTTCCATTTACCCATGGCTGGAGGAAGGAGAATTTATGGATTCTTGCCTTTCTCAAGAGTATTAAAGCCAAGTGAAACATAAACTGCGTCAGCTAGGAATTGAACTCGGGTCATCGATTCCAATTTTTAGACGTTAAGCTCGCCTCTGCATACATACGTATGTTTATATTGATATATGTAAATATCTGGAATCATTCAAACACACACAGACATACACACACATACATGTATATATATATATATATATATATATATATATATATATATATATGTCTCTTTATCTTCCAGACGGTAGTTTACTATTCAACGCTTGTTAAATCCAGACAGTCCCCATTTCAAATTCAACTTAGCCCTCAGCCACTTTTCAACAATGAAGAATGAAATCTGAGGCACATATCTAACTTGAAATATTGCAAGCCGCGCACATGAGCGCACAAAATTAACCTATTTATCCTGTCGGCAACGTTCTTCGTTTCTTAGATGTGCACAGTTTTTTTTATGTCTTTTTTGTGCACCCCAGAGGCGAATACACTTATGCAGACAGACAGACAGACAGACAGACAGTCTCATTCATATACAAATTAGTTCAAACAGAAACAGTGCAGCGACTCATTGAAACGCATTTTCGCACACACAAAAGTCACACAAATACAAACGCCCATATTCAGTATTTTCAAAAATTTTTTTAGGATGGTACAAGGCAAGTAGCAGAGATACAAACACACAGAAGGAGCACAAGTTTTATATGAGCAAATATATTAGACTCTGTCAAGGTTGACTATGAGTGTATCTGCTCTCATCTGCTTCTATCCGGTCAGATTTGTGAGAGTGGTATGTGTGAGTACTCCCCGTTTTTAGGGTAGTGTAATGGTTAGCAAGCTAGATAGGCGAAACTCCACGTGTGAATTCAAGGCTGATAGGGTGTCCCATTCATTCGGTCTTTTGCCAGATCTCAGCAAACGCTTAGTAAATTACTACACTTTGATCAACTAAAGGGACATGTATCCAATTGCTCTCTCTCTCTCTCTCTCTCTCTCTCTCTCTCTCTCTCTCTCTAGCTATAAGTTGATAATGAGAGTGGATTCTTTTACTCTTGGTATGGCAACCGGTTTAGGAGAAGGAAAACTCTACATTGAAACCAGTTTTACGCCGTTTAAAATTTGACTGTCTCATATTCTGACCATAGTGGAGAGGTTGGATAAACACGTGCATCTCTGTCATGTATGTATCCACCAACCCCTTCGCACGAGCAGGATGCGACACAAGGTCAATTTTTTATGCGGATTTTGAAAGATTTGAATTCAGAGTTTTCTTTTCCAAGACCGGCTACCATACCTAGGTTAAAGAGCCCAGTCTGGCCTACTATTTGCCAATAGATTGAGGGAGAATAGTTGGAGTCTTACCTTTTCTAAAGGCATTAGCGCGATGTGAAATGCACACAGCCTTATCCGGGATTCGAATTCGGTTCACCATGTCCGTTTCCTATGACAGTAACCATTACACCACGGTCATCTACTTATGGGACATGATGATTACAAGGCGTTTTGAATGGGGAGAAGCAATGGAACCGAGCACGGTAAGGAGTTGGTTCAAGCCTTAGAGCGTTCTATAAATCCGCGTTCTATAAACAGACTTTCATCAGACCACGGACACTGGTGCATGATGTATATATTCAAATGTAGCCTTTTCCTCTTTTATTTTACGTATTTTAATGTATTTACAAAAGTGTTCTTTTTCACCTATTTCCTTCATTGAAATACCCTGTATAAGTCTCTGAATTTAAAAGTTAAAAATCTAATTATTGCTCAACTTTATCAACTAACATTTGGTGATTACTAACGGACAAGTCACGCTGAAGGCACTGGTTCCCATTTTATCATCGAAATTCAGAATGAATAAACCTTGAAAGAATAGGAAGTGTCAGTAAACTTATATAGATAGAGAGATAGATTTGAATAGAAAGAGATTAAGAGAGAGAGAGAGAGATTTGAGAAGAATGAGAGAGATGCATTGATGGAGCGATTTGAACAGAATAAGATAGATAGATAGATAGATTGATAGAAAGAGAGAGAGAGAGAGAGAGAGAGAGAGAGAGAAAGAGATTTGAAGAGAATGAGACAGAGAGATATAGAGATAGAGAGAGAAAGAGAGAGAGAGAGTGAGATTTGAAAAGAATGAGATTAATAGAAAGAGAGATTTGAGAAGAATGAGAGAGATACATTGATGGAGCGATTTGAACAGAATAAGATAGATAGATAGATAAAGAGAGATTTGAAGAGAATGAGACAGAAAGACAGAGAGGGAGAGAGAGAAAAAGAGAGAGAGAGAGTGAGATTTGAAAAAAATGAGATTAATAGAAAGAGAGAGAGATAGAGAGATCTGACGAGAATGAGATAGATAAATTGATGGAGCGACTTGAACAGAATAAGATATATATATATATATATATATAGAGAGAGAGAGAGAGAAAGAGAGAGAGAGAAAGAGAGAGTGAGAGAAATCCGACCTTGGCGTAGAGAATGATTGATGGTTCAATGATCCTGAAAGGTGTCACTTCAGCAAAGCACAGGACGATAGATGGTCAGATGGATGGACATTTGAAAAAAGAAATATTAAAAAAAGACAGCTAAATCGAATTGCTTGGAATTGTTGATATTATTTCGATTGTTTGTTGTGGAAATATCAAGACACTGAAAATTATAAAATATTCTAAAAAGTATGATAAAAAAAAAATAAGAAAAAGGTAATATAAGAAAGGATAGATTTTTTTATGATAAAAAACGTCTGAAGGTTTGGGTTGGTTTTTTATCCATCAAACATTTTGGGTCATTCAACGCCAAATCCTTTTTATACTTATATATTAAATACACATGATTTGTAAACACGTTTTGTAGATAACGTACTTAAATGAGCCTAAGCCCATTATTTTGTATTCAATTAAATGGTTCTAAGTATGGCTATGTATCACTAACCTATTATTTAAATATCGTGCATTTGTTTACACACAGTTAAAGATCAAACAGTTCTATTTCAAACAATTCATTTTAGCATAAGTTATTTGTTTCCAATGCGTTTAAATATGAAATCATTCTATTTGACCCAAAGACAGAACACTACCAAGTGCTACCACTGAGCCAGAGTGAATCTGGGAGCGATTGCAATTCCCTTAAGCTCCAGCATTACTGGAGCCTCACCATCTGATTGTTTAGTGTGATATATAGGACATTTGTTGAGGGTGGGGTCTTATCTCTCTGCAGAGATGCCGTCAGTGGATTCTACATTCCCAGCTGATTGGGCTAACTGCAGGAAGGAGAAGTGGCCACAGCTAAAATTCGAATTGAGGTCCTTATAAGCACAAAAGGTCCTTGTAGCGCAAGGTTCAGGTGAATGACAAAAGAATGCATCGTACGGTTTAAGCAAATTCTGGAAGCAACATTCTACAAAATAATAACTATTCGGCCACTTACCTTCAATCTTATAAACCCTCCAAGTAAGACGAGCTATGCATGCTGGATACTTCTGACGAAGCGAAGCAAGTGCAACTTTCTCCCATAGTCTCCGACATATGGAGACAATATTCTAACACACGCACATATATATGCTCTAGCACTCTCTATTAAAAATACGCCCAACTACATAATATACATATCGTCATTCAGAGACAGACTGTTTCGTTGAATCACAACTTTTCAGTGTGTCTAGACACGCTGGACGCTTCAAGCTGAGATCGAAACCCGCCCCCACTTTACGTTAGACAAATAACTTTATTGCCCAGTCATTTCTACAACCAACGTCATCTTGGGAATTTAATGTGTTTTGCATTTTAAAATTTAGTTTGTTTACATTTTACGCTATTGGATACCGGAGTACTCAATTCGTTAGAAGAGCTTTTGCATTACATGAGTGGCAGCCGTTGATTCTTTTACCAGAGTGCTCAACCTCCGAGAGAAAAGTATATATATATATATATATATCAGACTAAATTATAAATGATTGAATAAAACACTGACCTACAAATTTACAAATTTCGTTTCTTTAAATTGAGAGAAAATTTTGTTGAATAATAGAAGTCACAAAGTCTTTTTTAGTAACAAAAGATAATATTAGTCAGTGCGTAAATATTTGCCGATATCTTAAATTGATAAATTCTATATGTATAATAGATTTTGTGTGAGAGTGTCACTATGTAGAGAGAAAAATGTATTTATGCCTTAAATATGAATGCAGCTTTACCTGAAATTTTCACATCAGTAAGCTTAAGCTGTATTAAAAATAACAGATTCGTCCGGTTTAAGATAAAGAAACGATGTTGAAATTACTGCATTCTTAAAGAAAAAAGAATGTTGATTTTTCACTCTAAACCGAAAAGGTTTTAGAAAGTTCAGAGTCAATCAGTACTTACTCATAAAATATCTATTTCTTCGCTATTTATAAGGTTGAGGGATGCTCGAAATGAGATAAAAATCTTAATGGTTTATCTATGATTCAAATTGGCTAACAGATATTTTTAACAATCTAAGAGGGAAAAGATTTTGTAAATCATTTTGGGTTTATATCCTTTAAATTTTTCGTTGCAAGTCAATTTCATCGTCTCTGAATTCTCAAAAGGATTTTTAAATGAGCCTGTAAAGACAGATGAGTTAATGAATGTACAAATACAGACAAAAAAATTTCAGCTTCTCGAGCCAATTTTTCACAAAAATTAACATTGTTTTTTAGTAGGGAAATAGTAGTTCATTTAGTAGTTCATTTCCTATATATGTATATATATATATATAGAGAGAGAGAGAGGAAGATATTGACAAGGATTTTTTTATGCTTATTGGATCCAGATGGATTAAATAAATAGATTAATAAACATTATAAAAAGAATAAATGAAACTTAGAAATTTTGGGGATCATCCTTTTTGCGACCAAAAGTAAATTCACTTTGGTACAGGGAAACTCTACGTGGTGAAGCAGCTAAAGTACAGGACTATAACATGGTTGGAAATGAGTTCGAACCCCAGTCTTACTATTAAGTTCATTAATACCCTTGGAAAAGGCAGGAACTCAACAATAGACCCAGCTATGAGTTAAATAATAGCAAAACTGTCCTTCTGGACGGATGGATTTGGCATTGAATGACGTACAAAAGTTGATATGCCATTAAACCAAAAAAAAGTAAACAATCAAACCAAACCTTTATATATTATATATGAAATCACATCTGATTTCGTTTGGTTTAGTTGGGTTTGAACCGGACATGGGCCTAGCGGTTAGAGTGTTCGCCAATGGCTCGGGAGACCCGGGTTCAATCCCAGGTCGAGTCATACCAAAGACTCAAAAAATGGTACTTGATGCCTCCTTGCTTAACACTCAGCATTATAAGGTACGGATCAAGGGTAAAGTTGAGCAATCCTGGGAAAGGAGTAGCGCCCTTCCCTACACCTTGGTGTAGTAGCTATCGAAAAGGGAGCCTTCGAGTCACCCTCGACTATGGTCACCAACTTTACTTTTACTTTAGTTGGGTTAAATTTTATGGCATATCAACCGTTGGATGCTATTCAATGCCAAATCTATTTTTATACATATAAACAGTTCTATTTCAAGCTATTTAGTTTAGCATAAGAACAGTTTTTTGTTTATACATATTTAGATATAAAAACAGTTCTATTTCAAACAATTCAGTTCAGCTCAAGTACGCAGTTTAAATGACAAAATGTTCTATTTCAAACAATCTAGTTTAGCATAAGTACACAGTTTAGTTATATTTGACCCATACGTAGGACCCTATCATGTGAAACCACTCCTGGTCAGAGTGGATCTAGGAGCGATGGCAATGAAGGGGTACTCGGCATTTCCCAAAGCACCAACATTACCAGAACCTCACCATCAAATTGTTTAATGTTCTATTTAAGACAATTGTTAGGGGCACTCTTACTTCTCTACAGGGATGCGGTTTGGGTATTCTACAGCACAAGCCGGCAAGGCTGTGAAAGACAGAGAGACAGAGATAGAGATAGAGAGAAAGAGAAAGAGACAGAGAGAGAGATGGAGAGAGAGAGAGAGAGAGAAGAGAGACCGAGACAGAGAGAGAGAGAAAGAGACAGAGACAGAGAGAAAAAAGGAGACAGAGACAGAGATAGAGAGAGAGATAAAGAGAAAGAGACAGAGAAAGAGAGAGAGAGAAAGATAGGATGGATTTGTACGTTCGTAGTAGGACATGTAATTATCAGTTGTATTACGAACTGAAATTTTCGTTGATTATTGTTTGAACTATGAACTTTACAGTTTATAGTAGAAGAATCCCTGGTCTGTAGCGGCTAAATTTCTTGATTACAACATCCCAGAAAGCGAGTTCAAATATTGGTCGTGCTACCATGTTCACTTTTTGACTAATACAGTACAATCCGGGTATAAGAGACTCTGATATAAGAGAGATTTTCTCTGATCCCAAATTAGAGCCTGTGTTAATGTATATACAATATACCAAACCCGGATATGAAAGACTTACTCTCTTGCCCCGACAACTCTCTTATATCCGGGTTACACTGTACCTAAAGAAACGTGTATACTGCTCATTCCTCACGCCAGCTATGAGTTAAATTGTTCTTTTACTGTTCTACAAGGATGGTTTTGGTTTCAAATAACCGATAAATCAATAAACATTGGAAACCAAATCAATCAATAGTTAACTAAGAGATTATGTGAAAAAAAAAAGATCTATTGCGCCAACAAAATACTTTAATTTTTCGTTTTTAGGTTACAAACATATAAATGTTCTTACACGCATCTATAAATAAAAGCAACCTGAAACATACTCCTAAATTTCCAACTATACATCAACTTGGCCCCATGAGATGACACAAATAACCTCACAGATCGAGATTTCTGGACAGGAGATGACTACTGCATTGCGCTGAAGGAAATGAAAACAGTTCCCACCTGAATCTCCTTCAAGAGTTGCATGGTTCTTTTCATTTGGTGTCCTTACGTAGGCTGATGTATAACCATTTCCACAGAACGGACACTTTACCTTCCAGGAGTGAGTCTTTCAAGTTTGACTTCAAGAAGTGTTTCCACAGACACTGACAATTATAGCGTAGCGACGTTAATAGTCAAAGGTTAATCATATCCTGTATCTAATTTACAAGAATATACCGCTGAAATGGAGAGACTTCTCTCTCTCTCTCTCTCTCTCTCTCTCTCTCTCTCTCTCTCTCTCTCTCTTTAGAAGAAGAAGAAGAATAAGAAGAGAAGTGATGATACGAAGGATGTGCTTTTATTTACTAGGTATACAGCTGACGCTAGAGAAAAGAGCCTTCTCAGACTCTCTTTCTCACTCTCTCTCTCTCTCTCTCTACCATTCTCTCTCTCTCTCTCTCTCTCTCTCTTACTTTCTAGCGAAGAAGAAAAACAAAGAGAAGGTAAGTAGGTGTTTTATTTACTACCAGAAGTCTCGAGTGGATGGCTGACTATTCATATCTGTCGACACTGCTTAAGCAAAGTATAAAGCCAAACATTTTCAGGGTTGCCGCCTTATTAGTTCCCAAATATATCCCCTACACACAAACACAGCACAAACACACACTGGACTCTTCAAACCAAGATCTTTGACCCTTACTTATGGCAAAGTCCTGTCAGAAATACGAGTAATAGCCTGATCATCGAAGTTAAGCAACAATAAGAGGGCTAAGCACTTAAATGGGTGAAGATTTAGCAATCTGAGACCTATGAGGCAGATTAACGAAAGACGAATAAATAACAAGAATTCAGACTATGCAAAAGTAAAAGAGTCATGATCACCCATCCTCATGATGTCTGCTGTCTGATCTAGCTGGTGTGTGCTACGTTTCCCCTTAAGAAAACATCACTAAGCCAAAAATAAACTATCAGACTTTTAACTCTTGTACTGAACCACAGAACAAATTAAAATAAAACCACTGATTTATTTTGTTTTGCTTTGGTTTGTTTAACGGCATATCAATTCCTTATGGGTAATCTAATGCAGAAATTTGATTCATTTGTAAATTTTTAATTGTAATCGTAACTACATTTGCAATAATGCTTCGTTTTAGATTACACATTTTTTTATTAGTCTATATTCATTAGTTGTATATCGGGAGAAGGAAAGGCAATAACACTTATAAAAATATAATCTCTTCTTTTTGTCTATTTCGAAAGAAATGAAATCAGTTGGGGAAATAGTTGCGTGTGGAAGGAGTCTGAACTGCTAAACTTTACGCCAGGTTGAAATACGATGTCTCAGAGAACCTCTGTTCTTCGCACTGCTTATACAAATCTGGCACAGGGCCGAATAAAAACATTTAAAAACCTTCGTTTCTTCTTCGTGTTTCTTTCACGAGAGTGGTACCGGTCAATTCAACTACAGAAGCCTTCGCTAGGTGCTCCTGTTTTCTTCTGGAATCATATCCACTTTCGAATTAGTGAGTCTCTTAACTCTCAACCCGTAACCGTCTGGCCCACAGCCAGCGCGGCGTGACATCTAGTCCTTTTCTCCCTGTTTGTCATTGAGATTTTCTCTCGATGAGAGTACCCAATTTGACCAGAAGGGTAGGATTGCATAAAAATTTTCCCGAAGTTCCAATAAGTTTGCATATGTATACCAAACTGCAGCTGATAGAATGCAAAAAATCTTCCCAATAAATATACATACACACACACACATATATATATATATATATATATATATATATATTCAGCCCAAGTAAGCTTGAGCTGTAGAATAGACCGACAGAATTATCCCCACACCATTATGAGCGTCCTGGATATGGCATTAAACAATCTGATTGTGACGCTTCCCAAATGCTGGAGCTTTGAGAATGTTGAGTTCCAATTCATTGCCATCGCTCCCAGGTTCACTCTGACCCGGAGTGGTAGCACCTGATAGAGTCCTGTCTATGGGTTAAATAGAACTGTTTCACTCTTAAACTTAGTGCAAACAAATGACTTATGTTAAATTGAATTGTTAGAAAAAGAACGGTTTGATCATTTAACAGTGTAAAAAATGACTGATGTTTAATTGAATTCTTAGGGAAACATAGCAATACACGGAACCATTTAACTTTGTTGACGCTAAATTGAATTATAAGAAACAAAACTGTTTGATCATTTTGCTGTGTGTATCTACAAAATGCGTTTACATGTAAAAACAGAATTTAGCATTAAATAACCAACTTTGGTTGATATGCTATAAAACCAAATAAAAAAAAGCCAAGCATAACATATATACATGGTATCATATATTTATATATTACACATGGCATATATACATATTATCATATATATTACACATGGTTTATGCACATATTATCATATATATTACTCACGGCATATATACATATTATCATATATCTTACATATGGCATATATGCATATTATCATATATATTACACATGGCATATATACATATTATCATCTATATTAAACACGGCATATATACATATTATCATATATATTACACATGGAATATATACATATTATTATATATATTACAAATGGTTTATGCACATATTATAATCAGCCTAGTTGATTGGGGCAGTAGAATATGCTCGCTGCTTCACTGCAGAGGAGTAGGATCCCCGACCAAAGAGTATCCTGGATTCAACTCTCAAACTCATTAGATGATGAGTCTTGAGTCCTGGAGTTTGTGGAATGTCAAGTATTTCTTTATTGCTATTACTTTCTAATCTATTCAGACTCGAAGTGGTAGTATTAGTTAGGGTCCCATCTATGGATTAACTAGAACTGTTTATACATTTAACAGTGTCGAAACAAATGACTGATGTTAAATTGAATTTTTAGTGTTACATATTAATTATATTTACCAACCCCTCCGCTCGGGCAGGATATGACACAAGGTCGATTTTTTTAAGCGGAGTTTAATAGGTATGAATTCAGAGTTTTCCTTCTCCTAGATTAGTTGCCTCACCAAGGCTGAAGAACCTTGTCTGTCCTACTATTTACCCATAGCTGGAGGAAGAATAATTGGATTCATACCTTTCCCAAGGGTATTAGTGCTATGGGAAATGCATTCAGTCTCGTCCAGGATTTGAACTCGTGTCGCCGTGTCCAATTCCTATGACGATAACCATTACACTTATGACGATAACCATTACACCACGGGCACCTCCCTTTTTTAGTGTTACATATTAATAGTGGAAACCAACTAGTCACTTAATATGGGTTCCTCTTGCTTAAAATCATTTATGATCCCAGCAATTTTTGACAAAAAATAGACAGTGAGCTTTTTTCAAATGTTTATAACCAGCACCATCCACAGTACAAGAGCTCAAAAGGGCCATTACGTAGCACAAAAGAGAGATTAGGAGAGGATGTAATTGTAATATTACGGACGGGCGCTGTCGTCAATCACTGAAGGTGTCACGAGACTAGCGCGTGCGGGTAGAATGACATGCAAAGTTAACCATGATTTTAAATAATCACAGATGTAATATCACTTGTTTCACTAGTGACATCGAACATTCGAGGATCTTCGATTTGTTTCCCATAATCTCCATATAAGAAAACAAGTAATGAGATTTTGGCAGAATTTAAGGCAGTTGTCAAAACGGGTGCGTTAAAGATTCCGGAGGCCCCGACCCGTCCTACACTAGTCTGCTACGACCTATCTGCTGTGAAAGGCGTGTGTCAAACAGCTAGCTCTCACACACACTGCGTCACCAACGAGAGGAAGGGAGAAGAAGGAACTTTTCGAGTTGCAGTGATCATAGCTGAATAAAAACGATTGCTATATTTTCTTCCCTTACCATCGAGTTTGAGTATTTCTTTTTCTGTGGATTTCTTTCTTTACAGCACAAAACGTTGGTCCTATGGTACATAATTTCTATTATTTATAATGCTCATCTGTAATTCAGCTGATAGGAAGCTTTTTCTTTCACTCAAAATGAATACGCACATGATTATTAGTGGGATAAGTGAATAAATCTCAAATGTAGTAGGACAGATTTTCGGTTTCAAATTTTTCTTAATTCAGTTTGGATTCTTGGTGAATTCATTTTTTCGGTTTTCCCTTTTGATAAATGCTATTGTATTTCATGTGTAAATTTCAGTCTCTTGTATTTCCATTATTCACCTCTGTTGTTCAACAGAAAATAAAAAAAAGCAACATCAGCGCTTCATACGATCTAAAGAAATAGCTCATACGATTTATGCTTATTTAACATTCCACCCTCAAATATTTTCCATGATTTTCTATTTATGGGTGTTGTCTGTCATCACCAGTAGACACTCCGCGTCAATATAAGTCGTCAAATCCCCCCACTTTTCATGAAACAAAAATTCTCATGCTCAGTGGTGATCATAAACTCCTGTTAACTCTGGCATTCTTCCACTACAATAGTTTTTTTTTTTAAATAAGCTAACGAAGATTTCTCTGAGGTTCGTATTTAGAATATATATAAGTAATAAACCGATCGTAGGCGAGGGCGACCCGAAGGCTCCCTTTTCAATAACTACAACACTGAGGTGTAGAAGAAGGCTCTACTCCTTACCCTTGATCCATATTTTATCATGCTGAATGTTATGCAAGGATGAATCGAGTACAATTTTTGGGGTCTTTGGCGAACACTTTATTCTCTATATTTGCCCAGTCGGCTGAGGCTGTAGAATACACTGACCCTCAAATTAGTGTCCTGGATATTACTCTAAACAGTCTGATGGTGATGTCCCAGTAATGTTGGGGCCTTGGGGAATACGGAGCACCTCTTCATTGCCATGGCTCCTAGGTCCACTCTGGCCCGGCGTGGTAGCACCTGATAAGACCCTATCTATGGGTTAAATAGAATTACCGGCATACTTATGCAAGACTGAATTGTTTCATATAACTGAATAGCTTGAAATAGAAATGTTTTTGATAACTAAACCGTACTTACATTTAAACTGCATGCTTATGCTAAATGGAATTGTTTGAATAAGAACTTTTTTTTGACATTGAAACTGCATTTACACAAAACTGAATTGTTTAACATAGAACTGTTTTGACAATTAACTGTGTGTAAAGAAAATCTGTACTTATACTAAACTGAATTAGAACTGCTTGACTAAACTGAATTGCTAGAAATAAAATTGTTTTTCAAAATTAAACTTACTTACATTTAAACTGCATACTTGTGCTGGGCTGAGTTGTTTGAAGTTGAACTGTTTTTGACATTGAAACTGTACTTAAACTGAACTGAATTGTTATATATAATTGCTTGAATGGTTTGAAGTGGAAATGATTTTGGAAGTTGAACTGTGTACTACTGCTAAACTGAATTTTTTTAAATAGAACTGATAATCTACATAAAAATGGATTTGGCGTTAAATCACCTACAAAGGTTGATATGCCATAAAACCCAACAAACCAACCAACCAACCCACTATGTAAGTTTAGTTTATTTCTATTATTCATTGTTTGATCCTGAAGTAAAATATTGAAGTACATTCGAATCTTTTTTTTTTTTTTTTTTGAGGAGAAATATGGTTTGGGGTGAGGAAGAAATAATAGAGTTTTAGGAAAATATTAATATTGTTCAGTTGCGAGTGAAAGAAAATGTTGTTTGAGACAACAGTTCTAATGCGCAAAATCTACAAAGTTTCAAGTTCTTTTTTTTTTCTTGTTCATTAATCGTTGGACTGGTCGTCTGCCCGGTATTGGGAGATCAATTTTGTATCTTAAAATTCCATATAATTGTATGATTCATCTTTTTAGGGATTTTTAGGTATGGTCAAATTATAATCATTTGCTCGATTGAGAGTTTTTCACACTAGTGTGAGCTCATGGTTTTCTACTTAAGTTTAAGTCTCCAGGACTCTTCTCAGTATTTTGGCCGATCTCAACAATGATGTAGTATGGACAGTCTCCATCAGTCCCCTTATTTCCAAATCCTCCAGTCCTTGTACCTTTGGTGACTGTACCAAGAGCACCAATTACAAATGGTATAATCATCACTTTTATGTTCCAGATTTTTTTCAATTCCCTATGAGGGTTGAGGTACTTATTCCTCCTTTCGTATTCTTTCAATTACACTCTGTCGTCCTCCGGAACAGCAAAGTCCACTATCCAACAAGTTCTCTCGTTTTTGTTTATTATTAAAAGGTCTGGTCGTATGACCGGGATTTGGTGATCCATTTGTATCTCAAAATCCCAGACGTGTTTTGCGCCTCATTCTCCAGGACAGATTCTGGGTTGTTCATATGGTCGAATTTCAGTTTCTTGCACAATTCCCGGTGGATCACCTTGCCCACCCAGTCATGCCTAGTCTTATACTCTTTCTTGCTAATTTGCTACATTCACTTATTATATGATTGATCGTTTCGCCTCTATCATCATATAATCTAC
Source organism: Sepioteuthis lessoniana (assembly GCA_963585895.1). Lineage (NCBI taxonomy): Eukaryota > Metazoa > Mollusca > Cephalopoda > Myopsida > Loliginidae > Sepioteuthis > Sepioteuthis lessoniana. The sequence continues at coordinate 105,132,259 of OY757910.1, forward strand.
ATCTGCTGTTTTATTGTGTCTTACTTATTGTTGCTTTGATATGGTTAGTCCTTATTGCGTTGTTTGTGTTGCTATTAGGAGAGATTCAGTTTCTCTCTAAAGGTTTCCTTTTCTTAGCAACGTTTACGTTTTCTCGTGTGAGATGTCACTTGTTAGTCGCTTAAAGCGTCCATAGAGTTGGTTTTTTTTCCCACTTTTGTTTTCTGGTTATTGTCGTTCCGCTGGTCGTCGTGTCGTTAATATTGTTTCTGGTGGCTGTGATCAGTCTTTCTACGCGCTTTTCTATGTAGTCTTTAAGTCATTGTATCGACGCGTCAACGCTTACTTCAATGCTTGAAAATCCTCTTCCTACCTCTCTTCTTAACACATATAGTCCACCAGCTTCATCTCTTGAATGTAAGGCCTTATGCATGGTCATTAGTTTTCTTGTTCTTTGGTCCATTCTTTTAAGTTATCTGATCCAATTCAAAAATGGTCCCAATTATCTAACGAGGGGTACAGACCAGGTATTTATCCCGTTGGCAAGGTTTCTGCTATATAGTTTTGTCTCGAGTAATTTTCTGGTTCCTCTGGGATACACTTTAAAAAAAATTTCTTTCATTTCTGCTTGCTTAATGGTGTCAGTTTCCAATATATCCCAGTATTTGTAGGCTTTCTTTTCTTCGAGCGTTCTGATGACTACTTGATTTGGTAGTTCGACTCCTTCCGTCATGTGTCGTTTGTCACTTTTCTTTAGTAACATGGCACATTTTTCTTTGCCAAATTCCCTTCCTATCTCTGGACTGTATATTCTCACACACTGTATTAGGGTTTCCAATTCTTTTTCGCTTTTAGCAAAAAGTTTCATGTCGTCCATGTCCATCAAGTGGTTGATTTTTCGCTGCTATTTACTGAGTTTATTACCGGCCGTGCATTTCCGAAGGATGTGGTTGAGTGGCATCATGGCTATCACAAATAGTAATGGTGATAGTGCATCTCCCTGGAATATGTCTCTTTGGATCTTTACTTCAGCAAAACCTTTCCCTCCAGCTGCCAATTCCACTCTCCAGGTTTGCATGGTGTTCACGATAAACTGTACGATTTGGTCGGGTATTTTATACATTTTGAGACTGTGTAGTATCCAGCTTTGGGGACCCATATCGAAAGTCTTTTTGTAGTCAATCGAGGCCATAGCTAGATTTTTCCGTCTCGTTTTTCTTTCGTTGAGGATGTGTTGATCTATGTATAGTAAGTCCTTTGTGCTTTTTGTTCTCTTGCGGCATCCTTTGTGTTCGTCGAGGAAGATTCCACGGTTTATCAATGAGTAGTAAATCTTCTCCCGAATTGGTACCATTAGTATCTTTATATCATCGGTAGGCACGTTATGGGTCAATAGTTGTTTGGGTGGAGTTCCTTTGATGGAGTCTTTTTGGATTAGAGTTATCTTCCCTTTGGTTATCCATTCGCGTTTCTCAGTTTTCTGTATGCATTTATTTATTTCCATAGCAAGTCTGTCGTGTATGAAGGTAAAATTTTTAGACCCAAATCCGTGTAAGCCATCTAGGTCAGGGGTTTTCCTCTTTGCTATCTTTTTAAGGACTGACTTGAGCTTGTCAGGGTGTATATTCACCTGAGGGCCTTCTTCAACCATTTGAAAACCAGCTGTGTTTATTATTCTTATTATTCATTTTTTTTGAGTTAGTCATTGGAGAGGTTAGATTTCAGGTGGTTTAGTAGGAAGTTGTTTTGATTTTATATCCAAAGGCACGTATGTAGATACATTTATGATAAATATAATACGAAAATTAAAGTAATCATGGGACATTTTTTAATAAAAAAGAACAAGCACAGTATTGTAAATGTAAATAAGTAAAGTTGGCGACCTTAGACGAGGGGGACGCGAAGGCTCCCCTTTCAATAGCTACTACACCGAGGTGTAGCGGAAGGCGCTACTCCATTCCCCGGACTGCTCTAATTTACCCTTGAATTCAGCATTATCATATCATATTTACCAACCCCTCCGCTCGGGCAGGATGTGACACAAGGTCAATTTTTAAGCGGAGTTTAACAGGTTTGAATTCAGAGTTTTCCTTCTCCTAGATTAGTTGCCTCACTAAGGCTGAAGAAGCTAGTCTATCCAACTATTTACTAATAGCTGGAGGGAGAATAATTGGATTCATACCTTTCCCAAGGGTATTAGTGTTATGTGAAATGCAATCAGTCTCGTCCAGGTTTTGAACTCGTGTCGCCGAATCCATTTCCTTCGAGGATAACCATTACACCACGGGCATTCAGCATTATAAAGTATGGATCAAGGGTAAAGTGGAGCAATCAAGGGAATGGAGTAGCACCCTCCCTTAAACCTCAGTGTTGTAGCTATTGAAAGGGAGCTTTCGGGTCGTCCTCGACTACGGACGCAAATTTTACGTATCGTAAATATTCTAACAAATCACAAAATTGATATAATATTACCACGTGAATAAGTACACATTGCAAACCAGACCACTATTCCTAGAATGCTCCATAAAATAGCATATAAAGAGATAACCACCCAGTGGAAACCACTTGGTCGGATTATCACATAGGCGAGAAACTAGCAGTCTCCAAGCGCCGTTGCTTCTGTGTCTACTCTGTCGTATTATATATATATATATATATATATATTCTATCAACGTCATTGAATTCTCTTTATATATAAGTAGAGCAAACTGAATTATATATATATATGTATATATATATATACGCAGAGGAGGGAGAAAGAGAGAGAGAGAGAGAGAGAGAGAGAGAGAGAGAGAGAGATTATTATATAGAGAAAGAGAGAGGGAATATTTCTTCGTGATTATTTTTTTAATTTGTTCCTAACTGTTTTTTTACGTTAGGTTATCATGAAGAGAAACGTTTTTGCTAAGAAAGTAGGTTTTTTGTGAAGCTATTAAGAGACCTTTTAAAAAAATGATATCATACAAAAGAAATGACGAATAATTAACCAAAAAATATCATTTACATTCAATGAAGAAAATAATTTTTTGTTATCCAAGTGTCTTCAACTGACCAATTTATGATCTCTGTTATCATAAATACTTATTTGCTCATCATGGGCGAGTGTGTGTTTCAAATTAGCCGTAACTGCTTTGGTCTGATATTCAACTAAACCATCTGTTTGCTAAGACATTTATCGGTCAACTCATATCCATACATCCTATTTCAAAGCGGTATTTTGAGGATTGTAAAGTTAGAGTAAGATCAGAATAATTTGGGGAATTTCGTATTAATGACGAAATATTTAGAGAAAAAGAAAAAAAAGAGGGAAGAAAAAAAATAACTGAATGACCCTCCCCCGCAAGGACTAGAAACACGTATATCCGTATAAAAGTAAAGTTCATAAGCCTAGACGACACGGAACGTGTAAAATATACGAGGATCATTAAATAATTTTCCAGACTTTTTTAGTATGGCCACTTTTATTGATAGTACACGCATGAAACTCAAGTCCCCTTCGAAGTAATCTCCCCCGACTGCAATGCACTTGTTGTACCGTTCTAACAACTTCTGGAAGGCTCCATGGAAGTCCTCTTGTGTGAGCGTGTCAATGACCTTTATCACAGCCTCTTTCAACTTCTCAATTGTCTCATAACGACTGCCTCTGAGCTTAGGGATTAAGCAAAAGTCAAAGGGAGCAAGGTCTGCACTATAGGGAGGCTGAGGAGCTGTCTTGATGCCCATCTTGGTCAAATAGTCTGTGACAAGGATGGAGTTGTGGACAGGTGCATTGTCCTGGTGGAAATGCTACTAACCCAATTTGAAGAGTGCTGAATCTTTTCCTGAACTCCCTTAAAACCTCAACATAGTAACCCTAACGTTAACCCTAACCCTCTGGCCAATCAACTCTGGTGTATTGACTTCCTTACTCCTCCCACACCTCTCATCATCCCTCACAGACTCTTTGCCTTCCTTGAACCTCTTATGCCACTCAAAAACTGATGCTTGATTCATGCAAGATTGGCCAAAATGCAGCCTGAAGCATTTCATACGTTTCTCGGGCATTTTTCCTAGTTTAAAACAGAATTTTATGGCATATCGTTCTCCTAAAGTGTCCTCACGACCAGATTGCATTTTTGAAATTCACCAGCAGTGACAATCAGGTTTTAGTAGGGTGTATTCCAATTCCTGCTGTAGCTGTTTCTTTGAACCCGAAATCATAAAAATTGGTCAGTAATCTCATAAGATGTATAGCAATAACACAGTGAATATTCAAGAGTCTACGACAATTTTAAATGCCTGTACAAAAAAGTCTGGAAACTTATTTAATGGCCCTCGTACTTCGGAAATACTAGCACATCTGCTTCAAGTCGGGCATCGTTAAAAAAATGGTCGGTAATTTATTGTCTTTTACTATATTGTCGTTTAAAAATGATCTATGATTTTTTTATTTGTAAAATCACTGCTGTATATTATCTGTGCTTTTAATGCTAAAACATTTACTGTAATTCCAAGTCACAATTGAACCTGGTCAAGAGAAACGTATACAATTAGACATAATTGGAAACTGAAAACTTAATTTAGCGCAAGATAGAATGCCTATGAGGATACAAAGAACCATAAATAAGGACTTCAATGAAATTTAAAAAGAAAGTAACTGGATTTTTAACTAAGTTAAAACTTAATGATAGAAAAGGGAAGAAAGAGTTGGGGGTAAGACTTTTTTTACAAAAGCCATGGGAATCAGCATGGTGGACATAAAGGCGAATGGATAAACGATCTGACAGTAAAACGCATCGCCTAACCCGGTCCTGAGCGTATGAATCCTACTGTTCAACGGCCAGGATCAAATAGTTCGATCGGGGAACTACTGTTGCTCATCTATTGGGGTGACTTCTGTAGATGAGAATAAAAACAGCCATCGAAAGATTACCATGACCCACAATTAAATCACCTTTCCAAACCACATGGCTCTTCGTGCGTGTTAAAAAGAGGTGCGTCCTGTTGAGGTTGGAGCCCTGGCCTCAGTGCTCAAAAAAATAGCTACAGAGCTCAAAGTGAAAAAAGGATTACTAAAATGCAAACACACAATACACATAGCGACGTTCAACGTTAGAACCTTAAATCGAAAGGACAACTACCGGAGCTGACATAATTGGTGATAGATCAAAACATAGACAAAATATGCACACAGGTACACTCATTGCGAGGATATAAAATATCACGATACTGGAAATGGATGGACGTTAGCCACTGCATTTGCATGGAAAAACTATCAATGCCACGATTGGAGGTGTAGATATGCTTATAGGACCACGAGCCCTAAAATCACTAAATACCAATGTTTATGAAGAAACTGACTTCCTCGCCTTCTATAATGAGTTATCCTCCCTCGTTTGCAGCATCCCGAAACACATCGCTCTCGTCATTGGTGAATACATGAATGCCCAAATTGGTAAAAACATAAACCACAAATTCAGTGTATACAACTCATCAAACAGAAATGGGCAACATCTGATAGATTTCACGCTAGAAAATATATTAACATGCCTCAATACAACATTTCAGAAAAAGGAGGGAAAACTATGGACCAACACCTACACAATTAATACTAAAACACAGATAGACTACGTCTTTATGAATAAGAAATGGAATAATAGCGCACTGAATTGCAAGGCATATTCCTCTTTCGAGGGTGTGTCCTCCGATCACCGAATTGTCACGGCAAAAAATACGACTGTACTTACGAAGGAATACGACCCGAACAACAACCACTGTACACGATGACTGGTCCCTGTTTAATAACCAGGAAATTAGAGATAAATATGCTTTAACACTTAGAAACAAGCTCGATGCACAACAGGAGAATAGAGAAAAACACACTTCGAATGACGAATATGAGAATTTTGTCAATGCCCACTTAGAAGCGGCAACAGAATGCATACCTACTAAACAAAGAGCTAAACGTAGAGTCCCATTGGAGACATTAGCGGATAGAAAAAAAGCGGACAGGCGTGAGAACTGCCTCCAAATGCAACAGGATGAACCCAATGAATACCAATGCTCTGAAACTTAAAAAGGCACAAAATGAATTAGCTAACATATACCTAAAAGAACAAAGAGAATAGATGCGAAATCAGATCAATAAGATCAGAGACTTGGTTGAAGATAGACAATCTAAGATATCATGGCAAACGGTAAACAAAGTGAGCAGAAGGAAGAACACAGCGAAAGCTAAACTGAAAACTACCAGCCAAGAAAAACGAATACAACTATGGAAACAACATTTCGAGAATTTACACGGAACCCCACCCCCGCAAGTTACGTATGAACCAATCATGAGAATTATTAGTAAACAATTAGACATCAGCTATGGGTAAATAGTAGGGCAGACTAGGTTCTTCAGCCTGGGTGAGGCAACTAGTCTAGGAGAAGGAAAACTCTGAATTCAAACCTGTTAAACTCCGCTTAACAACTGACCTTGTGTCATATCCTGCCCGAGCGGAGGGGTTGGTAAATATGAACAATTAGACATCAAACTAGGACCGTTTACTCAAGAAGAACTCGACTCAGTACAAAGAAAAATTAAAAAGAGGAAAGCAGCTGGGCTTGATGAAATACCCCTAAAAGTATGGAAAATCAGGGAATTCGATGACATACTGGTCTGACACTGTAATGCCGTATATAATCAAAACTCAGATGGACAGAGGGACGCATCCTCGGATTAGCCAAGAACTTCCGAGGTATAATCCTTACATCCATGGTGGTCAAGATATACAATGCTCTACTACGCAACCGCATAGAACCCAAAATTAAGATCATACTCAGGAAGAAATAGTTCCATGACGTCACAAATTTTTGCCAAATTCTTGAAGGTGTACGTGCAAAAAACCTACTGGCAACAAAATTATTTGTCCACTTCGCCAATGCCTTTGACTCCATACACAGAGGAAAGATGGAGCAAATACTACTCGCCAACGGTCGACCCAAAGAAACCGTCGCAGCCATAATGATGCTATATAGAAACACGAAAGTAAATGTTCACTCTCCGGATGGAGACACAGACTACTTCGACTTTGTTGCAGGTGTGCTGCAAGGAGACATATCAGGCCCATACCTCTTTATCATTTGTCTAAACTACGTGCTTAGAACGTCTCTTGATAAAATGAAAGACAACGGTTTCAAGCTGACAAAGGAAAGAAGCATAAGATACCACGCTCAAACAATTATGAACGCAGACTATGCCGATGACATAGTGCTTTTGGATAATATACCCGCCCTTGCCGAATCCCTGCTACATAGTCTGGAACTAGCTGCTGCATGCATAGGCCTCCATGTCAACGCACACAAGACGGAATACAAAGAAGCGACATCTCAACACTAAACGGAAGTTCTCTGAAATTAGTAGAAAAGTTCACCTACCTGGGAAGCAGTGTCTCATCAACCAAGACAGGCATCAACACATGACTAGCAAAGGCATGGGCAGCTATTAATAGGCTATCGGTCATATAGAAGTCAGACCTGTTCGATAAAATAAAACGTGGTTTTTTCCAAGCAGCAGTCGTATCGATACTGCTGTATGGATGTACTACATGGACGCTAACTAAACTACAGTGAAAAAGCTTGACGGCAATTACACAAGAATGCTGCGAGCAATAAGGAACAAGTCCTGGAGGCAGCACACCACAAAGCAGTAGCTGTACGGCCACTTACCACCAGTCACGAAAACTATCTTAGTTAGACGAACCAGACATGCGGGACACTGCTGGAGTACAGACAAACTCATAAGATACATACCACTGTGGGCTCCTTCATATGGACGAGCAAAGGCAAGAGGACGAGCTAGAATCTACATACAACAGCTCTGTGCCGATACAGGATATAGCCTTGAAGACCTATCCGAAGTGATGGCAGCGTGACATGATGATGAATATGATGTTTACATATATATATTTATAGTCATTCACATACAGACTGTTTCGTTGTATTATAACTCTTCTGATACATTAGACGCTTCAAGCCGGGATTGGAACCCGCTGACCGTTACATCAGGCTGTTGATATACCCCTAAGTCAATCCTGCAACTCAACGTCAGCTCGGTAATTAACGTATATGTATCAAGTTTGTTTTTATTTTGCGCTATTGGATACCGAAGAGCTCAATTCGTTAAAAGTGCTTTTCATTACGCGAGTCTCACGCGTTATCTTCCTTCGTCTGAGTGCTCAATCCCCCAGGGGTGAGGAACGTACATATTGTCATCCAAAGATAGACTGTTTCATTGTATCACAACGCTTCATTGTGGCTAGATACGTGAGATGCTGCAAGCCAGGATTGAAATCCCCAAACATTTTTTTCGAGGCTGGTGACATGCCACACAGCCAAGCCTCTAATTTTAAAAGTTAAACTGGTGACCGTAGTCGAGGGTGACCCGAAGGCTCACTTTTTGATAGCTATTACACCAAAGTATAGGGTAAGGCGCTACTCTTTTCCCTGGATTGACGCATTTTACCCTTGATCCGTACCTTATAATGCTGAGTGTTAAGCAAGGAAGCATCAAGTACCATTTTTTGAATCTTTGGTATGACTCGACCTGGTGATTGAACCCAGGTCTCCTGAGTCATTGGTGAACACTCTAACCATTATACCAATGTCTTCTATTCTATAATTCTTGCGGTGTGAAAAAACATGAAACAATTTGTAAATAAAAAAATATCAAACTGGGAAAAATTTTTAATGAAAAAATATAAAGACTAAAACCATTCGTACTGCTTGAAAATAATTAACTAATGTAAAAGTCACCACTCTAATTTAAAGTTCTCTGAATGTAATTTCATGTTCCTTTTGGGACATCCATAGTTTCGGCTAATTTCACAGTTCTTGTCTATATTCCTTTCACCGAAGCCTCCTTGTTTTCTGGGAGTGTTTATCACGGTTAGATGAGAAAATTGGTTATCTGTAGAACAAGCTATTACTTCAAAATCAATGTTTCAGAATTCTCCTACACGGTCACTGAAAGCAATGATTTCAGTTTGACATACGAAGGTAAAGTTTAATGGCAACAGGTATCATATATTTTTCTTTGTAGTCTGAAATACTAATGTCTTTGAATTCTTCATTTATAACAACTGTACTCTTAAAGTTGGGAGTTGTTTGAGAAGGAAGAATACCTATTCTTAGAGTTCTGCATTTATGCCAAGCCAAAAGAAAAAAAAAACACCGACAGAATTACCTAAGGGTAAACAAAAAACTGTTAAATACATTAAGTAAAAGAAGGAGGTGCCCGTGGTGTAATGGTTATCGTCGTAGGAAATGGACGCGGCGAAACGAGTTCACATCCTGAATGAGACTGATTGCATTTCACTAATACCTATGGGAAAGGTAAGATATGAATTCAATTATTCTCCCTCCAGCTATGGTTAAATAGTAGGACAGACTAGTTTCTTCAGCATGGTTGAGGCAACTAGTCTAGGAGTAGGAAAACTCTGAATTCAAACCTGTTAAACTCCGCATAAAAATTGACCTTATGTCATATCCTATCCGAGCGGAGGGGTTGGGTAAATATGATTAAGTAAAACAAAATTAGAATACGTTAAGATCAAGAAGTCATCTTCCTAGGCTTCACCTAGTTATAATAATTCTGAGTCAAAATTTGGCCCAGTTGGCTGGAGCTAAAGAATACACCCACAGCATCTCTTCAGAGGGATAAAAATCCCCCAACGAGTATCCTGCATATGACACAATACAATCTGATAGTGAGGCGCCAGTAATTCTGGAGCTTTAAGGACTGCAGAGTACTACTTTATTGCCATGGCTCCTAGGTCTACTCTGGTCTGGAGTGGTAGCCCCTGATAGGTTCTTATCTATGGGTTAAATAGAACTAAACAGTGAAATTACGGTATACTGAAATGTTTGTGATAGAACTGTTTTTACATTGAACAGTGTGTAAACAAAAATTTGTACTTATGCTAAACTGAGTTGTTTTAAATAGAACTGTTTTGAAATTTAAATTGGGTACTTACCTTAAACTGAATTGCTAGAAATTGAACTGTTTTTGACATTCAAACTCTGTATCTATGTTAAACTGAATTGTTTGTAATAGATGTGTTTATAGAAATAAAAAAAGATTTGGTATTAATCTACAATGGTTGATAAACCATAAAACCAAACCAAACCAAATTGAGTCAGAATTATCCCGACGATCCGGTCGGTGAAACTTAAGTAGATTACTTCAGTCGTTTTTTGGTAATATATATATATATATATATATATATATATATATATATATATATTATCAAAATGGTTCCATCTCTTCATTAATTGGAAAACTTCGGTAATTAGTAGTAGACCAGTTCATAAACTCGGTAGCAATATCTCATCAACTGAAAGTGATGTCATCATACGTATAGGTTAAACTTGGGCTGCTATAGAGGGTTTAAATACCATATTCTGATCTGATCTATGTGTTGAAATAAAAGTAGTTTTCTTTCAAGCTGTACCCGTGTCAATACTATTGTACGTCTGTGCCAGATAGTCTCTAAGGAAACGTCTGGATAAAACGCTAGATTGGCTCTACACAAAAACGCTGCATGTTGTCTTGATCAAATCTTGTGAGTAACACCCCACGAGACAGTAGCTCTACGTTCATTCACCTGCCACCTTGCAAACTATCTAAGAAAGGCGACCAATATATGCTGGGCATTGCTTGAACATTTTGGACAAACTACTAAGCGACTTTCTCCTAAGCATAGACATTTCAGTATTGGCTGACCAGCAAAGATTTATATTCATCAGATCTATGTGGACACTAGATAGCGTTTAGAGAACTTACCAAGAGCGATGGCTGATAGGGATTGATGGAGAGAGAGAGAGAGAGAGTCAAGAGTATCAGTGCAATCATCACGCTTTGATGATATATATATATATATATATATATATATATATATATTGAAATCGTCTTAAACGTCAGTCCAGTCAGTTACAGCAACGGAATGCGCCGACTCCATCCCTACAAAAGAGTAAGAGCCTGTCATAAAGTGTGTTCTGGATATGCCACTAAAACAGCTAAGAGTGTAGATTCAGTCTTTGAGATTTGGGAATTGTGGATTACCCTTCATTGCCATTACTTCCAGGTCCACTCTGACCCTGATAATCGGTACTTGATAGGGTCCATTCTATTCATCAAATAGGACGTTGATTTATTTATGTTATTTAAAGCCATTTAACTGTAAACAAATGATTCATATCAAATTGAATTATTAGTCTTAGCTAGCAGTTCTTAAAATCTTTTAAAAATGGCTTATAACACTATTCGTCTTTGATAGCAATACTTGAAACCATTTAACTGTATGCAACCCAATAGCAACTCTTAAATTCATTTACAAAAGAGCTGCGACTCGTTAAAAAAACCTATCCACTTAAAAAATCATATGTATAGAGAAGACTTGGCGTTAAATAACCTACAATAGTTGATATGTCATAGACTACAACCAACTAACCAACCAACCAATCAACCAAAGGGGCAATACCTGTTAGGGTCCTATCTAAGGGTTAAATACAACTGTTTGATTATTTACTATACTTTTAACCATTTGACAATGTGCAAACAAATGAATTCTGGTTCGTAGAAAAATTATTACCTACACACTATTTTTACAAGGGCACCTAAGGTAGTGTAATGGTTAGCAAGCTTGACTAGCAAACCTGCAAGAGTGAGTTCGATTCTCATTCAATCGGCCTTGTGTCACATCAAAGCAAAGAGTTTCGTAAATTACACACTATTTTTACAAATCATATATATCTAATATTTTCGTATAAAAAGGATTTGGCATAAGATAACCCACTGTGATTGATATGCCATAAACCGCTACCAACCACCCAACCTCTTCAACGTACATGACTACCGTTTGCGAGTTGTGTCCAGTCAATGGTTCATCTATAATGCCGCCCAATATTACCTTTGCAGTGCGTACCCCATGACCGCAACTACCGTCGCCATTGCGTCCGTTGAAATTCAGCGGTGACATCAAAGCTCTCTTATTCATCAACTGAACATATTTCTATAAATAATGCATTTATATCGATTCTCAACAGACTTTCCGAACTCTATGCACAGATCGTGCAAACCGTCTGCATAGAGTTTCGTATGTGCGAATGGACAGGTTATATGCAGCAGTCAAAATGTAAGCATTTACGGGCAAGTCACGTAGGTGTCCTCAGCAATTCGCTAGTATTTGAATAGTGTGGCAAAAGGACAAGGTTTTGAAGCACGAAGTGGATATCAAACTCAGCAAATTAGTGTTTAAGCTAACATTGTCAAACACTATCCTATGATATATATATATAATTAGATATTGTATGAGATATACGGAGTGTTTTAGAAAAATCGATATTATTTCGTATTCTAATAACTTGACTAATTCTAAATTAAGTGATCTCAAATTTTTACAGCATGTTGAGAAACAACTCACATTCTTACAAATATTTAAACACCTTTTCTTTTTCAGTGGATGGCATTTCTATAGAAAATATTAGATATAAAATTTGTGTTGTTTCTACACATGATTTTAAATTTCAAGGCCATCTAAACGAGAATTAGTCAAGATATTAGATTACGAAATGAGATGAATCTTTCTGAAGACTATTTAGTAATAACTCGTCTCAGTATTTAACTCATCAATGATATTTAAGTCTGGTTTAGTCTCTTTGTTTAATGCCATATCAAAATTTGTAGGTTATTTAATGCCAAAGCCATTCTCCTAGAAAAACAGTAGTGGTACTATCTAACCCATAGCTGGGAGGATAAGGGGGTTCATACCTTTCCCAAATGTGTTTGCCTAGAAAGTGAACGTAATAGCGCGACTAGAGTACGAACTCGCTTACTACGATTCCGCAGTCCATCGCTTTAACCATTACGCCACGAGGACCCCCCCCCCGAACACTGAGGGATAAAAAATACAAGTACATGGGAATACTGAAGTGATGTACTTCTATGGACGCCCACATATGGCCGAGCAAAAGCAGGACGACCAGCTAAAAAATACATACGGTAGCTATGTGAGGATACGGGATGTAGCCCTGAAGACCTGCCTGAGGCGATGAACGATAGGGAGAAATGGCGAGAGAGGGTCAGGGATATCTGTAAGAGGCAGGAAAAGATGATGATGATATATATATATATATATTGTGACGTGGTATGCCACCGAGAGGGGAAAAGTAAGATCAATTTCCCCCAACCCTCTGTGTTTGAACTAACAAGCCCCAAGGACTGACCGCTAAAGCAGTCAGAATGAAGGTCAAGAGCTACCAGCACTCTATGACATATAATCGGTTGAACAGAGAAAGGAGATGTAGGTCATTCAAGTAGCACGACCGACTGGAGGAAATAGAGGAAGAAGAAAAAGGCCAAATGATTGGCCAGACCCTTTTGCGCCAAAAATGATACTTTTCGTCAGGGGAAATTTGGAAAAGGATCTGAACGAACATTGGAAAGAGGTGGACGCTAAGTTAGCTAAGCTCCGGGAAAGAGTAAAACAGAACCTTTGGACAGAAGATAGCAGAAATGCGCCTTCAGCCAGATTCCAGAGAAATGCCACTCGCCCGTAAAAGAAAGGAACCTGAGAACTAGCCTTCGCAAAGATAAGTACAACTTGAACTTTTTTTTCCTTCTACCCTTCCTAAATATTGGAATTATATGCATTCAGAAAAGGAAAGAAAGAAACTCAAAGGATTTGTTTCATCACCCATAAATTAATGAATGGACTTAGATACTTTCTCAAGTAAAAGAAAGAAAAGAAAAAAGAAAGAAAGAAAAAAGGAGAAAGAAGAAAAGGACTGTTGAGAGTGACATTTGTGTTCGACACTGCCCGCTGGGTTAACAAGCCAACAGTTTAAAAGGAAAGGAGAAAAGAAAGAAAGGAACTGTTTCTTAAATCACATAATTATTTGTTTGGTCGTCGCCTATTAAAACTTATATTCTAAAGGCTCCCTTGTTTTAAAATCTATTGGTTGTGTTATTCATCTATCGAGTCGCCTTCTTTTGCACATGTCTTTTTCAGCTTCGTATCGCTTTCATTTATTCTCGATTAATGTCTTATTCGCCTTAAAAACATTACTTGAGAAATTTGGAAATTTGACTAAAGTGAATAATGTTTTGTTTTAACCCAGAAGTCCATGCTTTCCGCTATCCGAGGTGGGTATGAAAACGAAGGGCTTGGTAGGGTGTGTGAAATTCGAACTGGAAACCCCCTTGCCAGCGGCGGAGATCAGTCCGGCCCCAAATTAACCCCCATATTATTTGCCAGTTACCATATGCCTGAAATTGGAGTCTTGACTAAGACTTATTTTGCGGAGGGTTAATTGCCAGACTTCTCCGACATCACACTCGTCTTGAGATAAATATTTATGCAATGACACAATATATATATATATATGTGTGTGCGTGTAAAATATTTTGAAAGAACTTGAGTTTGATTTCAATTTATTTTATGCATAGATTTGCTTTGTATGAGGTTATATATATATATATATATATGAGGTCAGAGTGGACCTGGAAGTAATGGCAATGAAGGGTAATCGACAATTCCCAAATCTCAAAGACTGAATCTATATATATATATCGGCAATGAAGACAGCGCATCACTGAAGACCTCCCTGATGCATCTAAGATGTATGATTGAAATGTGTGTGTGTGTGGGGGGGTTGATGCACTTAATATGAATAGCGATATATCGAACACTCATGTGGAATTATAAGAAACTTCTCCATATAATATACTTCAGAATAATTCCGAGCTCATCGTCTCTGAACAATTATATATATATATATATATATATACACGAAGAATTTCGAATTAATTAAACAACATTCAATGCCTGATATGCTATAAAAAACATCCAAATCAAACTATATATATATATATATATATATATATATATATATATATAAACAGGATTTACCATTAAATCATTTGATTTGTCATAAATCCTAACCAACAAGTGTATGGCTCAAATAGAACTGCTCAATCTTTTTCTTGTGATTATTATTGACATTAGATTGAATTATTAGTATTAAATAGCAATACCTAAAAACATTTACCAACATGCAAACAATAGCAATACTTGAAAGCTCTTAACAGCGTGCAAAAAAAAGCAATACTGGAAAGCCTTTAACAGCAAGCTAACAATAGCAATAATTAAAAGCATTTTACAATGTGCAACCAAATGAACTCTGGCTCGTGTCAGAATAAAGTTAAAAACAACTTTTGTATTTAAATTCAAATATATAATAAATGTATGCATAAACTATATTTTAAATAGCCATCAAGATTTGATATGCCGTTAAACCAAGAAAACCTAACGATAACCTTACGGGGAGTGTCACCGTGTCGTAGTGGCTAATGTTTTTGAAAATAACATTATCGTAAGGGAGTTCGAACTTCAGTCTCGCTATCATGCTCACATTTGGACTTATAGCCTTAGAAAAAGTATGAAGTTCCTTACCCCCACCCCCAGCTATGGGTTAAATAGTACCACAGTTGTCCTTCAAGAAAGATGGCGTTGGCATTGAAAAAAACACGACGGTTGATACGCCCTTAATCAAAGAAACCAAGCTAAAAACAAAACCAATTAGTACCCTAACTCAATTCTCCAAGGATAGCTTTAACATTAAATGACTCATGACGGTTGGTATGCCATTAAATAAAGAAAAGAATCCAAAACCAAAAGAAATACAACTGTTTGCAAGTTATTTGCGTAAGATAGTCTTTCTTATCATCATCATCATCATCATCATCATGTCGTGCCGCCAGCGGATATCCCTCACCCTATCTCGTCACTTCTCCGAATCGTTCATTGCCTCTGGCAGGTCTTCTGGGCTACATCCCGTATCCTCACATAGCTGCTGTATGTATGTTCGAGCTGGTCGTCCTGCTTTTGCTCGGCCATATGTGGGGGCCCATCTGAGTACATCATTTATGAGCTCGTTCCTGCTTCTCCAGCAGTGTCCTGCATGTCTGGTTCGTCTAACTTTGATAGTTTTCGTGATGAGAGGACGGTGGCCGTACAGTTGGTGTCTTATGGGGTGTTGCCTCCAGGACTTGTTCAATATTGCTCGCAGCATTCTTGTGTAATTGCCTTCTAGCTTTTTCTCTAGCCGTTTTGTTATCGTCCAAGTAGTGCATCCATATAGCAGTATCGATATGACCGCTGCTTGGAAGAAACTGCTTTTCATTGTATCAGTTAGGTCTGACTTCCTAGTATCACATAACCCTATACAAAAAATTAAACAAATGAAAATAAAATAAGTCACTTAAAAAACAATTGCATAAAATGTGGAAATATCAGTGTACAATGAAAGCGATTCCCTAACCTCTCGGCATAAAATAACTCTAGATCGGTTGACAAGCAGTTTAAAGCCATCACCCTGTTAATTTATGTCAGGGATACAAAAACAAACGAATAGAAAAAACGTATAAACTCTCTTTGAGACTCGAACCCTCGTCTCCCTTCTTCTGGAATATCCTGGTTGAATGTAATATTTTCTCTGACCAAGTGCATTTTGGAAAACATTTAATTCGTAAAAAATCCGATAATTCGTCATCTGTTCCCTCATTGAGAAACTTTTATAATAATTGTAATGTTTTTGTAAATACATTTTTAAATGAAAATTCAGATTCAGTCAAAGTTTTAACCATCATTGCAATAACGGAAGAAAAAGCTTTAAATCAATTCAAATTCTCCAGGGATTTATCTTTTAAATACACAAACATATTTTCAATTCCCTCTAATGCGATATAATTAAATAAAGGGAATTTATTTAATTAAATATTTCAAATTCAATTTTACAATAAAATTCCAGTTCATTTCATATGTCCCTTGATTTTACTTATGTATACAAACATTATTATCAATAATGATAATAAACCAGAATCTGTCCCGGAGAATTAGATGTTCAAATTTCTCTGGGATTTTGAGGTATAAATAAATACCCAAGTCTCAGCAAGAAGACAAAACCTCGCAATGAATTTTCAAAAAATAAAGACAGACAACCTGAGAATAGTGGATTTTGCCGGTCCAGTCGACCACAGACTGAAAATTAAAGAAAACAAAAAGAGACACAAGTACTTGGACCTTGCTAGAGAACTAAAAGAATTGTGAAACATGACCATAACAGGGGTACCAATTGAAAGTAGTGCACTTAGCACAGTCCCCAAATGTTTGTTTAGGGGGCTGGAAGAGTTGAAAATCGGAGGATGAGCTGACACAATCCAAACTACAGCATCGTTGAGATCGACTAGAATTCTGAGAAGAGTCATAGAGACCCGAGGCGACTTGTTCACACTCGGACTCCACTGAAAGACCATCAGTTAACGTTGTTGTGAAAAACAAGAAAGGACTAATAATGATATTAATAACAATAATTAAAATAATAAGTTGTAAATTTGTCGAGGGCGACTAGAAGGCGCCCTTTTCAATAGCTACTACACTGAGCTGTAAGAGAGGGCACAACTCCTTTCCAAGGATTGCTCCACTTTACCCTTGATACATGCCTTAGAGTGCTGAGTGTTAAGCAAGGAGGTATCAATACCAATTTTAAAGTCTTTGGTATGACGCGACGTAGGATTGAATCCAGGTTTCCCTGACCATTGGTGAACACTCTACCCACTAGATTTATTTCATGTTGATCTCATTGTTCCAGCGAAATACCGAAAGAGGAGAAATGGACAAATACTTGGATCTTGGCAGAGAAGTAAAGAAAAACAACTGTGGAACATGAAGTTGACGGAGATGTCAACAGTAGTTGGAACACTAGGAACGTTACCCTAAGGCTTGCAAAGGAGACAGGAGGAAATGAAAATCAGAGAAAGAATCGGGACTATCCAGACTACATCATTGATAAGATCGGCTAGAATAATAATAAGAGACTTGCTGTCATTTACACTCCTGTGAAGAACCGTCAGGATAAACTGGTGCGAAAAACTGGCAAATTGTTAAACAACAACTCCGTTCTGACTGACCACATGGTAAAACTGAAAGCGAAAAGAGAGTTATCTAGAGAACTGAAAAAGTATGGAACATGATAATGATGATGAAACCTATTGTAATTGGTGCGCTCTGTACAGTCAGCAAAGGATTGGTACAGGAACTGTAAAACTGTTAAATAAGAGGACGAGTGGAGACCATCCCAATTACAACAACATTAACATCAGCCAGAATACGAAGAAGAGTCCTGGAAACTTAAGGGGACTTGCTGTCACTCAAATTCCAGTGAGAAACAATCAGCTAACGCTGGTGTGAAAAATCCTCAAAATAATAATAATAATAATAATTATAATAATAAAAAGAATTGTCGACCTTCTGTCCCAGTCGACCACAGAATAAAACTGAAGGAATGTGAAAAGAAGGATAAGTACCTCGACCTTGCTAGAGATTTGAAAAAGCTTTGGAACATGACAGTGACGACTGTGCCAATTGTGATTGGTGCTTTTGGCTCAATAACTAAAGGAATATTAAAAGGCCTGGAGGACTTGGAAGTTGGCGGACGGTTAGAGACTATCCTAATGACAGTATTGTAGAGAACAGCCAGAATCCTGAGACGAGTCCTGGAGATTTGAGGGACTTGCTGTCACTCAAACTCCAGTGAAAAACGATGAGCAAACATGATGTGAAAAACTCTAAAGGGGTAAATAATAATATCAATAATGCTTCTTGTATAGTCACCAAAAGATTAATACAGGGCGTAGAGGATTTAAAATTAAGTGGAGAAGTGGAGACCGTCCCCACTGCAGCATCATTAACATCAGCCAGAATACTGAGAAGAGTCCTGGAAACTTGCGGAGACTTCCAGTCACCCAAACTCCAGTGAGAAACCATCAGCTAACGCCGGAATGAAAAACTTTCAAAACAGTAAAAAAAATAATAATAATTAAAAAAATATTGCAAGAAATTGAAGAAAACAGAAAATTTCCGGAACTTATTAAGATAGGTCACGTTGCCACGATTGGATCCATGAGTTCTGGTTTTAAAAATTCATGGCCATCCAGGACAGACTCTCTAAGTAATTCCGTAAATGCATACGAGATAGAAAAATCCCCGAATCGATAAAGAAGAAAACATTTCGGATGCAGAAAAAACCCAGAAACGAACCATCAAAAGCAACTACAGGCCGATAAGGTGTTTATTTATTATGCAGAAAATCTTAACTGCACAGATAAGAAAACAGATACATTACTTACTTGAATACTGCAGACTATTCCGAGAAGTATAGAAAGGATGCCGCAAGGAAACAAAAAAAAAAATCTGATGGTCTATTAAATATAGACCAGCACATCATCAAGGAAGTAAAAAAAAGGGGGCGGTGAATGAAACACGGCATGGATAGAGTACAAAGACACATATGATATGGTTCCTCAAATTTACATAATAGAATGTCTGAAAACGTTAAAAATATCCAATGTCATTAGGAAAAGCACAGAAAGGTAGAAAATCGAAGTAGCAGTAGGAGGACAAACCTAAACTGAGATGAAAATCCAAAGAGACATCTTCCCAGGAGAATCACTCTCTCTATTGCTATTTGTTATAGCAATGATACCACGGAATCATATTCTTAGAAAATACACATGAGGCTACAAATTTACAAAGTCGCAGGAAAAGATAAACCACTTAATGTATATGGAAAATTCTAGAATACTTAAAAAAAAAACAAAACAGAAACCCTTTTACAAACAATTAGAATTTACAGCAAAGATATAGAGAATGAAACTTCAGATTGAAAAATGTACCATTCTTATAATGAAAAAGAAAACAGAGGCCAGAAACATAAAAAAAAGTTTGATTTGGTTTTATGGCATATCGGCCATGGTTGGTTATTTATTTCCAAATCAGGTTTAATAATATATAGGAAGAAGTGGCGAGAGAGAGTCAGGGATATCTGTGCTAGCCTCACGACATGATGATGATGATGACTCGACATGGGATTGAACCCAGGTCTCCCGGGGCATTGGCGAACACCCTAATTATCATGCCAATGTATGGTCATCAGTAAAAAAAAATCTAGAAAACAAAAATAGGAAGAAAAACAACTGTCTGAATACTGCAAGTGACAAATTAGGAGACTTGCCACATGTGGTCACTTGGACATGACTAAGAAAAAACAAACCTGCTCAGAGAAACTGAATCTCTTTAAATAGCCGCACAAAATAATGCCTTAAGAAAAGATAATCTCAAAGCAAAATTGAGAACATGAAGAATAGCAGGTAGAAATAATCTGCTGACAGAAATAAAACAGTTTATCACATGATAAACGAAAGCAGCTAAATAACAAAAAGAATTATAAAACTAGGCATGATAGAGCTGGTAAGAATCTATCCTCGAAAAGGTAAAAAAATAAAGTTGACGACCTTAGTCGAGGGGGACCCGAAGGCTCCCTTTTCAATAGCTACTACACCAAGGTGCAGGAGAGGGTGCTACTCCTAGAAAAGGAGACGCATAAAATTCTACGGCACATTGAGATACAAACGGATCATCCAATCTAGGTCAGAAGACCAGACTAACCGTTGATGAGCAAGAAGAAACGAACTCATCACTTCGTGGATTTTAGTGTTCCAGTGGACCCCAGAGTGAATATAAAAAATAAAAGGAAAAGATAGAAAAATAATCACATCTTGCCAGAGAGCTGAAAAAGCTGTCGAATGGTGACGGTGATAGCAATTGAAGTCGGTGTGCTTTCAAGGGTCTTGAAGGTCTTGTAAAAGAGATTGATAAAACTGATGATCAAAGGAATAATCGAGAACATTCAGACCACAACAATGTTAACAACTGCTTGAAAGCTTAAAAGGGTCCAAAGAAGACTTGCTGTCAGTGAAAGTTTATTGAAAAATCACCGGTTAAAACTGGCGGGAAAACTCACAAGGGGTGAAATAATAATAGTTCTTGGTCGGTTTCTTGGTTTAAGAACAGTACCAATATTAGAAGAACAGCAATGGTATTATTTAACGTATAGCTGTGGGTAGGGAGGGTGTTCTGCCTTTTCAAAGAGTATCAGTCCGAAAGTGAATACAACAGCGTTACACTGAATACACTGACTGCACCTCTGCACCCCCCTAACGAGTGTCCTGGACATGACACTAAACAATCTGATGGTGAGGTTCCAGCAGTGCTGGAGCTTTGGAGAATGCGGAGTACCCCTTCATTGCCATTGCTCCCAGGTCCACTCTGTCCCGGAGTGGTAGCACCTGATAGGGCCCTATCTATGGGTTAAATCGAACTAACAGCATACTCATGCTAAAATGAATTGAGTAAACTGAATAGCTTAAAATAGAAACGTTTTTTGACAATTCAACCGTACTTACACTTAAACTGCGTGCTTATGCTTAACTGAATTATTTCAAATAGAACTGTTTTTCGACTTTAAAACTGTATTTACACTTAAATGAATTATTACATATAACTGCTTGAATAGTTTGAAATGGAAATGTTTTTGACAATTAAACTGTGTACTTATGCTAAACTGAACTGTTTTCAATAGAACAGATTATTTACATAAAAATGGATTTGGCGTTAAATAACCTACAAAGGTTGATATGCCATAAAACCAAACAAACCAAACCAAACAACAGCGTTATTAGAATTCAAACTCGCGTACATCAAGGTCGTAAGGCAGCACTTTAGCCATTACACTAGGTAGACTCCCACTACCAACAATTATCATAATCCAAGAGACCGGAGAAGACTTTTTTTATCACTCCAGTGAAAAAAACAACCAGCTAACTCTGATATGAAAAACTTACGAAGGAATTTAATGATAATAACACTGACTTCAAATCCAATTCTATATAATAAATAAAAGAATATCATTAAAACGTTTTTCTTTAAATATTAAGTTTTTTCTAACACTCTAACTTACGGCCAAGTTGGCTGGATCTTTAAAGAGGTAAGACCCCAACGTGAGTGTTCTGATTATGACACCACGCAATTTGATGGCGAGACTCCAGCCTGAGAGATATGGGGAATGTGGAGTACTCCTTCATTGCCACCGTTCCCAGGTCCACTCTGACCACGAGTAGCAGCACCTGATATCGTCCTAGCAATGGCTCAAATAAAACAAACTATGTGCAAATAAATGGCTCATGTTAAATTGTGACAGTTATTTAGCTATACTTTAAAAAATTTAACTGTGTGCAAAAAAAAAGAGCCCAAGCTTGTTTAAAAATATTATCTATAAAATGTGTTTAGAAATCATATATATCTAATATATATATATATTAACAGGGTTTTGCATTAAATAACCAACAATGGTTGATATGCCATAAAACCCTACCCAACCAAATCCTATATACTTAATATATATGTATAAAGAGGATATAGCATTAAATAACCAACAATGGTTGATATGCCATAAAACCCAACCTAACCAAATCCTATATACTTAATATATATGTATAAAGAGAATTTAACATTCAATAACCTACAATGGTTGATATGCCTTAAAACCCGACCAAACCAAACCACTTTAACTTTTTGTATATGGAGAAAGGCTCAAAATCTATGTTAGACCTTGTGTAAGTTTTTAAACAATTCTCCATATTTTTTTTTTTAGATTATATACCGTATTCGTGCTTATACGAATAAAATTATTTTACGAACGATTATCACATGCTTAATATTTTGACCGAAAAATAAGTCATTTTCTCCCATACTTAAAATAGTATTTACCAGAATCTGAATGTTTCTTCTTTTAGTATTCCATTAATTTTTATTTGGAGGTACTTTAAAGAAGGTCCGCTCATATAAACAGTACAATACTATTGTGTTCACTTGCCTGCATTGTAGGCGTATGAATTCGAGACGATGCTTGTTTGTTTGCGCATGCGTCAATACACTGCTATTGATGTCAACTGCAAAATGATGGAAAAAGTGATTTTTACTTTTTTGAGTATTCGAGTTATTATTTAGTAGGACGCTATATAACATTGAAGAAGGAAAGAAAGTTGAAGAACACAAAAAAATTAGATAGAGGTTTTAAAAAATAACGAAAAAAGAAAGAAAAAGTGAAAATCAAAATTAAAACTGTGTTGATGAAGGATAATCTGAATAAAAAATCAAAGAAAGTAAAAAAGAAAATGAAAAAATATCCACACTTTTTTTTTCGTTTCCTTTTTTTCTTTCTTCTTTGATTTTTTATTAGGATAGAAAAGAAAAAATTAGATTGTAGAATAATAGAAATTAAGAGGAAGATAATTGCAAAAAATATTTGGGAGGAGGAGAAGATGACGAAACAGTTAAAACATATCAGGAGGGATCAAAAAAAGGAAGAAAGAAAGAAAGAAAGAAAGAAAGAAAAGATATCAAAATAAAGAAGAAGTAATGAAGGAAGACAAAAAAAAAAATCAAAGGTGAATATAGAGAAAGAAGAAGTAAGAAAGAAAAATAAGAAAGAACGAAGAATAAAGAATAAAAGCGAAAGACAAAAGGTAAAAAAGAAAAATAGGCGAGAAAACGAAGCAAGAAAAACGGGTAGATGAAATTCGAGAAAATAGAAAGAAACAGATATTAATAGGAGGACCAGAATGAATAGAGAAAAAATATCACAAAGAAAAGAAAGATATAAGAAGAAAAAAGAAACAAAAACAAACACAAAAAAGATTAAGCGAAAAGCTGAAATGATTGCTCATAAAAACCTATGGAGGCACCGACGCGGTATAAACAGAGGAGGGACGAATATTGAAAACTATTTCATAAAGAAATTTAGAAATAGGAACATTTATGGTAGGATGTTAATTTGAAAAGACTTGTATGGGCACCCTTAATGCAATATTAGAAAAAAAAAAATAAATAAAAAAATAAGATCTATCGAAGAAGGGGAAAAATTAGATTAAAGATAGTTTCCGGCTTATAGGATTTATTAAGTTTCTTGTCGGATGTGCAGATTAATAAGACTCGAAAAGAGATGCATTCAATTCGAAATTATTAGTGATGTAAGTAATAAATAAGTAAAAGAAAAGAAGAGAGAAATGGAAAGGTTTGGTAAAGGTAGCTATATATATATATATATATATATATATATATATATATATATATATATATATATATATAAGGATATGTGCGAATTTGTGGGATTGACAATGGGAAAATTTCTTAGGACATCATCAACAACAACAACAACAACAACACACACACACACATATATATATATATATATATATGTGTGTGTGTGTGTGTGTGTGTGTGTGTGTGTGTGTGTGTGTGTGTGTGTGTGTGTGTGTGTGAATCGGAAGGATAGTAAGAAGTGACAATTGAAAGAAAATAGAGGAGAGGCTAAAGAAAGAAAGAAAGAGAAGTAAAGACAGACGGAAAGAAAAATGATGTCAGAGAGAGAGAGAGAGAGAGAGAGAGAGAGAGAGAGAGAGAGAAAAGAAACATTCAGAAATTAAAGGAAATAGAAAAAAAGAAAAAGTTGAAAAAAGACACGGAAAAGAAAAGCAAAGGGTAAAGAAAGATTATGTATATATATATATAGATTTGTGTATGTGTGTGTTTGTGTGTGTGTGTTAATAGAAAGAGGTTGTAAGCGAAAGGAAAATAGAATAGAATGAAAATTAAAAGAAAAGGAATTGGAGAGAAAAAAAGATGGAAATATTTAGCACAAAATTAAGAGAATGCACACACACACACACACACATATATATATATGTGCTTGTGTGTGTGTGTGTGTGTGTGTGTGTGTGTGTATAGACGAAGTCATTGAAAGAAAAACAGAAAGCGATATTAAACATTTTGAAATTGATGGTGATAGGCGGAATAAAATTTTAAAAAGGAGCAAGAAAAGGAGAGTGAAGAACATATATATATATATATATATATATATATATATATATATATATCATAGCATGAGTTAGAAGTGATAAAAAAGGAACTAAGAAAGAAAAAAATGAAAGAAAATTGAAGACATGCAAAGACGGAAACATTTTCGAAGAAAGGAACGTTAAGCGAAGCCAAGCTTTGTGTATGACTATTTAAATCCACTTTGATCGAACGAAAACAGGGGTCGTCCTTTCCTGACATTTCATATGGTACAGCCAACTATAACAGTAAAATAGATATATGATTGAATGGACAGCTATCGATAGGCTATCGGTCATTAGAAATCAGATCTGACCGATTAAATAAAACGCAGTTTTTTCCAAGCAGCGGTCGTGTTGATACTGCTATATGGATGTCCTACATGGACGTTAACTAAACGTATGGCGAAAAAGCTTGACGCTAATTTCACGAGAATGCATCAAGCTGTATTGAACAAATCCTTGGAGCAACACCCTACCAAACAGCAGCTGTACGGCCACCTACCACTCATCACGAAAACGATCCAAGTTAGATGAACCAGACATGCGGGGCACAGCTGGAGAAGTAAGGACGAACTCATAAGCGATGAACTTCTGTGAACCCCATCTGATGGACGAGCAAAGGTTGGACGACCAGATAAAAACTATTTACAACAGCTCAGTGCTGATTCGGGATGTAGCCTGGAAGACCTCTCGGGAGCGATGGACGATAGGGAAGAGTGGCGAGAGAGGGTCATGGAGATCCGTACTAGCAGTGTGACATGATGATGATATAATACTTGTATGTGCTAAAAGTTTCGCAAGATTTTGTTAACGAGGTATACCCTTAGCTCCTGATGATTTTACTAAATCATGAAGTCACGAACCCTATTGAACTGTGAGATGTCGAGCTTGCCTGATACTCTCCAGGTGCTACTCACCAGATTTGCCTCTATGGCTACGAACACGGCGTCGGAAGTTATGGTTCTTGGCCTATTTGATATTTTGTGTTCTTTATGGTTCTACAGCGATCTGGTTACTTACTGTATTGTGATCAACGCTACCTTTACCTTTCTCACAACAAATTTTTTTGGTTGCTTCCGCGGTGGCGTTGGATGGTTGGTCGGTTGTTTTGTTTTATGGCCTATCAACCTTTTTCGGATCATTTAACGCTGATTTAAGTCATTTTGAGGAAAGTTTGTTGGTTTCTTCAAATATTTATTCATGGAGTGTTTTCTGTGCGGATCATTTTATTCAATAATTTTCACGTACTGATTTGTTATTATATACTTCAGTTTTGTTTATATTTTTATGGGTCAGAACTTAAAAGTTTTCCATATAGGCCTACTGCTTTAAGGAAAGACATTATTGCATCCATTTTAGATTTTTAAAAAATAGTTCTTTCCTACAGTTGTATAATGTTTCTCTTGTCAGGGACCAGATCAATGCCGAGTGTGACTGCAATCGGGTTGAATGACAAGCAAACACTGATCCATCACTAAACAGGTGTGGCTTATCATAAGCCAGGCAAGTCTACAAATTGAAAGCGGAGCCTACCGCTTCAACGGCTGTGTTTGCCTAACAGACAACCCGCAAGCCCATTTTATACGGAGGCGGCGTTAGAGCCCAGTTCGAGTTCATAAAACATAAGTTCTAAAGGTAGACGAAATTCCATACTTATTTATGCGGCATCCAAATAGCAAATGGAATGAAGCAATGTATGACGTGTTATCGCATCAACTATCATACAACCAACCACTGCAGATATCCTTGCCGGCTTGAATTTCTTCGGTCACAGGATATACGTCCAGCAAACTAGAATGTACAAAACTATTGCAAAACTCTTTACTCATTCTAATATATAGCTTTTCTCTTTCAATTATTCTTGATATCATCAAATCAGTACTTGTATGGCCCAATCGGCCGGTGTTGGGGTTAGAACACACCGACGGCATCTCTACAGGGGGGGTAACACCCCCCCCAACAAGTGTTCTGTTTATGGCATCAAACAGTCTGATGTTGAGGTTCCAGTATTGCTGGAGCTTAGGGGAATACGAAGTACCCCTTCATTGCCATCGCTTCGAAGTTCACGCTGACTAGCAATGGTAGCACCTGATAAGATTAACAAAATATACTTATACTAAACTGAATTGTTTGAATGAGAACTGTTTCACGAAATTGAATGGGCTTGAAATAGAAATTAAACTGTGTACTAAAGCCAAACTGAATTGTTTGAAATAGAACTGTTTATTGGTATAAAAATGGATTTGGCATTAGATAATATATACAGGCTGATGTGCCATAAAGCTCAAACAAACCAACAGGATTCGTAACAAATGCTACACGAATGCATTATGATTTAATATAATAGAAATTACCAGAGGTTTTTTTTTTTCGGTGGATGGTTGGAAATCTAAGTCATTCTGGCTTATGAAAAATTCCACTATGTGGCAAATAATCTGATTTTTCCAGCTGTAAAATGTGAAATCGAATCACGTGATTTTTCTCTTGTTCATATTCAGTTGACCAGACAAAAACGAAGCCAGAGTTTTTGATCCTTTGTGATCTAAAGCCACGTTTTATAGCTTCTATTGGTGAATAGGTCATCAAATTGAATCTTCACACCCGCAGGGCCTCGAATATACACGAATAGTTTTTCATAAATATAGGAATAAAGCTAACCTAATGAAAATGGCCTTCTTCGCCCTCGTTTTATGACTCCAAAGTAATTGAGCAGTTGGGCGATTTTTGGTCAGGATCGGCTACAAGTGAATTTCAAAACAAAGCTTACTAAAAGAAATGATTATTATATTTTCTCTTCATTGTTTGAGATGTTCAGGGTCCCTGTGGCCTAATAGCAAACCTGAACGGCATCTTTAAAGTAAACGCGTTCGAACCCCCAGTAACGCTATTTCTTTCACTTTCGCGTTAATACCTTTGGCAAAGGTGTGAACGCTTCTATTCCACAAGCTTATTATACCTCGGCTCTTCTTTTACAAGGATGGCTTTGGCATTAAATAACCAACTAAAGGTGATGTGCTATTAAGCTAAGAAACCATACCATTAACATTCTTTCTGCAGGTGATATGTAATGTTTAAATTTCGTTTACTACACAACCGTTCAACCGAAATAATGCGCTATTATGGTGAGCGAACTAAATTAGCTGACCATTTTGAATTCGATTCCCCCAGAGTCCTCCATATATCTGATCTTGTGCCAAACTAAATTTAGTAAAGGACTTTTCTAGCGATATTAGAATTTTTAGGTGTATGTATTGAAAACTATCTAAGTTACATGAACTAGACATGCAGGACACTGCTGGAGAAGCAGGGACGAGCTCATAAGTGATGTACTCCTATGGACCCCCACATATGGCCGGGCAAAAGCATGACGACCAGCACGAACATACGTATAGCAGCTCTGTGATGATACGGGATGTAGCCCTGAAGACCTGCCAGAGGCGATGAACGATAGGGAGAAGTGGCGAGAGAGGGTCAGGGATATCCGTGCTTGTGGCACGACAAGATGATGATGATGATTGTAAGGGCTATCTTTGTAGGAAATGGAATCGGTGACCCGAGTTCAAACTCTGTATGATGCTGTTTGCATTTCAATTCACGCTAATGCTCTTGGAAAAGAAATAAATCTTTCTTTCTCCCCCCCCCAACTACAAGTAAATATGAGAGCAGACCTTGATCCTTTAGCCTTGGTGAGACAACCAATCAAGGAAAAGGAAAACTGAATTGAACTCCAACTGGTTTAAATTCGATTTTTCTTTTCCTTGATTTGTTGCCTAACTAAGGCTTACGAAACCCATTTTGTGTAACATCCTATATGTGGCGGAGGGGTTAGGTAAATACATACTTTTCTACGGATATATCATCCTGTTTCTAAGAATATTTTAATTTTCTGAAATTATTCATAAAGACTTCATCGGGTTATTTTTCCTCCCTAAATTGTGGCGACTATACAGATCCAATAGAGGTGCCCGTGGTGTAATGGTTACAGTCGTAGGAAATGGACACGGCGATACGAGTTCAAATCCTGGACGAGACTGATTGCATTTCACATAGCATTAATACCCTTGGGAAAGGTATGAATCCAATTATTCTTCCTCCAGCTATGGGTAAATAGTAGGGCAGACTAGGTTCTTCAGCCTTGGTGAGGCAACTAGTCTAGGAGAAGGAAAACTCTGAATTCAAACCTGTTAAACTCCGCTTAAAAAATTGACCTTGTATCCTATCCTGCTCGAGCAGAGGGGTTGGGTAAATATGGTAAATACGATACAGATCCAATAGATAAGAATAATTTGTTTTCTCGATGTAAACTACCGATCAGTTTTATGCAGACCTTTAAGATTTGAAATTCTTTCTTATTGTTCACAGGGGAAACTTTTAACACAAACAATATTTTCTTCCTCATGGATAGTTCGCATTGAAGGTGGTATGTATCAATAAACAATAAGCAAATTCGTGACGGAAGCCATGTGGCTGCAATACGTAATGAATCAGAATTTAACATTCCAAACTAAAAATATAATTAATTAATTACAATACTAAAATAACCATTTACCAGTGATTAAAGAATATGATATTGATATTGATATGATTGACTAATTTTTACGGCATGTTAAACCTTTTTGGTTATTTTAAGCTGAGATGCTCGGAAATTGCATACATTGTACGTTTATGGTTTATATTTTTATTTATCTGCTATAGAGCTCTTTTTGACTCATTGTTATATGATATCAAGTATTCCTATCTAATTCAAATAATTTGCAAACACGTAAGTCAAACTGATAGATGGAATCCTTACAGACACTTCCACGTCAGATTCGTGTGGACCTGGGAGTAATGGCAATGAAGATGCTCTCCGTACTCTCCAATTATTATTTGTATCCTTTGAAAGCTTTTCACTCCTGGGTTAGCCTATGGTTTCTCACTGAGGTTTGAATGACAGCAAGTGTCCTCAAGTTTCCTGGACCCTTCCTTTTATTCTGGCCGATCTTAATGGATAGTCTCCTCTCGTCCTTTTATTTTCAAGTGCTCCAGTCCCTGTACCAACCACTTGGTGATTATACCAACAGCGCAAATTTCAATTGGTATCGTCATTAATTTCATGTTGTACGGTTTTTCAATTCCCGAGCAAGGTCCAGGTGTTTATCTTTCTTTTCGTTTTCTTTCAACTTTACTCAGTGGTCAGCCGGAACAACAAAATCTACAATTTAGCAAGTTTCTTTTTCTTCTTTTTCTTCTTCTTCTTCTTCTTCTTCTTCTTCTTCTTCTTCTTCTTCTTCTTCTTCTTCTTCTTCTTCTTCTTCTTCTTCTTCTTCTTCTTCTTATTATTATTATTATTATTATTATTATTATACACTGCGTGAGTTTTTTTGTTTTTTTTTACTGAAGTCTTGGTCTTCAGGTCTCCAGGACTCATCTAAGTATTCAAATTGATCATAACAGTTTCGTAGTCTGGATGATTTCGATTCTTCGTCTGATCTACAATCATCTCGGCCTTCTTTCAAGATCTATGGGGACCGTTCTAAGGGCACCAACTATGACTGGTATTACTATCTTCTTTATGTTCCACAACCTTTACAGCTCTCTAGTAAGATCCAATTCTCCGTTCATATTTTCATTTTCACTCTGTGGTTAACTGGAACGGCATAAGGTCAATTTTTAAGCGGAGTTTAACAGGTTTGAATTCAGAGTTTTCCTTCTCCTAGACTAGTTGCCTCGTCAAGACTGAAGAACCTAGTCTGCCCTACTATTTACCCATAGCTGGAGGGAGAATAATTGGATTCATACCTTTCCCAAGGGTATTAATGCTATGTGAAATGCAATCAGTCTCGTCCAGGATTTGAATCCGTATCGCCGTGTCAATTTCCTACGACGATAACCGTTACACAACGGGCACCTCCAAGCTTAATTGGATGGAGCTGTAGGATACTCCAACTGCATCTCAAAAGAGGTATAAAACACCAACTAGTGTCCTTGACTATTCTGCATCTGATGATGAGGCTTCAGTCCTGCAGTTTTGAGAAATGTGGATTACCTCTTCCTTACCATTATTCCTAGGTCTACTTTGATCTGTAGTATAAATATCTGTACGACACTATGAGATATTCACTGGTGCTAAAAAGTTATGGAGAGCATACATCTTTTTTTATTTAGAAAAATGTACTTTTCTTTTTATAAAAATTTGAAAAAGACTCATTGACTTTGAAAGAAATTCAAAAGTCGGTTTAAATGGCCAGTGAGAAAACAGTACTAACCAAACTTTTAAATTCTAAAAAAAAAGAAGCAGCATTGGAGTTTTGTCGGTGCATTGATTCATTTTTAATCATGATATCTCTTCCCCTCCCGTTGGGGATAAAAGGTCAAATCTTTGGATTGATTAATCTGATCCTTGGGTTTTTTTGGTTAATGTGAAAAAATATATTTCGCCACAAGGTGAGGGCTGGGACCTTAAAATAAACAAGCCCCTATATTATGGTTTGATTGAATGACCAGTTAAATTATGATACGTGGAAAGGATACTCTTCCCACGGACGTACATCAGCGCATTTGACTGGCTGACAAGTCATGAAGAAGTAGAAGAATACAAAGTGATCTTTGATTGGTTAGCCAATCGGGAATGTTTGTTCCCAAGGGAATCCCCTATAAAAATAGATGTTTTTAGGGTTAGATGAGAGAAGACATCCAATTTCCATACCGAAGAAAGGAGAATAAGAAAAGAAATTTCTCCAAGAACTAAAATCTTTCTCTCCAAAAAATTGAGTAACGTAGAAAAACTGCAGTAGCCCGATACCTTATTTCTGTCTCTGCAACAAAAAGCGACGCCATTTTCATATATATATATATATATATATATATATATATATATATATATATATATATATATATATATATATATATCATTATTACACCATTGCGTTTCAATAGGTAGTTGATAATTGTAGACGGAGAGTATTTCTTGTCTTTGGATTGCCAAAACCCAGGCAACTTGTTCCAACGAAGCACCCCAACCGTCATAAATTCCGGATAGATTGCGCCATCCCCAATCTATCGATCTTTCAAATATAGTGTGGGGAAAGAGGGAGTTGATAAACCAACAAGCCGGAAACGCATGTGGCATCACGGAAGTAAGGCTACAATCAAGTGCCGTGACTAGCATAAGACCACACCTGTTAGGGTCCCATCTAAGGATCAAATAGGTGTGTTTAACGATTCATTATACTTGAAATCATCTAATTGTGTGTTAACAAATGATTAATATTAAATTGAATTAGTATGAGATAGCAATGTTTGAAATCCTTTAACTATGTGCAAATAAAAAATAGCTGTACTTAAAACAAGCTAAGAAATGAGCTCTGGTTCATCTAAAAATCATATTTACAAACTATGGGTTTAAAAATCCCACAGACACACCTGTGCGTGGGGGTATATAAACTTGATTGGTTTTATGCCATATTAACCATCGTGGGTTATTCAACGCTAAATCCCGTTTATATTGTATCAAATATAAATGATTTGTAAACAAATAGTGTGTAGGTAACATTTCCAAACGAGACAGAACTCATTTCTTTGCACACAGCCCAATGGTTTCAAGTATTCCTATCAAACATGAAGAATTCTATTTAGTATTAATCATTTGTTTGCACGCATATAAATGGTTTTAAGTAGTACTATTCGACAACATTAATCCTTCCTTTGCACGCAGGTAAATGTTTTCAAGTATGGCTATATAACAGTAACAATTAAATTTAACATTGCTCACAGTTCCATAGGACCAATTCATAGGAACCTAACAGGTATTATTTCTCTGGGTTAGAGTGGACCTGAGAGTAATGACAATGAAGGGGTACTCCACATTACCCAAAGCCTCAGAACTGAAGATTAATAATCAGACTGTTTAATATCATATTGAGGACACTCATTTTGTGGGTCTTACCTCTCGGCGGAGATGCAGTCGACGTATTCTACAGCCCCAGCTGACTGGGTTGGTGTGTGCGTGTATTATCTACAAGAGTGTCATGTCCATTATAATATAAGGATGCACCACAGGGACGCTGACTCAGCGCATGGAGAAAAAGCTTGACGGCAATGGTAATAGAATACTACGATCTATATTGAACAAATTCTGGAGGCCATATCCCACAAAAGATCTACAGTACTGCCACCTTCTTCCCATCTCAAAAAACATCTAAATTAAACGAACAAGACATGCGGGACACTTCTGGAGAAGTAGGGAAATACTCATAAACGATGTTTTCTTATGGATCCCTTGACATGGACGAGTAAGTGTTGGACGACCAGCGAGAACATATCTACAACAGCTCTGTTTTGACACAAGATGCAGTCTTGAAGACCCACCGGAAGCGATGAATGATATAGACGAATGTCAAGTGGGAGTTAAGGAAATCCCTACTAGCGACACGATGATGATGATGATGAATATCTACAAGAGTTAATATTCCATAAAAGCCAACATACCAAACATCAGTCTCCCTCTCTCTCTTTCTCTCTCTCTCTCTCTCTCTCTATATATATATATATATATATATATACATCCTGCTTTAAACATCCTTGGTGTACAAGTTATTTGTTGGGTTGTAAATTAATTTAGAGGCGTTTTTATTTTCCCGTTGTTTTTATGTCTCCCCTCTTCTTTAAAAGAAACTAGCAGAGTTCAGTGTAATTTCTAGACAGCTAATAAACAAAGAGAGGCCATGAGAGGGAAATTTTCCGCCTTGTTTGTTGGTAATTAAGTTGAAAAAGAGAAGAATTGTTTTTTAAATGAAGATACAGAGAATAAAAGAAACAAAATAAATAAACCGAGTAAAGACACAATAAAAACCAACAAAAAATCTCGGCAAGTTTCAATTTTTTCTGAATTGATGCGAACAGCTGTGAACTTTGAGACTAAAGATATGGATTTTATTAGAAAGGCTAACCTCTCTACAGCCTTCTCTCTACACATTTCACTCTCTTTCTTTCTTTATGTCTGTCTCTCTCTCTCTCTCTCTCTGCTTGTCACTTTATCTCTCTGTGTGGCTGTCTCTCTTTGTCTGGCTTATGCAACAAATACAAAAATGAATAGAAATACAAAGAATCGGCGAACAACTTGATTGATGTAGTCGTAATCGACCCAAGGCAGTAGCGTAACGGCCATCAAAACGAAATTCGGCGAAACACATTTAACTTTAGACTGAGAAAACTTATGTTCACACAAACGCCCTTGAGAAAAAAAGCACGAAACTATTTCTCCTTGCTTACTTATACCATTGCTAGCCAAAATGTCCTGTTACTTGCTTACCACAATAGCTTGGGGAACAAACGTGAGTAAATGAGAACTTGGACAAACCACTGTCCGAAACAGCAGCAAAAGTTGCTAAAAAACTTTTACTTTGGTTTCTTTAGGTTTCTTTGTTTAAAGGTATATAAACCTTAGTGGGTTATTTAATACCAAAGCCATAATTGCAGAAAGACACTTGTGGTTATATTTAACCATTGGATAGGGGTTTAAGGGGGTTTATGGCGTTTCCAAGCGTATTAGTCCAAAAGAAAACGTCTTGAGTTCGAATTTACAGACAACGAGAGTCGCAGCCCAGAAAGTTAGTCACGACGCCACGGGAACATGTTCGCGAGTCTAGGTAATTTAAACAGAGGATAATCAATCGAGCCTATGTACAGGGATATAGCTCATATTGACTTAAGAAATGCAAATCCCTAAACCTTCTACTGAAGGATAGCGACAGATCCTTACTTTAATTTTTTTTAATATTTAACTAACAACCCACTAAGTCAAATTTGACACAAGGCCATTTTATTGTGGTTGAGACCAAGTATAAATCGAGAATCTTGCGTGGATGTCACAAAAAATGCTTGATCCCATTGACATACCACATTTTTGAAGCGCCTCAGGCACCAAGCAATGTACTCAACCCTGCAAAGTTGGTATTGCCTGGGGGAACACTCCTCGGGAAATAGCGATCCACCTTAATAACATCCATCTGACGTGAATGCTGAGCAGATTCCCTGAAAATCAGAAGCGGAACAATCCCGTAGTATTTATGCTTTTTCTTTTTTGCTTGTTTTGATTCTTTTTACTAAGTTTTATTTCGTCTGGCAAAAAAAAAAACCAACAGAAGTATGGTAAACACATTGAAAATCTATGCAATAACTTTCTTGCTTAGTTCGCTTAACTTTAAAACCACGAGAGGCAGTCCTGTTTTTTTTTTTTGTTTTTGTTTTTTTTTTCATTAAGCTT
Organism: Sepioteuthis lessoniana; assembly: GCA_963585895.1. NCBI lineage: Eukaryota > Metazoa > Mollusca > Cephalopoda > Myopsida > Loliginidae > Sepioteuthis > Sepioteuthis lessoniana. The sequence continues at coordinate 105,167,301 of OY757910.1, forward strand.
TGCTTAGTCTGGCATACAAGTCTTAGATTGTAATTTTCGCAGCTTAGTTTGGTACAAATCCTGAAGTATGGAGCGGCTAGTGAGAATTGAATTTACTAACAATGATCTGCTAGTTTATAGAGTGAGATGTCCAGAAGATTTTTTTAGTCAGCTTTGTCTGCCACAAAGACTTTAAGTTGTCGTTTTCTATGTTTAGTTTAGTTTAGTAGAAAGCCAAGAGTATGGTTACGGCCAGTGAGAATTGAACTTACAAACAATAGTGTCTTACCTGAGAGTGAGGTGAACAAAAGATTTTTTAGTCAACTTTGTCTGGAGCACAGGCTATAGAAAAAGATTGATTGTTGTTGAACAGATTAATCATTGCTTAACTTTAGTGAATATTGTTCTTGTTTGAAAGGAATCATTTCTTCAGATAATATTGATATATTTTGTCTGGATTGTTGCCATGAAGAATTATCATAATTATTCTGTGATGGATGTATTTACAGAAACCCTCCGCCGAGAGAAGGAGGTGACACAATGTTAGATTTTTAGCGGGATTTTAAATATTCAAGTTTTAAACTGGTTTGAATTCAAAGGGTTTCAATCTAGACAGTTTAATGTACCAAGGTCAAATAACCTTGTGTATACAACTATTTATTCATTGCTGGGGTTGGACTGTCTTAAAGAATACGGGACCAGGTTTTGCCCTTTCTCCACAGCGATTTATTCTGTACGGTGGTTGCCCAGTCGGCTGGGGCTGTAAAATACTCAGACTGCATCCCTGCAGAGAGGTAAGACCCCCACCCAAATTAGTTTCCCGGATATAACACTAAACAATCTGATGGTGAGGTTCCAGTGATGCTGGAGCTTTGGGGAATGCAGTGCACCCCTTAATTGCCATTGCTCCCAGGTCCACTCGGGCCCAGCGTGGTAGCATCTGATAGGGCCCTATCTATGGGTTAAATAGAACTAACGGCATACTTATGCTAAACTGAATTGTTTGACTAAACTGAATAGCTTGAAATAGAAATGTTTTTGACAATTAAACCGTACTTACATTTATACTGCATGCTTATACTAAACTGAATTATTTGAAATGGAACTGCTTTTGACATTGAAACTATACTTACATTAAACTGATTTGTTTAATATAGAACTGTTTTGACATTTAACTGTGTGTAAACAAAATCTGAACTTATACTAAACTGAATTAGCTGACTAAAGTGAATAGCTTGAAATAGAAATGTTTCTCACGAATAAACTGTACTTACATCTAAAATGCGGGCTTATGCTAAACTGAATTGTTTGAAATAGAACTGATTATTTACATAAAAATGGATTTGGAATTAAATAACTTACAAAGGTTGATATGCCATAAAATCCAACCAACCAACCAACCAACTGTAAGGTAGGGGTGTGTGAATTCAGTTTTTTCTTTATCTTTGACGAGTCAATATACCAAGGCAAAATAACTCTCATCATTAAGGACTTCATGTTTTGTTTTTTAGACAATCCTTATATCTGTTTCTTGGCTTATGTTGAGAACCTTTTCCATTAGTTAGTTCATCATCGTTCATGCAGAGAAGGGCTTCTACCCAAAACATTTGATATTGAAAATCTTGAAGATATCTGTTTAAGCATAGAATAAAGAATCAAATGCGTCGGTAAACACACACACACACACACACACACACAATATATATATATATATATATATATATATGAATGAGCTTCGGTACGAGTTAATGTGCTAGCTGCCTATTTGCCTCTTGTCTCCCACCATACAGGGCTTGACACAAGGTCAAAAACCCGAAAGCCAATTAAAGTGGGTATTAGGGGTACGATCCGAGGCTCGTGTTCGCCAATGGGAAGTCTAGGTTCAATCTCAGGTCGAGCCATACCAAAGACTTTAAAAATGGTACTTGATACCTCCTTGCTTAACACTCAGCAATATAAGGTACGTATCAAGGGTAAAGTGGAGCAATCTAGGCAAAGGAGTACTGCCCTTCCCTACACCTCAGTGTAGTAGCTATTGAAAAGTAAGCCTTCGGGTCACCCTCGACTACGGTCGCCAACTTTACTTTGCTTACTTATATATAAATGAGAGATAGGGAATGAAATGAATCAGATAGAACCGCTATGGAAAAAGGTAACCAGACGAAAGATATATATTTGGTGTAGTTGATGATATATTTATTATTCATTTGTTGATAATTTAAGTAAGTAAAGTTAGCGACCTTAGCCGAAGGTGACCAGAAGGCTCCCTTTTCAATAGCTGCAACACTGATGTGTACGGAAGGGCGCTAGTGGATTGCCCCACCTTACCATTGATACGTACCTTTAATTGCTGAGTGTTAAGCAAGGAGGTATCAAGTACCGTTTTTAAAGTCTTTGGTATGATGTAACCTAAGATTGAACCTAGGTCTCCCGGACCATTAACAAACACTCTACCCATTAGTCCAATAAAAATTTGTCCGTAAACAAAAGCATTCATTAAAAAATATATTTTAAGTATGGGAATAAAATAAGATAATCTTAATATTTTTTTTCATGCACTTTCAACGTCATAAACAGGCCTAAATATTTGGTTTTGCGATGACGAGTAACTCAGGGAAAATATATTCGATTTGAGTACGTCATAAGATGGAATCTCTTTCGAAATAAGATAACATCATTTTACGCTTTGAGAACAAATGTGTAACGGTTTGCAATTTCAAATGTCTAGAAAAAGGCTTGTTTTATAAATGAAAGTTGAAATCTTTCAGCCTAATTTTTGCAAGTGAAATATATATATATATATATATATATATAAAATGATGTTGATGACTACTACATCTTGACTGATGATTGTGGACTTTACACTAAAATTGCAACTCGAAAACCCTGATTAATAACTAATCAAACTTCGGGAAAAAAAGATATCTGTCTGTCATTAATTCATAGTGACATACTTTTGTATGACTCATGTCACTCTCTGGTTCTATATTGCAGCCGTCACGTGACAAGTTTAGCAAAATAAGTGGTGACTATGCAAACTACAGTCAGCAGTTTTGATTTTGGAATTGACTTCTAAAAAGGTTGCCTTTATCTTGGATTTGTCATTAGACTGAAGTTCATTCTACTTATATATATATATATATATATATATATATCTGATAAATGATTGAATAAGACACCGATCCGAGGTTTAATATATTCTTTTTCTTTAACTTGAGTAAAAACTTTGTTGAAAAACAAGACTTACAAAGTTTTTCTTTGTAAGAAAAACTAATATTAGAGCATAAATATTCTCCTATATTTACATTACGAGAAAGAAAAGTCCATGCATTCAATCTACAGTTAACGTTGTCTGAATCTAATTGATATACTTAGTGTGTAAAAGGTTTTTGTGTGAGTATGTCACTATGTATACCCGCTCATATACCTAATGGCTAGAGAGTTTGCAAATGGCCCGGGATGCCAGAGTTCAATCCCAGATCGACTGGGTTTTGATCCTTAAAATTTTGCGTGGCACGTCAAATATTATCGTCTGCCAAATCTCAAAGAAACTTTAAAAGGAACGCGGAGGCGGCCATTGATCATTAAATGCAAAAACGCAAACTGAAAAAAAGATTTTGTGTCTATTTTTTTCTCAAAAATTAATATTTTTTGGATGGAAATCACTTTATTATATATATATATATATATATATATATATATATATATATATATATATATATATAGTATTATTCAGTCCAATTAAACCAGAGTTGGGAGTAATTCCTTCAGGACAAGAAAATCATTCAAGAGCTGAACATGAGAAACATAAAAAAAGGATGGAAATAAATTTATAATCCTAAAATAACCGGTCTTTGTTTTTTTTCTTTAAAGAAAGTATGTATATATATATATATATATATATAGGGTCAGAACGATGTTTAAAAAAAGTCTTAATGTGAAATAACCTTTTATTTTAAAGCTTTATAGAACATTTCATCAAAGAAAAATAAGGATATAAAGGTAAATTATATAACTCCAAAATATAAAGTTTAAAAAACTTATTTTGATAAAGTTATAAGAATAATTATATAACATTCGAAAAAAATAAATGATCAAAACATCTGAATGATTAACAAAATCATGCTATTCTAATGGATACATCATATCTAAATAAACATAGCGTTCATAATTCATTAGTCCTTTATGTGTAGAACTTTACTTTCATTAACAGCTTGACATCTTTTGCAACATGAAGAAATTAATGTCTTGCATTCATCAACGGATATTTTCTCCCATTCTCTTTTTAAATTAGTCCAGAGTTCTTCGACGTTTCTTAAATTATTTTCCTAAGTTCTTTCTTTTAGTAATTTACACATATTCCCAATAGGATTTATGTCTGGGCTTTGAGCAGGCCACTCCATAACAGTAACATCCTCTTCAGAAAGAAATGCGTTAACAGACTTTGCTCTGTAACATGGAGGGTTATCTTGTAGCTGGTTGATTAATTGTAGTTCTGGAATTAGCGCAACATGTATCTTCAATATCTCTTTGTAAACAGTTGCGTTAATTTTACCGAGTAGCCTGACAAGACATCCAGTACCAGCAGCTAAAAATCATGCTAAACACCATCACACTTCCTCCTACAAATTTAATGCTACTTTTAGTGCACTGAGGCGAATATTATTTCCAAGGACTGCGTCGAACGAACATTCTCCTGTTAAAACCGAACACACTTTGACTCATAGCTGAAATGAACACAATCCCACTATTCTTCAGTTCATATGACATATTCAGAGGCAAATTTCCGTCAACTTTTTATGTTCTTTTAGAAATTCAAGGCTTCGTATAAGCTACTTGAGTGTTCAAGTTTATTTCATTAAGCCTTCGGGAAATAGTGTTCCTTGATATTTTAATGCCAAGGTTAGCATAAGCTCTTTTAGAGATAGCATTGCAGTCGCCAATCGATTCTTTCTTTTTTTTTTTTTTTTTTGATACGCAATCCATTTGTCTTCCCTTGCAGTAGTGTTCCTAGGCCAGCCAGGTTATTTCTTGGCTTCACATAACCAAGTTTCCCCAAGTTTTTCTTTTTTTAAATACTATGAATAACACTTTTAGATTTCCCCACAGTCTTTGAAATATCCCCAATCGATAGTTGATCTTCATTACGTAACTTGACTATCAGTTTTCTAAATTCTAATGATATCATAGATTTTTTCGCCATCTTTGCAATGCAAGAGCCGGTGAAGAGCTGGTATGATTTAGTAAAATATCCTATTTTATATTCTTACCCTAAATTTTTTTAATACAACAGAATAGTTATTAAATTTTATGGATTTATTCAATCGTTCTGAAGTTTTTAATCATCTATTTTTTTCGAATGTTATATAATTATTAATTTCAATCATACATCCTAGATGCATCAAGGTAGGTCTTCAGTGATGCACTATCTTCATCGCCGATTTCGTTTTTTTTTTGCTTCATATCGGCTCCGACAGAAACCCCGGCATGACTCTGGAAGAGCCAAGCCGCCTCCTTGATCGCGACGTGCAACGCTCGTGCCTCTACCAAAGCAAAAACAATAAGGCCGGACTTCGGCCATTCTTATAGACATCTCTCCTTCAGTAACAGCCAATTAAAAACTTTATCAAAATAAGTTCATTGAGCTTTATAATTTGGAATTTACCTTTATATCATCATTTTTCCTTGATAAAATGTTCTATGAAGCTGTAAAATAAAAAGTTATTTCACATTTAGACTTTTTCTTAACATCGTCCTGATCTTTATACCCGCTAATGTATATATATATAAATATATACAAAAAAAAACATGATTATAAAACTCAGGCCAGGCAGCTGGGGCCGGGCAGCAAAATACCCCTACAGCATCTCTGCTGAGGGGTGACACTCTCCTTAATGAGCGTCCTACATATGACACTAAATCATTTGATGGTGAGGCTTCATTCCTGGAGCTTTAAGGAATGTGGAGTTCTCCTTCCTCACAATTACTGCCAGGTCCGTTGGTAGTATCTGTTAGGGTCACATCTATGTGTCGAACAGAATAGAAATGTTTAATCCCTTACAGGATTTTAAAGGATTTTTTGTTGAATACAGTAGAGTTAAATAGAAAATCCTTAAGTCATTTCACTGAGTGTAAAGAAAAGTATCAGTGTTGATCGCAATGCATAAAACTATTTATCTGTGCGCAAACAAATGAGTTCTGGTTCATTCTAAAATAATGATACTTATAAATCATTCATTTACAAATAATGTACAGCTAATATATACATATCTTCCCAACCCCTCCGCTCGGGCAGGATATGACACAAGGTCAATTTTTAAGCGGAGTTTAACTGGTTTGAATTCAGAGTTTTCCTCTTCCCAGACTAGTTGCCTCACCAAGACCAAAGAACCTAGTCTGTCCTACTATTTAAACCATAGCTGAAGGGAGATTAATTGGATTCATATCTTTCGCAAAAGTATCAGTGCAATGTGAAATGCAATCAGTCTCGTCCAGGATTTGAACTTGTGTCTATTTCCTACGACGGTAACCATTACACCACGGGCACCTCCAAACAATGTACATCTAATATATGTATATGTATAGAAAGGATTTAGCAGTAAATAACCTACAAGAGTTGATATGCCGTAAAATACAACTAACCAACTAATCAAGCAACCAACCAACCTATCATATAAACCTGTATATGTAATAAGAAATAAAAAATGAATCACACGTAATAAATTTAACAGAATGACATGAAGGTGTGCAATTGGTTGACATTGAACGTGGGGTGTGAGAACTTTTTCTCTCATGGGAGTATATATTGAGTAGGAGGTGTGGCTTTTTTACCAGATAACATACAAAAAAAAAAAAAGATACAAAGAAATGAAAAGGAACACATTAAATTTGCAATCATCTTTGTGCAAGTTATTGAAGCGAACATGACACGAATTTTTTTTTACAATATTTTTTGTTTGTAATTTTCTCTTTTTCCTTCTTTAATGTGACAACCTTATCTTTGAATTGTTATCATTCACTGCTTTCGAACTGACAGATCTGGTCTTAGATTATGGAAACTCACGAATTAGCGTCAATGTGTTTTCTTTGACGGCAAGAGGAATCCCAAAACAGGTTACGATGAAAGGGGTAAGTGATGAAAAGGAAAGTGTTTGTTTATGGGACAAACGGGAATACAGGACCACCATGGGACACAATTGTCGCTAGTTGTTATCAATATCGAGGTATCTGAAAATCGAGAAACTGAAAACTATGTAAGAAAATCATTATATATATATATATATATTTTTTTTTTCTCGTTGAATCTGTTACTCGTAGTTTCATGAGGAAATGCACGATCTTCAGACAGAAAGGGGAGAAAAATAGCGATTCAACCATATTTTGAGAAATGAGGATCTTGTCACGTGGCATGATATCCGTGAACGTGACAGACTCACGGCCGCATAAGTAAAGTTGGTGTCGGTAGTCAACGGAAACCCGAAGACTCCCTTTTCAATAGCTACTACACCGAGGTGTAGAGGAGGGCGCTTCTCCTTTCTCTGGATTGCTCCACTTTACCCTTGATAATTCCTTATAATGCTGAGTGTTAAGCAAGGAGGTATCAAGTACTATCTTCTGAGTCTCTGGTAAGACTCAACCAGTGATTGACGAACACTGTAACCATTATGCCAATAAAACCTATTGTTTATTGGGTTCTGAGGTGTGTACGGTCCAAAATACGTAGGAATTTTGGAGGAATACATTTTGAGGTTAAGAAAGTGATAAGTGACACTAAAGAAACTTGTTGATATATCTCCACTTTGTAATCAATTCACCTTTTTTGTTCAAAAATTTATTATTCAATGGTTTTTCGAGTTGTTAAATGGTAAGTAATTTTTGTGCCTTTCATTTTATAAGTAATCATAGCATAAAAATTGCTTGACCGAACAGCTGGAGCTGTTGAATATACCGACTGCTTCTTTGCAGCTGAATAAGACCCACTCCAACGAGTGTCCTCGATATGGTGACGTTTCAGTAATGCTAGCATTTTGAGAGAATACAGAGTGTCTTTTTATTGCCATCACTCCCAGATCCACTCTGGCCCGGAGTGATGGCAACTAATAGGGTTCTGACTATGGATCAAATAGAACAAAACTGAGTCCTTATACTAAAATGAACTCCTTGAAATTGAACTCTTTTGACATGTAAAGCAAGTACTTATGCTAAAATACTGAAATATCTGAAATGCAACTGTTTCTGTAAGTTAAAATGAATCGTTTGAAGTAGAACTGTTTTGACATTGAAACTTTACTTAGAGTAAACTGAATTGCTTGAAATAGATCTGTTTCTATGTTTAAAATGGATTTGGCATTAATAACTCAAAGAGGTTAGTATATTTGTGGGGTTTGCATTTGTTTTTTTTGATCGTCTAAATTTTTAATATAACGGAATGAACTATGAAATGCTGATTAGATTCCTTCACTTCTTCCAATACAGCTATCCAGGATAACATTGACGTTTCTATTGATAAACAGTGTTACATCTCAAATCTGTGGATGCAATTTTCAAATTCAGAAAATATTTTTCGGGTAACAGTCTATTATTAAAATATCACAAAAAGAAGATTGTTTGAACTAAATGCAATATCCAAGGAGTTTTAGTGTTTGATTCAAAATATGATCCTATTTACCAGCCCCTCCGCTCGGGCAGGATATGACACAAGGTCAATTTTTTAAGCGGAGTTTAACAGGTTTGAATTCAGAGTTTTCCTTCTCATAGACTAGTTGCCTCACCAAGGCTGAAGAAACCAGTTTGTCCTACTATTTACCCATAGCTGGAGGGAGAATAATTGGATTCATACCTTTCCCAAGGGTATTAGTGCTATGTGAAATGCAATCAGCCTAGTCCAGGATTCGAATTCGTGTCGCCGTGTCCATTTCCTACGACGATAACCTTTACACCACGGGCACCTCCTTCAAAATATGATCAACGGTCAATGGCTACATTAGGAATTGTGACAAAATACGAGACAACCTACCATCTCTGTGCATTCCGATGCTTTCTGGTAGATCTGTTTCAAAATTATTTGTATTAGATAGGAATACCTGATACCATATACTGTGAGAAAACTTTTTTTCGGTTGAAATACTTGGTATCATATAACCATGAGAAAAAAAATTCTTATGAAGCTACACAAAAAATATAAATATAGGCATACTATTTATACAATTCCATAAATTCTTGGCATGCCATATGCCACACAGGTGGACAAACTGGTAGAATCAATCAATCAATAGTTATATCACCAACTTTTAAAAATTCTTTTGGTTTGGTGTGGGTTTTATTGCATATCAACCATTGTTGCTTATTTAATGCTAAATTCGGTTTATATATATATATATATATATATAATTAACTTAAATCACGAATCGGAAATCTTCTACTAAAGTTTCACCTTAATTGATCATCAGGAAGTCTCATACCGGTATGAGACTTCCTGGTGATCCGTTAAGGTGAAACTTTAGTAGGAGATTTCCGACTCGCGATTAAAGTTAATTTTGTAATTGGCTCCACTTGTGTTGAGCACTCTTGTAATTGTAGCATTGCAGCGTTTACGGTGGGTTTTAGTTTTCTTTTGAACAACTGACTGCATATCTCTTGATTTTTTTCAACGGGTGTGACGGGGTTGGCGTTTTCTTTCTTTTTGTCCTATGATATTTTTTTCTTTTCCCCCGGGCGGTGATTCGAGATATTTTTATCTCTTGTTCCTGGCGGTTTTTTTGTCTTTTTTTTCTGGTAACCGTGAATGCAAGTTGATATTATATATATATATATATATATATATATATATATATATATATATATATATATATATATTATTTGGTTTGGTTTGGTTTTATGGCATATCAACCATTGTAGGTTATTCAGTGCCAAATCTTCTTTACACACACACACACACATATATATATATATTATTTGGTTTGGTTGGCTTTTATGGCATATCAAACATTGTAGGTTATTTAATGGCAAATCGTCTTCGTACATATATAATAAATATATATGATTTGGTTTCGTTGGGTTTTATGGCATATCAACCATTGTAAGTTATCTAATAATAAATCCTCTTAATATATATATATATATAATATTTATGATTTATAATCATAAGTCAACAAAGTTAAATGTTTTCAAATATTGTTATGTATCATTAACAATTCAATTAAACATGAATCATTTGTTTACACACAGTTAAATGATGGAAACCGTTCTATTCCTAAAAATTCAATTTTTCATAAGCCAACATGTTAAATGGTTCCAAGTATTGCTATGTATACCTCAAAATACAATTAAAAATCAGTCATTTCTTTACACATAGTTAAATGATCAAAAAGTTCTATTTCAGGCAATTCCATTCAGCATAAGTCATTTTTTTCATTCAATTCTATTTGACCCATACATAGAACCCTATCACGTTCTACCATTCCGGGCCACAGTGGACCTGGAAGCAATGGAAATAAAAGGGTATTTCATATTCCTTACAGCTCCAGCATTATTGGAGAGTCACCATAAAATTGTTTAATGTTATATCAAGGACACTCTGTGGAGAGGGTGTTACCCCTCTGTAGAGAAGCAGTCAGTGTATTCTATAGCCCCAGCAGACTGGGCAAGTCATTTGTTTGCACTCTGTTTAAATATCAAACGGTTCTAAATGGTTTCATGTAACACAATTCAATTAAACATCAGTCATTTGTTTATACACCGTTGAATGATCAAACTGTTCAATTATTTTAAAAATTTAGTTGAGCAGAGTATAACTGTCAAACAGTATTATTAGACCCATTGATAGTACGCACTAATACTACGGGTCTGGGTGTACCTGCGAACGATGACACTGAAGTGGTACTTCATATTCCCCAAAACTCCAGCTTTACTGAGGCCTCACAATAAAATTGTTTAATCTACTATCAATTTCGGAAGCGCCCGTGGTGTAAAGGTTATCGTCGTCGGAAATGGACACGGCGACACGAGTTCAAATCCTGGACGAGACTTATTGCATTTCACATAGCACTAATACCCTTGGGAAAGGTATGAATCCAATTATTCTCCCTCCAGCTATGGGTAAATAGTAGGAGAGACTTGGTTCTTCAGCCTTGGTGAGGCAACTAGTCTATGAGAAGGAAAACTCTGAATTCAAACCTGTTAAACTCCGCTTAAAAAATTGACCTTGTGTCATATCCTGCCCGGTAAATATGAATTTAATATCAAGGACACTCAGTGGCGAAGGTCTTACCCCTCTGCAGAGGTGCAGTCAGTCTATTCTCCAACCTCCGAGCCGACTTGGCTGTTTTAATCTATGGCTGGATGCTGTATCCATGTCATCAGCTTTATGACCATTTTTTTTCATTTTTGAGTCATGCCTGCCTTTGCCTACAATTTGACAAATGCTATGGGGCAACATATTCAGGTATTTAAAGAAAAAACATGCTGAGTGCTGAGAAGTGAATTCAACCGTCTATGCTATAGCTTGCTATATAGAAAAAAGAGCATATATAACTAAATTTTCACTTTTGTCACTGTGCCTATGCTCTTCTATATACAGTGTGACCCGGATATAAGAGAGTTGTCGGTACCGGAGGTTTTTCTTATATCCGAGTTTTGTCTATTTTGTTAAGGTAACACAGGCTCTAATTTGGGATCAGAGAAAATCTCTTATATCCATGTTTCTCTTATATTAGGGTCTCTTATATCAGGGTTACACTGTATAGCTATATATTCAAACTAAAATAAATCTCACCTGTTTTTTATAGGTTCACTATCATAAGTTTCATGAATCAAATAAAAATGATAGAATACAAACTTCAATTGAAAATTTAAGAATTTACTCTGATTAGTGTCGTAATGTAATTTGTGACTCCGGTTATTTGTTTAAGTAGTAAGTTGTTTCCTAGCAAGCTTTAGAGTCAACAAGAAGATAGTGGAAAAGGAGGGACATATATGAGAAAGAGATTCGCGACATTGGGAGAAAGGGAGATAACACTAACTGTTATAGTTGCTAAGGTTCATTACACCTGCTTTTCAAATGTATCCGACATGAAGTCGAAAATTTCTACGGAAAATCGGAACGACTTTTCAGCTTTATTTAATCATTTCAAATTTTATTTAGATGTTCTATAACTACCCTTACATATTCATTAATGCTGATATTTTTTAGCTGCATTCACTTACATAGAGTCGTTGATGGGGAAGGGGTCTTAACCCTCAGTAGAGATTCTGTCAGCGTATTCTACAGTCCCAAAGTCGGTGAGTGGAGATCGAACACACTACACAAATACCTTTAGGAAAAGTTTGATCTCACTAATCCATCAGCAATGGGTTAAAAACTACCACTACTGTCCTTCTAGAAGAATGGCTTTGTCCGTAAATAACCCTCGAAGGTTGATATGCCATAAAAACAAATAATCCAAACCAAATACTTAACAATATAGTGGCTAACGTGCTCGACGGTGAAATTGTAGAAAGTGATTTCAATAAGTGTGGACGGAACTGATCTATTTTTCATTATCATCCTTCCACATGCGTGAGTGTACCCAGATTAAACTTGACCTTGTGACAAACTTGATATCACAGAGAGGCTAGTAAATATCCAACATAAGGCCTTTAGAATGATTCGGTAAATAGTTGATTGTATAGCAAACTTAAATTTCTTTTCGCCTTTCGCTCTTAATTAAGAAGCAATAAGAAAAAAAGCATAAAATTAAAAAAAAAAGACATTTCTTCTATAATAAGCAAAATAGGAAAGACATTTCTTTTGAAGTTTGCCGATCGTCACGAACGTTGTTTACTTGCCGACTTGATATTCACTGTTCGGATTATTCAAAAGACTCCAATTACTTAAAACAACTGCAGCAACTAGGCCAAAAGAACAATGTCTATTTTTCTTTTCTTTTTTAAGAGACTTTTAAGTAATAACAACTGCTGTAATCGACTCCAAAAACAAAAACATCAAGCAACAAGTAACAACAAGGATAATAAGAAATAGTGGGGTAATTCCAAAGTAACAGAAACTCTAAACAAGAATAAGTGTTTTATATGCGTGAGATTGTCTTCTGAGAAGAATACCCGAGAAAGTTTGCTGAGACGATAGTTTTCCTCCTTCTTACGAAGTAATACTATGTCGAGGGTACAGGTCCGTCTGGGTCACTCCTGGACTTATCTAAGAGCTAAAAAGGCTGTAACTCAGGTCCAGACTAGGGGGCCTCATTTTCATAAATTCATACTTTATTCAATCTTTGAGTTTTATTCTTTAACGCTAATTCACCAAAAATTATGGAGTAAAGTTGGCGACGTTTGTCGAGGGGGACTTGAAGGCTCCCCTCTTTAATAACTATTTACATCGAGGTATAGGAGAGGGCGCAACTCCATTCCCAGGATGGGCCACTTTACCCTTGATCCTCACATTATAGTGCTTAGTGCTATGCAAGGCGCCATCGAGAACCATTTTCTGAGTCTTTGTATGACTTGATGTGAGATTGAACCCCGGTTATATATATATATATATATATATAACCGGGGTTCAATCAATCAATCAATCAATATGTATGTATGTATGTATGTATGCCCGTGGTGTAACGGTTATCGTCGTAGGAAATGGACACGGAGAAACGAGTTCAAATTCTGGACGAGACTGATTGCGTTTCACATAGCACTAATACCCATGGGAAAGGTATGAATCCAATAATTCTCCCTCCAGCAATAGGTAAGTAGTAGGACAGACAAGGTTATTCAGCCTTGGTGAGGCAACTAGTCTAGGAGATGGAAAACTCTGAATTCAAACCCGTTAAACTCCGCTTAAAAATTGATCTTGTGTCATATACTGCCCGAGCTGAGAGTTTTTGTATATATATATATATATATATGTGTGTGAGAGAGAGAGAGAGAGAGAGAGAGAGAGAGAGAGAGAGAAATTAGTAGAAAAATGGATAAACCAAAACAAGTGTTTCTAAAATAAAGGTGAAATAACATTTTTAAAAATACCTTGTCATTGTTTTAGTTTATCCACTTATTCACTTATTTTTCTTGTCAGATTTACCAAAATCTACCATTTGTACACACACACACACGCACACACACGTATATATATATATATATATTGTCATCATCAAGAGCTGATGGTATGGATTCCTTTGATTCTCTCTCTCTCTCAATCTCATTCTCTCTCACCATCCATCTCTAACATCCGTCACACTTGACAGCATCCAGTGTCCACTTAGAAGTGATGAATATAGGTTTTTGCAGGTCAGCCAACACTGCTGTGTCCATGTGTCGAAGCCTATGGGAAAACAACGTTTATGATTTCGTCCCTACCTCGGCACCAGTTCATAGCATAACTTTTTCGTCTTACTTGGATGATTTATGAGATGGGAAGCAAGTGACCGTTCAGTCCACTTAAAAAATAAGTCGACCACAAGATTTTTTTTCTCAAAATTATGGATTTGACCAATGTTCGCTGTATAGGTCGACCCCTAAACGTACAGTTAGCTACTGTGACTTCTCGGGTAGTGTTTACTGTTAGTACATCAGCAGCTAGAAAAAAAGCGTGTTATCATCATCGTCATTATCATCAAGTCGGGTTGTTAGCATGGAATATTACGCTTTTGATCAATCCTATTTTAGAAGAAAAGGTTCGCGGCTTGTCAATCATAAATCATTATTTTACCGATAAAAATTGCGTATTTTCTTTGGTTGGTTGGTTGGGTTTTATGGCATATCTACCTGTGTTGGTTATTTAACGCCAAATCCATTTTTATGCAAATAATCAGTTCTATGACAAACAATTCCTTTTAGCATGACTACACAGTTTAATTGTCAAAAACGTTTCAATTTCAAGCTATTTAGTTTATTCAAACAGTTCTAATTCAGCTAATTCAGTTTAGTATAAGTACAAATTTTGTTTACACACAGTGAAATGTCAAAACAGTTCTATATTAAACAATTCAGTTCATAGTAAGTACAGTTTCAATGTCAAAAAACAGTTCCATTTCAAATAATTCAGTGTAGCATAAGCTTGCAGTTTAAATGTAAGTACGGTTTAATTATAAAAAACATTTCTATTTCCAGCTTTTCAGTTTAGCATAAATATGCTGTTAGTTCTAGTTAACCCATAGATAGAGCCTTATCAGGTGCTACCTCGCCTGGCCAGAGTGGACCTGAGAGCAATGGCAATAAAGGGGTACTCCGCATTCCCCAAAGCTCCAGCATTACTGAAACCTCGCCATCAGATTGTTTAGTGTTATATTCAGGACTCTCAGTTGGGGGATCTTACCCCTCTGCAGAGAAGCAGTCGGTGTATTCTACAGCCAAAACCCACTGGGCAATGCGTATTTTGATATATATATATATATATATATATATATATATATATATATATATATATATCAAAATACGCATTCCCGCATTGGCTGTAGAATATACTGACTAGACTAGACTCCCTGATGATCCGTTGAGGTGAAACTTTAGTAGGAGAATTCCGACTCGCGATTTAAGTTAATTTTTGTAATTGGCTCCACCTCGTGTTTAGCACTCTTGTAATTGTAGCATTGCGGCATTTTACGGTGGGTTTTTTTTTTGACCAACTGACTACATATCTCTTGATTTTTTTCAATTAGTGTGACGGAGTTGGCCTTTTTTTTTTTTTTTTTTTTTTTGTCCTATGATATTTTTTCTTTTTTTCCCCCGGGCGGTGATTCGAGATATTTTTATCTCTTGTTCCTGGCGGGTTTTTTCCCCTGGTAACCGTGAATGCTGGTAGATAGTAGGTTAGTATATATATATATATATATATCAAACATATGAGTTATAAACGAAACGGTTTGAAGATAACATTGCTTTTCAACGAGTCAGAGCTTATTTTTTTGTCACATGGTTTAATGATTTCAATTATTGCGATTTAACATAAGTAATTCTATTAATTGTATCTACTTTAATACTCATGATTTGTTCGAGAACATTAAATGATTTCAAGCATTGCAATATAATACTAACAATTAAATTTAACATCAGTCATTTGTTGGTACTCTGTTAAATGGTTTCAGGTATAGTTTGTGACTAAATAGTTCTATTCGACTCAAATAGAAGCCTAACAAGTACTACCAGCCATGGTCAAAATGGGCCTAAGAGTAATTGCAATGAAAGAGTACTCCAGATTCCCGAAAGCTCCAGGACTGAAACTTCGCCATCAGATGGTTTATTCAGTACACTCGTTGTGAGCGGTCTAACCTCTCTGCAAAGATGCTGTCGGTGTATTCTACAGCACCAGCCGACTATAATTGTAACATATTGACTTTCAGCCCAGCCGCTAATCGAGAAACAGGTGCATCCGGTTGAAGACATCAAGATATAGCCTTGACCGTGGACGGGTTGAATTGGGTGCAAATGCGACGCTCACAGTAAGCAGGTGGATGTCAAACAATGATATAACTCGGTACGACAGGAAGATCAGTTAGTTGGAGTCAGTTAGTTGGAGATAAGATACTGTAGAGAGAACCAGCACCCAGCAGAGGGCTATGAGCCCTCAGGACCCCCGATTGAGCAGCCCAGCAAAACGAGAAAGAAGTGCTGCTACAGACAAAGGAACTGGGGGTCAATATGTTGCAGCTTGTTTAGTCTCCAACTCACTTCTTACACATAACCCTTTCGCAACCCCTTTGCAACCATTTCGAATAAAGTGTGAGAGGTATATTTTTCTAAAGAAGTGTGTTCGTTCGTCATTATTGTGTTGACTATGTTTCCGCATATATATGTGTATAGTTGTATATGGTTGTGGCTATGTTACATAATTAGCCAAGGGGGTGTCCTCGTGGTGTAATGGTTAAAGCGATGGACTGCGGAATCGTAGTACGCGAGTTCGTACTCCAGTCGCGCTATTACGTTCACTTTCAGGCAAATACCCTTGGGAAAGGTACGAACACCCTTATCCTCCCAGCTATTGGTTAAATAGTACCCCTACTGTTCTTCTAGGAGAATGGCTTTGGCATTAAATAACCTGCAAAGGTTGATATGCCATTAAACAAAGAAACCGAAACCGAACCATAATTAGCTAACAAATATAGTTTAAGTACCATGGTCTCATATTCGGTACAAAAATGTACATTCACAATCATTTTAAACAGATGAAGACTTCATTATTTTAAGCAGATCTATTAGACTCATTGACAAGACGCTAACAGGGTGTACCGTTCCCGGTCAGAGTGGACATAGGAAGGGGTAAATCGACACACTGAAATCCTCCGGAACTGGAGCCTCGAAGCAGATGCAGTTTACTGTCGTACTCAGGACACCTTTTTGGGGGTGCGGAGATGTAACCTCTCTTCAAGGTGATTTTTTTTTCTAAGGTAGGTTTTTAATATAAGTAAGTTAGCCGACCGTAGTTGAGAGTGACCCGAAGGCTCCCTTTTCAGTAGCTATCAACAACACAAGGGGAGGGTTCTACTCGTTTCCCTGGATTGCTCCTGTTACCCTTGATTCGTACCTTATGATACCGAGTGTTAAGCCAGGAGGCATCAAGTACCATTTTTTGGTATGGCACGGTCTGGAATTGTACCCTGGTTTCCCAGGCCATTGGCAAAACCTTTAACCACCGTGTTACTGCGATTTATTTATTTATTTTTGTTTACATGGGTTTTTGTCAATGCTTAAGTTTTTTTTCTTTGTTTTTATGTCATACCAATCTTTTTTTAATAATCATGATCTCCCAATACATACGCCACAAAAATTATCTTCATGATCATCTAATCAAGTCAATGCTTTCTTCGTTAGCTGCGATACTGTTTTAACAGCCATTATATCAATATAGTTCACAAAGTGATGACTTTTGAAGACCTAATGACTGATTGATTTGAACGGCATGTCAACTCTTCCTGGGTTATTTTATGCCTAGAGGTTGACTGGATGACAGTTTCAATTTCAAACTTTTATAGGATTTTAATTCTTCCATTTTACCCTTTTGATGCATGCGTCATTAGTTTGCACGGCCAAATCTCAATCGTTTGCACAGTTCCCAATTGATCTCTGTTCATGCACTATCAGCTTGATTGCTCTTCCTCTGAGCTACTCTACTGCAATTGCTTGTCATGAGTGTCAAAGACATTCTGAAGAGTCCAAGTTTGGTTTGGTTTGTTTTGGTTAGGTTTTATGACATATCAACCTTTGTAGGTTATTTGGATTTGAATCACGTTCATTGCAAGTTCATATTTATATATTTTGTATTGTTGTTTTTTTTGCTCACAAATAAATTATATTGAGTATTCCTATCTGATACTGATAATTTGTACAATGTTCTATGATTTTAACTATTCCTACATAATACAAACGGTTATAGGGTTTCAGTTAATTATTTCTCTTGAATTATATTCATTTGTTTGTATACAACTATTTGTTTTTCGCTCCTTTGTTTAATGGCATATCGACCATCATGGGATATTAAATGGCAAAACGATCCTTATAGAAGAAGCTTATTGGTACAATTTAACCTTTTGTGGTAACAGCAAGACGTTGCATAGAGTTGTGTGGTTTTAAGTAAGAATAATAATCCTTCGTAGGCAATTATCACAACAAGTAACAAAATTTACAGTTATGAGGGATCAAGTATTGTTATCGAATATATTTCCCAGCTATGGGATGAATAGGGCCACAACTGCACTTCTACAAGGATGGCTTTGACACTAAATAACCTATGAAGTTTGATATACCATTAAAGAAAAGAAACAAAACCTAACGAATGAGAATGATCTTTTAAAACAAATCTATTTGATGCGCAGAGGGCATCCCAACACTCACTACTAGTCCTGGATGTAATGGCATTGAATAGGTTCTCTACACTCCTCAGAACCACTGAGATGTAGCTTCACCATCGAATACAGTTCATTATCATACTTTGGACTTTTTATTTTTTTGTGGGGGGGGGGTCTTACCACTCTGCTTTAGATAGTGTTAGCATATTTTACACCCTGCTGAAAAAAGCGGAAACGAAATAAATTCGAAAGATACAGTCATCAGTATGCACATTGGTATTGGTTACGTATCAAGCTTAACTCAATTTAACGCTTGCCCAGTAGGCCGGGGCTGCAGAGGGGTAAGACCCCTGCCAACAAGTGTCCTGTTATGACACTAAACAGTCTGATGGTGAGGTCCCAGTAATGCTGAGGCCTTGGGGAATACGGAGCAGCCCTTCATTGCCATTGCTCCCACGTCCACTGTGGCTCAGCATGGTAGCACCTGATAGGTCCATATCTAAATAGAACTTACGGCATACCTATGCTAAACTGAATATCTTGAAATAGAAATGTTTTTGACAATTGAACCGTGCTTACATTTGAATTGCGTGCTTGTGCTAAACTGAATTATTTCAAATAGAACAGTTTTTTGATATTGAAACTGTATTTACATTAAAGTGAATTAGTTTAACATAGAACTGTTCAGACATGTAACTGTGTGTAAACAAAATCTGTACTTTTACAAAACTGAATAAACTGAATTAGAATTGCTTGACTAAACTGAATAGATCGCAATAGAAATGTTTTTTACAATTAAACTGTACTTACATTTAAACTGCGTGCTTATGCTAAACTGAATTGTTTTAAATTGAACTATTTTTGACATTGAAACTGTACTTACACTAAACTGAATTGTTATATAAAACTGCTTGAATAGTTTGAAATAGAAATGTTTTTGACAATTAAACTGTGTACTCATGCTAAACTAAATTGTTTTAAATAGAACTGATTATTTACATAAAAATGGATTTGGCTTTAAATAACCTACAAAGGTTGATATGCCATAAAACCCGCGAAACCAAACCATCAGTTTAACGCAAATCCAGAACAACCAGCGAGAATCGAACTCTCTACCAACGGTTTATTAGTCTACCTTACTAACCAATAAACACACGAGGTATCCATATGCACGTAGGCTGGAAAGAGATTATCTTAATGTCGTTCTCTTCCTGTACATGAAAGCAACAGAATTCAGCGGAATCCTTTGTGTCTAAGAAGGCATTTTTTAAGGCGGGGGTTGAGAAGGAAAATCGCTCTATACCAACATATGTTGAGGCGGACTAATAAACTAAAATTCAGAAAGTGGTTATACGTGAGTAAACAACCGTTACATATGCATTTATTTATGTGTATATTTATTTATAATCAGTGTTTCCTTCCTCCTCTAATGTTTTCGAAATCAAGTGATAACAAGTCTCACCGTAACAGGATTTTTGCCAATTCTAATAATACTATTTACAAAAAAAAAACGGCTAGGGAAGAAGCTATATGGCAACTACACAAGAATATTCCGAGCAATATTAAACAAGTCCTGGCAGCAACACCTCACAAAGCACTATCTATACGGCCACCTACCTCCCATCACGAAAACTATCCAAGTTAGACGAACCAGACATGCAAGACACTGCTGGAGGAGCAGGGACGAGCTCATAAGTGATGTACTCCAATGGACCCCCACATATGGACGAACTAAAGCAGAACGACCTGCTAGAACGTACACACAGCAGCTATGTGAGGATACGGGATGTAGCCCAGAAGACCTGCCAGAGGCGATGAAAATAGGGTGAAGTGGCGAGAGAGCGTCAGGGATATCCGTGCTACCAGCACGACATGATGATGATGATGATGATGATGATGGTGATGATTTACTTTTATCTCTAGATTTTGATTTCCAAGCACTCCCATAAAGATGGCTAAAATTACTATATTCATATTCCATTTTGTTTAGTTTTCTGACGAAGATCAGATGTTTTCTCACTTTTTGATTTTCTTTCAGTGTTACCTTATAGTCTATTGGAACAATAATATCAAGGGATGAATTTTCTTTATTCTTTACAAAGACCTCTTCTATTCTCTTTTATCAAAACAGACCGAAATTTATTAGACTGGATGACCATTTTAATTTCAAACTTTTATAGGATTTTAATTCTTCCATTTTATCCTTCTGAACTGTGCTGCCTTCGTTAGTTTGCACAGACAAATTCCAATCGTTTGCACAATTCCCAATTGATTACCATTCCTACACTGTCAACTTAATTGTTTTTCCTTTGAGCTACTAGACTACAATTGCTTGTCGTGATTGTCAGTGACATTTACTATTCTGAAGAGTCCTATATTTTGGTTTGTTTGGATTAATTTTTTTAACATATCAACCCTTGTTGTTTGTTTAATGCCGAATTCTCTTGATACACATATATTAAATATATGATTTATAAACACATTTTGTAGATAACATTTTTAAATGATCGTGAGCACAGTTTTTGCACACAGTTAAATGGTTTCAAACATTTCTATCCCACACGAATAATTCTATTTACTATTAATCATTTGTTTGTCCACATTTAAATGGATATATATTTATGATTTGTAAGGGAATAGGTTGTTGGTAATTTGATTTAGAAATAAAAACTAATTATTTTCCACATAGGTATTACTGTTGTTTCTGCACCGTTAAATGATTTCACTTATTGATTTCGAACTCTGATAATTCTATTCAATATTGTTTATTTGTAGAGAGTGAATTGGTTACAAGAATTTATAATTCCATTCAACATTATTCATTTTTTTGCACACAAATGGTTCCAAGTATTGCGATGAATACCGGACATTGGCATAATGGTTAGAGCGTTCACCAATGGTCAGGGAGACCCGGGTTCAATCTCCAGGCCGAGTCATACCAAAGACTTAAAAAATGGTACTTGATGACCTCCTTGCTTCACTCTCAGCATTATAAGGTACAGATCAAGGGTAAATTGGAGCAATCCCGGGGAAGGAGAAGCGCCCTCTCTGAAACCTTGGTGTAGTAGCTATCGAAAAGGGAGACTTAGGGTTACCCTCGACTACGGTCGCTAACTTTACTTTTAACTTATTGCTACGAATAACAAACAAATTAGTTAAAGATGAAACATTTGTTTACACATTATCAAACAGTTCTGCTTCAAATAATTCTATTTAGCATGTCGTTTATTTACACACAGTTTAAATGTGAAACAGTTCTATTCAACCCACAGATAGGACACCATCACCATACCGCTCCGGGTCAAAGTGAACCTGGGAGTGATGGCAATGAACGGGTACTCCACATTCACATTTTTGAACCTCACCATCAGATAGCTTAATGTCATATCCAAGACACTTGTTGGCGAGGTCTTACCTGTCTGCAGCGATGCAGTCAGTTTATTCTACTGCTTCAACCTACTCAGCCGTCTAATTGTTGCCTTGCTATTGTCTGCTCTAGTTCATGTGTTCGGGCTGCTATTACTAGGGATTAAGTTTAATTTTTGAAATGCCCTTCGCGAGCATTACTAGGATAAAGGTACTATTTACCAACCCCTCCGCTCGGGCAGGATATGACACAAGGTCAATTTTTAAGCGGAGTTTAACAGGTTTGAATTCAGAGTTTTCCTTCTCCTAGACTAGTTGCCTCACCAAGGCTGAAGAACCTGGTCCGTCCTACTATTTACCCATAGCTGGAGGGAGAATAAGGGGGTTCATACCTTTCCCAAGGGTATTTGCCCGAAAGTGAACATAATAGCGCGACTGGAGTACGAACTCGCGTACTACGATTCCGCAGTTCATCGCTTTAACCATTACACCACGAGGACACCCTAGGATAAAGGTAAGCGCTATGAGACGTAACCATTTACAGCAAGAGGGACTGTAAGACAGAGAGGCCGAGAGACTGATTTTGTGTAAAAACTTATCCAAATAAGATCTCGTAATAGAGTTTAAAATGTTTCCCTAGCACGACTTTAATGATTTCTGAAAGGTTTATTGATGTCCAGCCGGAAAGAGGGGAGTTATAGCTATACAGATGAATATTTAGCAAATTATTTTATTCCATCCAAGATTTTATCACACCCGTAGTTTTTCACGGGAGACTCCTCAGAACTCCAAGTTCCATCGAAGTATTCGAGCTGATTTTAACATTGCTGTGGTCTGGATGGTCTACATTCTTCTTCTAATCTTCGATTATAACTTTTTCTTTTCTAAGTTGTTAGGAATTTTCTCAATGCGCTCCAACTACGATTGTTATCACTGTCACTTTCATGTCTTTCCAGCTCTCAAACAAGGTCTAGGTATTTTTTCAGATTTTCATTTGCTTTTTTTCTTTATTCAATATAAGATCCGCTCGAATAACAACGTCCATTAGACATTGTTTTTCGTATTAATTAACTCTAGGTTGTCCCCTTTTTTTCTTTTAGTCTCAGAGAAATTTATCTATCTCAATTTCCAGAACATATATTCTGGTTTTATCATATTAACCCTTTTAAGACTTTTTCACACCAGCAATAACTGATGGTTTTATACTGGATTTTGAGTGACTGCAAATCTCTGCAAGTTTCCAGAACTCTACTCAGTATTCTGACCGATCTTAATAATACTTTATTTTAGATGGTCTCTACTTGCCCTCTTATTTCTGAGTCTCCCAGTCCCTTTACTAATTTGGGGATTGTTTCGATCACACCAATTACAATTCGTTGGCTGGTTGTTTGGGTCTTATGGCATATCAACCTTTGTAAGTTATTAAACATTATTTTTTACCCCTCTAGAGTTTTTCACATCAGTATTAGCTGATGGTTCTTCACTGGAGTTTGAGTGACAGCAAGTCTCCTCAAGTCTCCAGGACTCGTCTCAGGATTCTGGCCGTTCTCAGCAATGCTGTCATTTGGATAGTCTTAACCTGTCCGCCAACTTCCAAGTCCTCCAGGCCTTTTAATAATCCTTTAGTTATTGTGCCGAACGCACCAATCACAATTGGCACAATCGTTACTTTCATGTTCCACATTTTTTTTAATTCTCTAGCAAGGTCGAGGTACTTATCCTTATTATTATTATTATTGCGTCTTTTTCACATCAGAAAACAAGTCCCCTCAGATCTACGGAACTTACTTCTGTGCAATCTAGCTGATTTTAACATTTTTACTTGATAGTCTCGATTTTCCCATGACATCCACTTTCTCCAATCTATTATCCAGATATTTGGGGACCATTCCACTGCTCACCAAATTTGTTATTATTAGAAATATTCTATTACATCACGTGATATAACGTGAATTATTTTTTATATACACGAAAATATTTCATCATGAAATTGAACTATTGTATATAATATAGTAAAAAGAATGAAACAAAAATATATTTACATTTTGATTTATTATATATTCAATGTTTAGGAAGATATTTTCAAGTTCTATAATTCATGTAAAATGAGACAAATATAGAATATTTTGATGTATTGCAGGTGTTCGAACTGGTCCCAGCACTATTGATAGTGTGAACAGACGGAATCGTGAATGTCTCTTAGGCAGGTGTTCAAACTGGTGCCTGCACTATTGATAGCGTGAACAGACGGAATTGCGAATGTCTCTTTGGCAGGTGTTTAAACTGGTCCCAGCACTATTGATAGCGTGAACAGACGGAATCGTGAATGTCTCTTAGGCAGGTGTTCAAACTAGTGCCAGCACTATTGATAGCGTGAACAGACGGAATCGTGAATGTCTCTTAGGCAGGTGTTCAAACTGGTCCCAGCACTATTGATAGCGTGAACAGACGGAATCGTGAATGTCTCTTAGGCAGGTGTTCAAACTGGTGCCAGCACTATTGATAGCGTGAACAGACGGAATCGAGAAAGTCTCTTTGGCAGGTGTTCAAACTGGTCCCAGCACTATTGATAGCGTGAACAGACGGAATCGTGAATGTCTCTTAGGCAGGTGTTCAAACTGGTCCCAGCACTATTGATAGCGTGAACAGACGGAATCGAGAAAGTCTCTTTGGCAGGTGTTCAAACTGGTCCCAGCACTATTGATAGCGTGAACAGACGGAATCGTGAATGTCTCTTAGGCAGGTGTTCAAACTGGTGCCAGCACTATTGATAGCGTGAACAGACGGAATCGAGAAAGTCTCTTTGGCAGGTGTTCAAACTGGTCCCAGCACTATTGATAGCGTGAACAGACGGAATCGTGAATGTCTCTTAGGCAGGTGTTCAAACTGTTCAAATCAGGTATTGCCGGGAGCGGGGGTGGGCCCCAAGGATTAGGTGTTCAACGAAACCAGAAGGATTAGTGCTAAGTGGTCTTTGTTTGTCATCGAGTCACCAGGCCAAAAGGACAGGTGCAATGTGAATCTAAACTTGCCAATGAGTCCAGTCATCTGAGTGTCCTTCTGCAAGGATGGCTTTGGCACTGAATAACCCACGAGGGTTGATATGCAGTTAAACAAAGAAATTGCAACGACGGGGACCCTCAGAACCAGCATGTTACTGTTGGATGCTACGTGAAATTAACTGAGGTTGCAGTATGATATTAATCATCAATGACGGGTGTTGGAGGACTATTAAAAAAACGCTGTCTATATGCGTAAATATATCAATGTAAACATGTAACATTTTTTGGACAATCCTTTTATTCTAAACTGTGGAATACACT
Source organism: Sepioteuthis lessoniana (assembly GCA_963585895.1). NCBI lineage: Eukaryota > Metazoa > Mollusca > Cephalopoda > Myopsida > Loliginidae > Sepioteuthis > Sepioteuthis lessoniana. The sequence continues at coordinate 105,192,736 of OY757910.1, forward strand.
GACTACATCACTGCAAAGAGGTAAGGCCCCTCCAACGATTGTCTAGTGGCCTACTCGGCTGGATATGACACTAAATCTGATGGGGAGGTTCTAATAATGCAGGAGTTTTGGGGAATGCAGAGCATCCCTTCACTGCCATCACTCCCAGGTCTACACAGACCTGGAGTGGTAGCACTTAATAGGGTCCCTGCCCAGTTGGCTGGGGCTATAGAATACACTGACTGCTTCTCTGCAGAAACGTAAGATTTTCCTAACGAGTGTTCGGGATGACACCAAACCATCTGATGGTGAGGTTCTAGTAAACCTGGAGCTTTGGGGAATGCGCATTACCCCTTCATTGCCATCCCTCCCAGGTAACATCTGATAAGGTCCTATCTATGGGTCAAACAGAACTAAACTGCGTACATATGCTAAACTGAAATAGAACTGTTTTACCATCTAAACTGAATTGTTTGAAGTGGAACTGTTTATGACATTTAACTGAGTGTAAACAAAATCTATAATTATGCTAAACTGAATTGTTTGAATTAAAACTGTTTGACTAAACGGAATAATTTGAAATAGAAATGTTTTTGACAATTGAACTTAGTACTAAAGCTAAACTGAATTGTTTGAAATAGAATTTATTTGTATAAAAATCAATTTGGCATTAAATACCCTATAAAAGTGGATATGCAATAAAACCAAAACAACCAACTAAGCAACCTTTAATATCCATTATTATTTTTACGAATACCCATTTTTAAAAATGTATCGTCAAGGTGAATGATACATGAAGAAGAATGAGTGCTTATTCAGCACCAGTATTCGGTGCTGACAGATAAGTACAAAAAAGACACAGTACTATAAGTTACTAATAATTACCACGAGAACTTAAAAGAAATAGAAGAGGGTCAAAATGCTGTATAGGCAGGCAAACGAAGTAAATTCTATCCAAATAATAATCAGCTTAATATCGACTTAGAAATTACCAAACGGGAGAGTACGGTACAAGGACTTTTTTAAGGTGGGTCAAACGCAAGACCATAGTCCAGACGCGTCCGGCATTCCCGAAAAAGCCTTGGGTCCCGTCGGCATTCACCTAAAAAGGGGCACCTCGGGCAGCAGGCAATAAACATAGCCCCTTCCATGAGGGTTGGAGCTTGAGACTGGAGGAATATCAGTCTTGGCCGCATGACACGAATGCTATGCCTCCCCGGCACCCGCAGCAGGCAGCTTCGGCTGACTACCGCATCCAGAGACGTTACATGTCCCACCAGATCTGTGTCGCTGACACCACAGCCGGCCGAAGTGTGCTCCATCTATTGAACTTAGTAATCAACGGTATTTGTCCTATGTCCCACCAACCGGACATGTGTGGCTCAAAGGCTTTTTTTAAGGTGGGTCCAGGCTCAGGGCCGTTGCTGAGACGCGCCCGGTGGGTGCAAAAATGCCTTGGGGCCCGTCAGCATTCCTCTAAAAATGACACCTTAGGCGCCAGGTGATGAACCTAACCCCTCCAAGGAGGGTTAAAGCCTAGTGGGACGGCCCCCCTGAGGCTCGAGGTATGTCCAGAGATGGAGACACACGAAAAGATCCGTGCCGTTGATATCACGGCCGGCCGAAGTGTGCAATTTTTATTGGACTTACTAATCAACGGTAAATGTTGGCCGCGTCACCAAGCGTGAAAGTGTGGCACAAGGCCTTTTTATGTGGGTCCGAACGCTGGGTCGTAGCTCAGACGCACCCGGCATTCCAAAAATTTCTCTGGCCCCGTTGGCCCCTGGCACCAGGCGATAAACCCCCACCGAGGAGGGATAAAGCCCGAGGGGACGGCCCCAGGAGGATCGAGGTATTCAGTCCAGTCATGAGACACACCCGACCAGATCCATGCCGTTGACACCACGGCCGGCTGAAGTGTGACCCATCTACTGGGCTTAGTAATCAACTGTATTTGTCGGGCGTAGGGCCGTAGTCCAGACGCGCCGGGCATTCCCCAAAATGCCCCTGGTCCCGTCGACATTCCCCTGAAAAATTGTGCCTCAGGTTCCTGGCGATAATCCTACCCTCTCGAAGAAGGGTTAAAGCCTGAGAGGATGGTTTCCTGAGGCTCGAGGTATGTCCAGAAGACGAGACACACCCAACCAGATCCGTGGCGTTGATACCACGACCGGCCGAAACGTACCCCATCTACTGGACTTAGTAATCAACTATCGAAATCCTTAATCTTAGGCTATTTTTGGCTATGAGTCAGTTTATTAGGTATAGTGCTAAAGGGATGCTAGCTACTCTACAACAAAAAATATACACTTAACGTTGGATTTACATTTTATATTTTGATATGATCATTTGTAGACAGTTATATCTTCCAACCGAAAAGGACATCGAAACGAGGTTAACGAAAGCATGGACAGCTATCAATAGGCTATCGATTATATGGAAATCAGACCTAACCGATAAAATGAAACGCAGTTTCTTCCAGGCAGCGGTCACATCGGTACTGCTATATGGCTGCACTACATGGACGCTAACAAAACGGTTCGAGAAGAAGATAGACGGCAATTACACAAGAATGCTACGTGCAATCTTGAACAAGTCCTGGCGGCAACACCGCACAAGACACCAACTGTACGGCCACCTGCCCCTATCACGAAAACTATTCAAGTTAGACGAACCAGACATGCAGGATACTGCTGGAGAAGTAGATGTACTCTTGTGGACCCCTGCCGTGCAAAAGCAGGACGACCAACACGAACATACATTCAGCAGCTATGTGAGGATACGGGATGTTGTCCTGAAGACCTACCTAGGGCGATGAACGATAGGGAGGAGTGGCGAGAGAGGGTCAGGGATATCCGTGCTACCAGCGCGATATGATGATGATGATCCTATTTACCCAACCCCTCCGCTCGGGCAGGATATGACCCAAGGTCAATTTTTTAAGCGGAGTTTAACAGGTTTGAATTCAGAGTTTTCCTTCTCCTAGACTAGTTGCCTCACCAAGGCTGAAAAACCTAGCCTGTCCTACTATTTACCCATAGCTGGAGGGAGAATAATTGGATTTATACCTTTCCCAAAGGTATTAGTGCTATGTGAAATGCTTTCAGTCAGGTCCAGGATTTGAACTCGTGTCGCCGTATCCAAATCCTTCGACGATAACCATTACACCACGGGCACCTGATGATGATGATATCTTCACGCAAGTATTCTTATCACAAATAATTTCCTAACGGTATCAATTATTTCTACCTAATACAAATAATTTGCGCAGTTATATGCTATTAATTATTCCTATCTAATCCCAAGATTTTCTTCAAATTTTTTGGGTATTAAAAATTCTTATCTGATACAAATAATTTGTACACAATTATGCTTTCCAAATTTAATGTTTATCATTTGTTTACACAGTTATATAGTTTCAAGCCTTCTCGTTTAATATTAATAATTTTTGAGACGTCGATGGGATCTTATCATTCACCACCAGTTCGAGTCTGAGTGAACCTGTGCATAATGGCAATAAAGAAGTGATTCTATACTTGAGAGAGACTCCCACTAAATGCAATGTAGTGTCAGATCCGGGATATTCCTTTTTTGGTAGAGAAGGGCATTACCTTTCAGTATTCGTCGCATTCTAGGACTCTCAAATGCACTATATATATATATATATATATATATATATACGAGGTTCATTCAATAAATGCGGTAAAATATTGTCTAAGGATTCGGCAATAGAAATCATTGTTTATAATTGTACCCTGTTCAAGAAAATCAAAAGGGATGAGCCCTTTGATGTTCCAGAAGATTGTTAGCATCACGTTTTTTATCGATCACTGCGTCCGGAATTTTTTTCTTTACCGGTGAGTCAGTATGTTTCTTCTCTACAGGCAGGTGTTTCGACGCTGGTTCGCTATGGCAATACCATGTTTAACCCATTTATGAATATCTATGGATCCAAATATACCCACTCCCGTACACATCCCACATTCTTCTGTTAGTTTCGCATGGTTTGGACTTCTCAGCTTTTGCTTGGCCATATGTGGGGGTCCATCGGAGTACATCACTTACGAGCTCGTCCTTGCTTCTCCAGCAGTGTCCTGCGTGTCTGGTTCGTCTAACTTGTATAGTTTTCGTGATGGGAGGCAAGTGGCCGTATAGTTGGTGTCTCGTGCGGTCTCTGATAAAATAAAACAAGATTTTTTCCTAGCTGAAGCCATGTCTGTACTACTGTGTGACAATGCCAACTGGATGAAAGGCTTGAAGAAATAGCTAAATAGGAAACACACAGGAATTCTATGTGCTGTTTTTTAAAAAATCCTGGAAGCCAAGCCAACAAAACAACAGCTATTCGGCCAAGTACCTCCTATCTCACAAACCATCCAAGTAAGACAAACATGAGATACTGTGTGTAGCTGGTGAGGTAAGGACAAACTCTTAAGCGATGTTCTCCAATGGACTCCTACGAATGGACAGACCAGTTATGGCTGACCAGCAAAAATTTAATTGCATCAACGCTGAACAAACACGGGATGTATTCTAAAGGGTCCGCCACGAGCAATGTATAATAGGGATAGAGGAAGAGAGAAAGAGAGAGAGAGAGAGAGAGAGAGAGCGTGAGAGAGAAAGAGAGAGAGAGCATGAGAGAGGAAGAGAGAGAGAGAGCGTGAGAGAGAGAGAGCGTGAGAGAGAGAGAGAGAGTCAAGTAATACTGTGCTCTCGACGACGTGATAATGATGGTGTTAATTGAATAACACCTGTATATATCAAACATTTAGTTCAATTGCTTTGCAATATTCTTCCATGACCCGTTTTCTTTCTTTCTTTCTTTCTTTCTTTCTTTTAAAAGAGATTGTTTTAAAAAGAGTTGTATAATTAGTATCAACTGCGATAGTGCTTTAATAATTAGTATCGACTGCTATAGTGCTATAACAAATATTGAACTTTTTCTTGTTACTGTTAAGCCAAATCTATCTATCTATCTATCTATCTATCTATTTCAGTCATGTTCTTATCTATTTATCTATCTATCTATCTTACAGTTATCTATCTATCTATCTATCTTACTGCATGTTCTTTTCTATCTATCTATCTATCTATCTGTGTGTGTGTGTTGCTACTAACTTACCAGATTTGAAAAGAGAAATATCGATTTATTTTAGAGCTCTATTCAAAGTTTGTGTATTTGGAAGTATTATTATGCATGTAGATAGTTATATATATACCCAACCCCTCCAAACGACCAAGTTGCGATACGAAGTCAATGCTTTAGCGAAGTTTAACAGGTTTGAATTCAATGCTTTCCTTCTCCTAGACGAGTTGCCATACCATGGTTAAACAGCACAGTCTGCCCTACTATTTATCCATAGCTGGAGGGAGAATAGTAAGATTTATACCTTTCCCATGGGTATATGCACTATGTGAAATGCAAATAGCCTCGTCCAGGGTTTGAACTCGGGTCACCGTGTCTATTTCCTATGACGATTACACCACGAGTAAAGTAAAGTTGGCGACTAAAGTCGAGGGTGATCAGAAGGCTCCCTTTTCGATAGCTACTACACCATGGTGTAGGGGAGGGTGCCACTCCTTTCCCTGGATTGCTCCAGTTTACCCTTGATCCATACCTTATAATGCTGAGTGTTAAGCAAGGAGGAATCAAGTACCATTTTTTGAGCTTTTGGTATGACACGACCTGGGATTGAACCCAGATCTCCCGGGCCATTGGCGAACACTCGACCGCTAACTTCCACGAGTAACTTCCTCTAATTCTATATATACTAGTTGTGAATGCGTTTTGTGTTGACTCTGCAGGTAGCTTGGTCACTACACGACATGCTCACTGCACTCACACTCTGAGGTTGTTTTACAAAAGGCTTGCTGGGCTTGCGACCCCAAAATACAATATTTGAAATATCGTCATGTTTTATAGCCACATAATAAATATGCATATATACACATATAAATGTAGAATACATATTGACGCAATTATAAAAACGAGCGAAGAATTCTTTAAAAAAATATATCTCTCACTTTATTTGAAAGGTTGTGTGTGAGAGGCAGTTGGAGACCAAACAGAACTGCAACATATTGACCCCCACTCTTATGGCCACCAGCGTCTCTTTTCCGCTCTCCAGGACAACTCAACCGGAGGCCTGGAGGCCCACGATGCTGGGTGCAGGCTTCCTCTACGGCATCTTGTCACCAACAGGTCTGGTCTCCAAACTAACTGACTTCCTGTCTTCACCGAGTTATATAATAGTTCAACGCCCCCTTCTTCTTGTGGGCGCCACAATTGCACTCATTCAACCCATCCACGGTCAAGGTTATAATTCTGATATTCCTCGACCAGATGCACCTGTTATTTACATAGGTGCATTTCCTATTTTGACAGCCCGGACGGGTCGTAGGTCAATATACAACAGTCATATACTCTCGTAGTTTTCGTCTCGTCTGGACAGAAAAGCCTACTTATATCTCGATCCTCAAAAGATTATGAATAAAGTTTTTACCTGCCATCTAATACCGTTTACTTGATATCTCGTATCTTTTATTGGTTATCTGGTTCCTTTTATCTGCAGATAAACGGTACTAGTACCGTTTACCTGGCATCTGGTACCTTTTCCCTGCCATCTAGTATTATTTGCCTAGTATCAGGTACCTTTCACCTGCCATATAGTACTTTTACCTGGTATCTGGTACCTCATACCTGCAATCTAGTATTTTTACCAACTATCTAGCACCTTTGACCTGCCATCTAGTACCTTTTACTGGTTATCTGGTACTTTCTACCCGCCATCTTGTACTTTTTGCCTGGTATCAGGTATGTTTTACCTGCCATCTAGTACCCTTTCCTGATTATCTGGTAACTTTTTACTGGCTATTTAGTCCCTTTGATTTGGTATTTGGTACCTTATACCTGCCATGTAATATTTTACCAGCCATCTGCGATCTAGTACCTTTTACTGGGTTTCAGATACCTTTTACCTGGTATCTAGTATCTTTTAGCTGCCATCTAGTACCTCTTACCTGTTACCTGGTACTTTTTACTTCTCATCTAATTATTTTACCAGCCCTTTAGTGTCTTTTATCTGGTATCTGTAACTTTTTACCTGCGATCAAATAACTTTATCAGGTATCTGTTTACTTGGTGTCAATTAATTTCTACCCGTCATCTGATAGCTTTTACCTACCATTTGAAACCTCTTCCCTGCCACAGAGAAGCTTTTACTTGGTATCTGCCCCTTTTTACCTGTCATCTTGTGGTTTTAACTTGTATCTTCTAGTTTTTACCTGCTATTTAGTCCCTTTTACCTGCTATCAAATACAATTTACTTGTCATCTAATAGCTTTGGCCTGATATCTGTTATCCTTTTCCTGAATATCTGGTTCCTTTCACCTGCTATCTCGTAGCTTTTATTGGGTATCAGGTAACTTTTACCCTGTTCCAGGTAACTTTTACTGGCTACCCGGTATCTTTTTACCTGGTATTTTCTACCTTTTACCTGTCGTCTGGTACTTTTTACCGAGTGTCTCGTACTTTCTACCCACCATCTAGTATTTTTCACTTGATATCTGGTACTTTTTATTTGGTATCTAGTACCTTTTATTGTCATCTGCTACCTTTTATCAGGTATCTGGTACCTTCCTTTATCATTTAGTAACTTTTAACAGATATGTGTTATCTTTTATACATGCCGCTTCATAATTTAGCTTTTTAATACTTTTATTCATTCATTGATTGTAGATGACTGGGACACAAAAGAGAAAAAAAGGTATCAAGTTTTCCCGGGCGGAATAAAACCATTTTAGTCAAAGTCTTTTTAGGAGTATAAAATTTTACACCCCTTTTTTTTTGGTTGGGGTCTGGGGGTCTTGGGGTCTATTCCTTTGCAGATAACACTGTGTATTCTAAGCCCCATTCGACTGAGCGGGCAGTGGTTGATTAGAGAAGAAATGGGTGGGAGAGCGTTTTATGAGTGTTGCTGAGTAATAGAGTGTGTGTCTGTGAGTATGTGAGTGTGGATATGTGTGTATGTGAGTATGTGTGTGTGTATGTGAGTGTGAATATGTGTATATGTAAGTATGTGTATGTATGTGAGTGTGCGTGTGTGTATGTGAGTGTGCATATGTGTGTATGTGAGTATGTGGGTATGTGCGTGTGAATACGTGTGTATCTGATTATGTTTGTGTATGTGAGTGTGCATATGCCTGTATAAGAGTATGTGCATGTATGTGTGTGTGTATGTGAGTGTGTATATGCGATTGTGTGTGTGTATGTGAGTGTGCATATGTATGTATGTGAGTATGTGTGTGTATGTGAGTGTGTATATGTGTGTATGTATGCGTGTATGTGAGTTTGTATATGAGTGTATGTATGTGTGTGTGTGTATATGAGTGTGAATATGTGTGTGTGAGCATATATGTGTGTATATAAGTCTGTATATGAGTGTATGTGAGTATGTGTGTGTATGTGAGTGTGAATATGTGTGTGTGAGCATATATGTGTGTATATAAGTGTGTATATGAGTGTATGTATGTGTGTGTGTGTATGTGAGTGTGAATATGTGTGTGAGCATATATGTGTGTATATAAGTGTGTACATGAGTGTATGTGAGTATGTGTGTGTATATAAGTGTGTATATGTGTGTATGTGTGTATGTGTGTTTTTATGTGAGTGTGCATGTGTGTATGTGAGTGTCCGTATGTGTGAATGGGCGATTTTCTGTGTTTTTATATGAGTGTATGTGTATGTGAGTATGTCTGTATACATAAATGTCCGTGTGTATGTATGTATATGTGTATGTTACTATGTGTGTCTATGTGACTATATGTGTGTATATAAGAGCATGTAGGTATATGTGTGTATATGTGTTATATGAATATGTATGTTAATATGTGTGTGTTTATTTCTATGTTTATTTGGGTATATATGTGAGTATATTTTAGTTTGTAAGTATGTGTGTGTTTATATGTGTGTTTCTGTGAGTCTGTATGTGTGTGTGTGTGTGTGTGTGTGTGTGTGCGCGCGTTTTTCTATGTGTATGTTTCTATGTATATTCATGCTTGTGTTTGGGTATGAGTCTGTATGTGTGTGCATGTGTGTTTGTACGTTTGTGTGTACTTGTATTTGAGAGTGTGTGCTCTTATGAGTGTGAGTGTACATTGTGCAAGTATGTGTGTGTGTGTTTTTGTGTTTGTTTATATTAGTGAGTGTGTGCTAGTATGTGTGTGAGTGTATGTTGCGTGAGTATGTGTGTGTATTTGTAGATTTATGTGTGCGTGGTTGTGAGTGTGATTCTTCATGTGTGTGTGTGTGTGTGTGTTTTACATGAGTATGTGTGCGTGTGTGTTTATCTGAATGTGTTTGTTTGTGTATGTTTTGTGTGATTATATATATGTATGCTTCGTGTAAATATGTATATGCATGTTTTTGTTCGAGCATGAGTATGTTTATTTGTGTGTGTGTATGTGTGTGTGTGTGTGTGTGTGTGTGTGTGTGTGTGCGTTCGTGTGTGTGTGTATCTTTCTATGTATGTTCATGTTTGTGTTTGGGTATGAGTCAGTATGTGTGTGCATATGTGTTTGTATTTTTGTGCGGTTGTGTGTTTGTATGTGCTTGTATGTGTGTGAGTGTACGTTGTGCAAGTATGTGTGTGTGTGTGTGTGTGTGTTTGTGTGTTTGTTTATATTAGTGAGTGTGTGCTAGTATGTGTGTGAGTGTATGTTGCGTGAGTATGTGTGTGTGTTTGTACATTTATGTGTGCGTGGTTGTGAGTGTGATTCTTCATGTATGTGTGTGTGTGTGTGTGTGTGTTTTACATGAGTATGTGTGCGTGTGTGTTTATCTGAATGTGTTTGTGTACGTTTTGTGTGATTATGTATATGTGTGCTTCGTGTAAATATGTATATGCGTGTTTTTGTTCGTGCATGAGTATGTTTATTTGTGTGTGTGTGTGTGTGTGTGTGTGTGTGTGTGCTTCAGTGATTGTATGTGTTTGCACGTGCGTGTGATTCCGTGTGTGTTTGTTTGTGTATGGGTATGCGTGTATGTGTTGGCGTTTATATTCCGTGGTGTATGTTTGCGTGCATCTGTCTGCGTGCATGTGTTTGCGTGCATGTGTGTTTCTATGTTCGTGTCTGCTTCTGTTTGTATATGTTTCTATGTGTGTGCGAGTGTTTTGTAGGAGTATGTATGTATGCTTGAGTAAATGTGTTTCTATGCGTGTGTGTATGTGTTTTGTGTGTGTATATATGTGTGTGTATGTATGCGTGTGTTTGGTGGATGTGTTTGTGTGTGTTTGTATTCGTGCGTACGTGTGCGTGTGTGCGTGCGTGCGTATGTTTTTGTGTGTGTGCGTATGTGTATATCTATGCTCAACCACACACACACACGTACACACATACACGAACACACACACGTACACACACGCACTTACACACACACATACACACACACACACACATTCAGACATACGCATATATTATCGCACAAAATACGCAGACATACAAACTCACACACACAAATACAAATACACACACACACACACCTACCCAAGCATACACACACATACATTTATATCTATGACTAATTTCCATCTTAAACTTTCTTAGTTCGATATACGTAATTCTAAGAGAAATAACGCGTTAAGTACATTGTCAAAAAAGATGAGGTTGAAAAATAAATATTAGAAGTGTAAATTATTTCCTTTCCTTATTTCTATCTTATTTTTCGTCATTAGGCCTGAAATTATTGACGCACCTTAACACACACACACACACACATATATATATATGTGTGTGTGTGTGTATGTGTATACGTATGCGTGTGTCTTTGTGGTATGTGTGTGTGTACGAGTGATCTAAAAGAAAAGACTGAAGAAGTTTTGATGAATAATAGTTGTAGGGGAGCCGGTGATCGGGCAGGGGGGGGTGCTGAATGTTGGTCGTTAAAAACTTGCTAAAAGAAAACAAGACTTGTGTCGGCAACAAAGGTCGGATTCGAATGCTGACGTCATCAAAGCCGTTTGAAGGTGTCGGCGTTGTTTGATGTTGTCTTGATTACCGTCGACGTGACTCACTGAATGAGAAGAGGGCGGCGGGGGAGCTGTTAGGGGAGGTATTGGGCAGGTGGAACGAACAGAGATGAAACGATAGAGAGGGTGATTAAATAATTGTCCTCAAACCATAATCCCTCTCTGTTTCTCTCTCCCTCTCTCCCTTTCTCTCTCGCTCTTAATCTATCTATCTATATATCTATCTATCAATCTATCTATCTACGGTTGTTCAAATCTATCTATCTATCTATCTATCTATCTATCTATCTATCTATCTACGGTTATTCAAATCTATCTATCTATCTATCTATCTATCTATCTATCTATCTATCTATCCTTCCTTCTCAAATCGTGGTCAGGATTAACGTTGTTCCATTATTCGATCTTCCTTTCGCTCTATTGAACTTTCCATTGTTCGTAATTGTTGTTTTGTTTTGTCTTTTTCGTTTTTTATTATATTTTGTTTTTGTTCTTCCTTTTTCTCCCCCTCCCCCACTTTTCTTTCTCTCATACTTTCGTTTTCAATCGATCTCCCCGAAACTCTCTTGGCATTTAAAGTTTACTCAGCTCTTTAGCAGAAGGTACTTTCGTTTCGTTAACATCAGGAATCTCATTATGATTTACTCTTATCTTTTTTTTATATTTTATTTAATCTTTGAGATCTTTATCTTACGAATTGACTTGCTTCTGGGCGATTAAATTTTTGTATTTCGTCCCATCTGTTCTTTCCTATCTATCAATCTATCTATCTATCTATCTATCTATCTATCTATCTATCTATCTATCTCTGTTGATCTGCATCTTTCTCTGAGTCGATTTCTTCATATATATCTAGCTTTCTTTTTCTTTCGTTCTCTTTCTTTTATCTCTATTCTCCTCCCCGTGGATTTTATTCTTTATATTTGTCAATTATTTGTCCCTTTCTTTCTTTCTTAATATAATTTTGGTCCCTGTCTTTGATCTTTTTATATTTTATACAAATAAATTGATTTTCTTATTTCATTCATCACTTCTCCAACATTTTCTTCCATTCAATTTTTTTACGCTGTCTTTTCTTTATTCAGACACTTTCTTTCTTTCAATTTTTCTTATTCAATTTTTTAAAATTTTGCCCTTTTCTTTCTTTCTTTCTTTCTTTCTTTCTTTCTTTCTTTCTTTCTTTCTTTCTTTCTGTTTTGTTTGGTTTTTCAGACATTTCTTCTTTCATAAATCCCCTTTTCCGTTGTATTTCTTTATTTATTCAATCTTTCTGTCGTTCGTCTTTCTTTCTTTCTTTCTTTCTTTCTTTCTTTCTTTCTTTCTTATTCAATTTTTTAAAATTTTGGCCATGTCTTTCTTTCTTTCTTTCTTTCTTTCTTTCTTTCTTTCTTTCTAATTTATCTTTCTTTAAATCGACTGCATTAATTAGCCGCCCATTTTTTTCTTTTCTCACCGTTTTCATCCCTCTTTTTTTTTACATTTTCTCTCATGGATCCCAAATATTACTTTTAAGTTACAATCTGAATTGAGATTTGTCTTAATTGGAGTGTTATAAAGAAAGTGAGCTAGCAAAAACCTTGCTACGAGATGCCATTTTCATTTATCACAGTAACATACGTACAAAAAGGTTATTGCTAATTAAATGTTATTGCTAATTAAATTCATAAGCGTAATCCAGGAAAAAAAAAAACAACAACAACCAAAAATCAAAAGAAAATTATAAGGGAATTTTATTACACATAAAAATCTAACAGAAAATAAAGGAATTGAACTTGAATAGCAGTGATAATTTTGCGGGGTCTGCATTCGGGTCAAATGTTTTTTAATCCACCAGATTCGGGAAATAACAAAGAATGTCAATTAGAATTCACCACTTCTTCTGAAATAGAAGCACCAGTATCATCATGAATGGTGGCTGCAATAGGGACCAAAGGGTCTAGTGACGTTAAACTGTATTTGATAGTGACTGTCCAATTCTGGGGATCAGAGGACTGAGCAGTAACCTTTCACCGCTATTACTACCAGGGTCACTCTGACCTTGAGTACTGGTACCTGTAAGGGTCCAATCTTTTGTCTAATAGAACTGTTCAATCATTTACTAAGGTGTGTCATTAGTAACTTGAAGCTCTACAGTTGTTTTAGGTTTAAGGTTTGGTTTGGCTTTGTGGCATATCAACCATTGTTGGTTACATAATGTCAAATCCAGTTTTTACAAATATATTATAAATATATATATATATATATATATATATATATATATATATATATATATATATATATATAATTTGTCAACACATGTTGTACGTACACACTGTTAAATGATCAAACAGTTGTATTTCTAACAATTCAGTTTTGTAAGAGTTAAATTAAAATGGTTCCAAGTATTTCTATGTATCATTAAAAATTCAATAAAACTTCAGTCACTTATTTACACACAGTTAAATGATCAAACAGTTTTATTTCAAGCAATTTAATTTATTATATGTTATTTGGTTTGGGTTGGGTTGGTTGGGTTTTATGGCCTAATCAACCTTTGTGGGTAATTTAATGCCAAATCCATTTTAAAACAAATAATCAGTTCTATTTCATATAAGTATAGATTTTGTTTACACAGTTGAATATCAAAACAGTTCTATATTAAACAATTCAGTTGAGTGTAAGTACAGTTTCAATGTCAAAAACAGTTCTATTTCAAACAATGCAGTTCAGCATGAGGACGCCGTTTAAATGTTAGTACACAGTTTAATTGTGAAAAAACATTTCTATTTTAAGCTATTCAATTTAATCAAACAGTTATAATTAAAAAGATTAAGTTATCATAAGTATAGAGTTTATATGTCAAAACAGTTCTATTTCGAGCAATTCATTTTAGTATAAGTACGCAGTTAGTTCTATTTAACCCATATATAGGGCCCTATCAGGCGTTACTACTCCGGCCCGAAGTGGACCTAAGAGCAATGGCAATAATAAGCCTCTGCATCACTGGAACCTCAAAATCAGATTGCTTAGTGTCATATCCTGGACACTCGCTGAGTGGGGTGTTGCAGTCGATGTATTCTACAGTCCCAGCCGACTGGGCAATATACGCACAATACAAAACAGTTTTATTTCGGACAATTCAGTTAAGCATAAGTATAGAGTTTATATGTCAAAACAGATCTATTTCGAGCAATTCATTTTAGCATTAGTACGCAGTTTAAATGTCAAATCTCTTCTATTTCAATCAATTCAGTTTAGCATAAATAGGCAATTTAACTGCAAAAAAAAGTAAACTAAAGAAATCTCAGTTTGGTTCTATTCAACCCATAGACAGGACCCTTATCATGTATTACCACTCCGGGCCAGAGTGGACAAGGGAACGATGGCAGTAAAGGGTACTCCACATTCACTACAGCTTCAGCATAAGTAGAACCTCACCATAAGATTGATTAGTGTCATATCCAGGACACTCATTGGGGGGGGGTCTTACTCCTCTGCAGAGAAGTAGTCGGTGTATTCTATAGCCCCAGTCGACTGGGCAACCTAAGTCATTTGTTTGCGCAGTTTAAATGTGAAACAGTTCTATTCGACTCATAGATAGGAGGACACTAGCAGGTGTTACCACTCCCATCACGAGTGGACTTGGAGCAATGAAGTGGTACTCTGCATTCCCCATATCTCCATCATTACTGGAGCCTCACCATCAGATTGTTTAGTATCATATCCAGGACACTCTTTCGGTGGGAGTTGTTACCCCTCTGCAGAGATGAAATCAGCGTATTCTACAGCCTCAGGTGACTGAGCTACCAAAAGTTGGGTAAAAAGTATTAATATTACATTGGAATATTTGGTATGTTGGTTGTTTTTTTTACGGCATAATCAGTCCTTGAGGGTTATCTAATTCCCTCTCTCTCTATATATATATATATATATATACATACGTGTGTGTGTGTGTGTGTGTGTGTGTGTGTGTGTAATTTATAAGCGGATAGTTTATTGGTAAATTATTTGTAAACGAGTTATTTGTCGGCACCCAGTTAAATGGTTTCAAGTATTTTAATCAAACACTAGTAATTCTGTGAATTGAATTACCATGACCAGAAAATTCGCCGAACACCTACGCACGATACACGGGAACACTGGACAATTCACAATATTAATTTCTCTACTTAAAAAATAGAAATATGTAAATTATTCCCTTGCCTCTGAGGTATAATAATTACGCGGATGCGTATTTCTAAGCTTCTTGGGAATGCGTGGCCCTGGGGGTGGGGTGACCGTGTCCTCTAGAAAGATGTAACTTGCAATACACATTTAGGTTATTTGGCCGCGCAATTACAATGACTAGTTGATTTGGCGTCACCTGCGTGAGATATGAACTGGTGGCTCGGAGTTTCGGCACTGCAATCTGTGGTCGCTGGTTCGATCTCCAGTGGTGAAGATTACGGTATACACTGCTGATGAGACCTAATAAGGTCGAAACAGTTGTCCAGTGTTCCCGTATATCGTGCGTAGGTGTTCGGCGGATTTTCTG
Source organism: Sepioteuthis lessoniana (assembly GCA_963585895.1). Classification (NCBI taxonomy): domain Eukaryota; kingdom Metazoa; phylum Mollusca; class Cephalopoda; order Myopsida; family Loliginidae; genus Sepioteuthis; species Sepioteuthis lessoniana. The sequence continues at coordinate 105,208,255 of OY757910.1, forward strand.
GTCATGGTAATTCAATTCACATTATTATTTCCTCTACTTAAAAAAATAAAGATATGTACACTAGTAATTCTATTTGATATTAATGATTTGTTTGCGCACAGTTTTTAAATAGTTTCAAGTATTCTTTTCTGGCATTTTTTCTATGTCCACGGTTAAATGTTTACGAGAGTTACTATTCAAAATTAATAATCTTCTTTATTAAATATTCTTATCTAATGTGAATAATTTGCACACAGCTGTATGGTTTCAAGTATTCCTATCTAATACTAGCAATTTGCACACATTTGTAGGGTTTCAAATAACTAACAGCAGTAACCACCCTTAGTAAACGATTAAATGGTTTTATTTGACCCATAGATAGGACCTTAAAAAGTACTATCACTCCGGGTCAGATTGTACCTGAAAGTAATGATAATAAAGGACCACTCCACGTTCCCTAAACTTCAGGATTGATATCTCACCATCAGATACATTTTAGGTTCATACCCAAGAAACCTAGAATTGGTGAATAGAAATACATGTTTTAAATAGCAATACGTGAAACCATTCAGCGGTAAACGAATGAGCTCTAATAATTCGTTTGAAAATAAAGTTACCCGCAAACTATTTTCTTACAAATCATATCCAAAAACAGGATCTGTAAGCAAATAACCCACAAGACCCGATATGCTATAAAATACCAAAAACCAACCAACCAACCAACCAACCAACTGTCTAGCTATAGATAAGAAAAAGAGTTGGGTCATTTCTGTATGATTGTTTTCCGACATTCATCTATTATGTTATATAAATACTATTTATTTAGTGCTGTGGCAGTTATCGTTCTATAAAATAGACACAGAGGTCTGATTTCAAATTCAGAACGTGTCTATTAGAGTTTTACAACAAGTCATTTCCTCTAGGAAAGGGTAGGTGTCTTCATCTCTTCTACGTACATCTACAGAAAAGAAGTAAAACACCAAACATTTAATTATCGAAACGCCAAAATATTTACAGACATCTGGAATAATGGTTATCGTGAGAGGAAATGATCAGGGAAAGTTGAATTCAAGCCTGGACGAGGCTGTTTGCATTTCATATAGTTCCAATGACCTTGGGAAAGGTATACATCTAACTAATCACTTTCCATCTATGGATAAATAGTTGAGAGGCCGAGGTCTTTAATATTGGTATAGCAACCAGTCTAGAAGGAAAATTTTGAATTAAGACCTGTCAAACTCCGCTTAAAATTGACCTTGTGTCACATCCAGATCGTGCGGAGGGGTTGGTAAATACATATAGCAAAAATATTATCCACCCATACTCACACTTGCCCAGTCGGCTGAGGCTGTAGAATACACCGACTGCATCTCTGCAGAGGGGTATAGCTCCACCAACGAGTGTCCGGGATATGACACCAAAAAATCTGATGGTGAGGATCCAGTAATGCTGGAGCTTTGGGGAATGTGGAGTACACCTTCATTGTCATCGTTTCCAGGTCAACTCTGGCCTGGAGTGGCACCACCTAAGATGGTCCTATCAATGACTCAGATAGGAATGTTTGACATTTAAACTATGGACTTATGGTGAATTGAATTGTTAGAAATAGAACTGTTAGATCATTTAACTGTTTAATTGTATTGTTAGTAATAAATAACAATACTTGGAACTATTTAACTTATTTGACATACTAAACTGAATAGATTGAAATAGAACTGTTTAATCATTTTACTGTGTGTTAACAAATGACTGATGTTTTATTGAATTGTTAGTGATACATAGCAAAACAAGAAAACATAAAATTATGTGCAAACAAATGATTATTAATAAATTGAATTATTCATACTCGATAGAAATAAGTGAAACCATTTATTTGTGTTGAAAAAATGACTTCAGATTCGCTTAAAAATGTAATCAACAAAACGTCTTTAGAAACCATATATTTAATTTATAAGTATAAACAGGATTTGGCATTTCATGATCTGCAATGGTTGATGTGACATGAAACCAAACCAAACCAAACCAAATCAAACCAAACCAAATCAAACTAAACCAAACCAAACTAAATCAAATCAAATCAAACCAAATCAAACTAAACCAAATCAAATCAAACCAAATCAAATCAAACAAAATCAAACTAAACCAAACCAAACTAAACCAAACCAAATCAAGCTAAACAAAATCAAATCAAATCAAATCAAACCAAATCAAATCAAACAAAATCAAACTAAACCAAACCAAACCAAATCAAATCAAACCAAACCAAATCAGACCAAACCAAATCAAATCAAATCACACAAAGTCAAACCAAATCAAACTAAATCAACCTAAACCAAACCAAATCAGACCAAATCAAATCAAACCAAATCAAACTAAACTAAACCAAACTAAATCAAATCAAATCAAACTAAACTAAACCAAACCAAATCAAATCAAATCAAAGCAAATCAAACTGAACCAAACCAAAGCAAATCAAATCAAATCAAACTAAACTAAACCAAACCAATTAAACCAAATCAAATCAAATCAAAAACTTAAATACGATTATAAATCGATTTATTTAGAGTTTTTAAATTGAATCATCAAAATCGAAATAAGAGGCAATAAAAGTATATAATTTACGGTCGTTATGATTATAAACTTCCATGGGACTGTAACCTGCATCTAATTGTGAGGCTCCAGTTTTGGAGCACTGGCAAAAATGGAATACCCGTTCATTGCCATTAAACTCTAGGATTACCTGTTACGTTCATGTCTATGGTTCAAATAAATCTGTTTAAATATTATTTATATTCTTTATGAAAGGGTTCAAGCAACAACTCTTCGAAAATAATTATACTAAAACGTATATACAATAAGTACAATGAACGCAATTTCTTAAATCTTAAAACATAAAATACCCTAGACAGTTTGACATGCCGTTTAAAATCAATAAAGTAATTTATGAGCAACTAAAAGAAGAAAGAAAGAAAAAGAAATCGGTGAAAATGTTTTATCCTTAAAAAAAAGAAGAAAGATGCAAAGAATAGAAACATTGCATGGTTTTTAAACTATCGGAAAGTAAGGCGTTCATACGAACACTGTCATTTCTTCTTTAAAAAAAATGTAAGAAATTTATTTTGAGAAGAAATTATATAAAAAAATATAAAAATGTAAAAATATAAAAATTTCATTAGCTAAAGCAAATTATCTAAATGTGTTAAGGTGAAGGGGGTTGACTAATGACACATATCCACCCCCAAACAACAACACCTTCTACAACATTATTAATGATAATATGTGGTTACAGAGACGAAGCGATAAATCACAGAGTGTATGCAGTAAATATGTGGAAAAAGAATATAACTCTAGACATGACTGGATAGGGATGGTAATCCACTGGTAATTGTGCAAGAAAGTGAAATTTCGTTTCACTGCGAAATAGTATATGCATTAACTAGAATCCGTCCAAGAGAAAGAGATGCATAAAATTCTCTGGGATTTTGAGATACTAAAAGATAACCTGATCCTGGAGAGGAAACCAGTGATCTTCATCATATCGTGCTGGCAGCACGGATATCCCTGGCCCTCTATCGCCGCTCCTCCCTATCGTTCATCGCCCTAGGTAGGTCTTCAGGACAACATCCTGTATCCTCACATAGCTGCTGAATGTACGTTCGAGCTGGTCGTCCTGCTTTTGCGCGGCCATGTGTGGGGATCCATAAGAGTACATCTCTTATGAGTTCATCTCTGCTTCTCCAGCAGTGTCCTGCATGTCTGGTTCGTCTAACTTGAATAGTTTTCGTGATTGGTGGCCGTACAGTTGTGGGGTGTTACTGCCAGGACTTGTTCAGGATTGCACGAAGCATTTTTGTGTAATTGCCATCTAGTTTCTTCTCCAGCCGTTTTGTTAGCGTCCATGTAATGCAGCCATATAGCAGTATCGATGTGACCGCTGCCTGGAAGAAACTGCGTTTCATTTTATCGGTTAGGTCTGATTTCCATATAATCGATAGCCTATTGATAGCTGTCCATGCTTTCGTTAACCTCGTTTCGATGTCCTTTTCGGTTGATTCGACGCTGCTTCCTAGGTACGTGAATTTGTCTACTAGTTTAAGTGGGGTTCCTTCTAGAGTGGAGATGTCCCCCGTTTGGTTATAGCACATATATTCCGTTTTGTATGCATTAACATAGAGGCCTATGCTTCCTGCTGCTCGTTCCAAACTATGCAGAAGTGTTTCGGCTTGGTCAGGTGTATTTGCCAGTATCGCTATGTCATCGGCGTAGTCAGCATCGGTAATTGTTGTTGCGGGGTACCTTCTGCTTCTTTTCTTCGTCAGTTCGAAGCCATTCTCTTTGATTTTGTCAATCGATGTTCTAAGTACGTAGTCTAGACAAATGATAAAGAGGTACGGGGCCAGCGTGTCCCCTTGTAGTACTCCTGCTACAATGTCAAAGTATTCTGTGTCTCCATCCGGTGATCGTACTTTTACTTTAGTGTTTCTATAGAGAATCGTTATTGCCGCTACGGTTTCTTTAGGTATGCCGTACGCTAGTAGTATTTGTTCCATCTTTCCTCTGTGAATGGAGTCGAAAGCCTTGGTAAAGTGGACAAATATTAATGTCGCTTGTAGGTTCTTTGCCCGTACACCTTCAAGGATTCTACGGATGGTTAGTATTTGTGAGGTCGTGGATCTATTTCTTCGGAAGCCATTTTGTTTTTTTCTAAGTATCTTGTCGATTTTGGGTTCTATTCGGTTTCGTAGTAGGGCATTGTAGATTTTGGCTGCTATGGATGTAAGTGTTATGCCTCGGTAGTTTTTGGCTAATCCAAGATCCCCCTTTTTAGGGAAGGGGAGTATGCATCCCTTCATCCATCTATCTATCGGATTTTGATTGTATACTGCGTTGCAGTGTCGGAGCAGTATGTCGTCGAATTGTCTGGTCTTCCATACTTCCGGGGGAATTTCGTCCAGCCCTGCAGCTTTCCTATTTTTAATTTTTCTGAGAACCGAGTCGAGTCCTTCTTGTGTGAACGGTCCTAGTTTAATGTCTAATTGTTTGCTAATTATTCTGGTGATTGGTTCATGTGTTATTTTTGGTGGGTTTCCAAGTAAGTTTTCGAAGTGCTGTTTCCACAGTTTTATTCTTTCTTGTTGGTTTGCTGCTTTAAGTTTTGCTTTGGCTGTGTTCTTTTTTCTGCTCACTTCGTTTATTGTTTGCCAGGCTATTCTAGATTGTCTATTTTCCACCGAGTCTCTAACCCGTTAAAACTTGCTTTCTTCTTGATTTTATTGGTTCGCTGAACCACAGACTTAAAATCAAAGAAAATGAAAAAAAGACATGTTCTGGTACCTTGCTAGAGAACTAAGACAGTGATGAAACATGAGAGTAACGGTGATATCAACTGTTTTTAGCACACTTGAAACAGTTCCAAAAGGCTTAGAAAGAGGCCTTTGAGAGTTGGAAATTTAAGGATGAATTGAGACCATCGAAACTAAAAGGAAAAATCGGTCATAATATTGAGAAGAATCCGGAAGACCTGAGGAGATTTGCTGTCACTCAGACTCCAGTGGAAATCCACTAGTGTTAGCTGTTGTGAAGAAAACTCGAAAGGAAGATAATAGGTAAAGTTGGGATCCGTACTCGAGAGCGACCCGAAGGCTCCCTTTTCAAACGCTACTACACCGAGGTAAAGGGGGGGCATTACTCCATTCCCTGTATTGTTTCACTTGACCCTCGATCCGCACCTTATAATGCTGAGTGTTAAGAAAGGCGGCATCAAGTACTATTTTTTTAGTCTTTGGTATGACTTTACCTGGGATTGAATCCTGATCTCCCGGACCATTGGTGAACACTCTACTCATTAGGGCAATGGCCCGGTCAAAAGAGGGTAATAAAATTGTAAAAAAGTTCATAGGGGTTACAAATTAATTCAGTCAAAAGAAAAGATTAATCCCCTAATGTACAGGCGTAATATCAAAGTATCTGCAAAAAATAAAAATGAACTAGAGACCTTGATAAAAATAATAAGAAAATACAGCCAAGATATAGGAATGAAAGTTAGCCGTGAAAATTGTGTCTAACTCAGGACAAAAAGTGGGAACTGAGAGACAACGGAAGAAATAGAAACAAAATATCAAGATGCAACATAATATCAAGTTATCAGCAAAAGATAAAAAGAACTGGAGACGTTGATAAAAACAATTAGAATATACAGCCCGGATACAGGAATGGAATTTAGCAGTGAAAATTGCGTCATGCTCATGACAAAAAGTAGAAGCTGAGAAACAACGGAAGTAATAGAAATACCGAATCTGGAAAGCATTAGAACGCTTGAAAAGAGAGAAAATTACAAGAACTTGAGAATATTGGAAGCAGACACCATCAGAGACTTGCGGAGATGAAGAAAAAAATAAGAAAAGAGTACCTCATAAGAACGAGAACCCTTTCAAAACGAAGCTCTGCAGCAGTAATCTCATCAAAAGAATAAAAAACTGGGCATTCTCCCTAATAAGATATTCGAGGCCATTCTTAAAATGGTTGAGGGAAGAACATAAAAAATGGACCACAGAACAAGATGGATAATGACGATTTACAAGATCTTACATCTTAGAAATGATATGGAGAGACTATATGCGTCAAGAAAAGGGAAAAGGAATAGCACTCACCAGCTGTGAAGATTGTATTGAAGCATCAAGGCCTCAAGGACTATGATAAGAAAAGCAAAGAAAGATTAATTACACCAGCCAATTGCAGCAATAGTAATATAAGTTCATATAAAAAAAAAAAAAACGACAAAAACTAGGAAGCAGAAATGGAAAGAAAAACAACTGTACGGATATTTCAAACGACAAACTGACGAGATAGCATGCGAGAAGACGTGGATACGTCTACAAAAGGAAAATCTCAATAGAGAAAGTGAATCTTTTCTAATAACAGCTCAAAATAGCGCCATAAGGACCGATTATATTAAAAAGGACATATATTACAAGTTATAGAATAGCAAGTGAAGGTTATGCGTAGAAAGAAATGAAACAATTAATCACATTGTAAGCGAATCCATCAAACTAGCACTTGATACAATTGGGTAAGGAAAGATATCCCCCGCAAATTGTGAAAGAGAATAAATTTTATCCATACGACCAGATGGTATACGCACCAACCAGAACCCATCCCAGGAAATGAAACGTATAAAATTCCGTGGGATTTAGAGATATAAACGGATTACCTAATCCTCGTCTGAAAACTTGATCTAGAGCTAATTAACAGAAAAGAGCATTTGTAATCTAGATGATTTTGCCGTTCCTGCGAGTCACAGAGTGAAAATAAAAGAAAGTGTAAAGATACTGGGGAGGTCCTCGTGATGTAATGGTTAAAGCGATGGACTGCGGAATCATAGTAAGCGAGTTCGTTCTCCAGTCGTGCTATTACGTCCACTTTCAGATAAATATCCATGGGAAAGGTATGAACTCCCTTATCCCCACAGCTATTAGTTATATAGTACCACTACTGTTCTTCTTGGAGAATGGCTTTGGCATTAAATAACCTACAAGCCTGATTGTCACATCTGGTGAATTTCAAAAATGCAATCTGGACGTGAGGAGACTTTAGAAGAACGATATGCAATAAAACTCTGTCTAAAACATAGAAAACAATACCACAGAAACGTATGGAATGCTTCAGACTGCTTTTGGAGCATCTTGCATGAATCGAGCATCAGTTTTTAAGTGGCATAAGAGATTCAAGGAGGGCAGGGAGTCTGTGAGGGATGATGAGAGGTGTGGGAGGAGTAAGGAAGTATATACCAGAGTTGATGGGCCAAAGGGTTAGGGTAACTATGTTGAGGCTTTAAGGGAGTTCAGGAAGAGATTCCGTCGGAAGAGGCCAGCACTCTTCAAATCGAATCAGTGGCATTTCCACGAGGACAATGTACCAGTCCACAACTCCATCCTTGACCGAGATGGGCATCAAGACAGTTCCTCACCCCCCCTATTGTCCAGACTTTGCTCCCTGTGACTTTTGCTTATTCCCTAAGCTCAGAGGCTGTCATTATGAGACAATTGAGGAGATGAAAGAGGCTGTGACGAAGGTCATTGACACGCTCATACAAGAGGACTTCGATGGGGCCTTCCAGAAGTTGTTGGAACGGTAGAATAAGTGCTTTGTAGCCGGAGGAGATTACTCCAAAGGGGTCAAGAGTTTCATGTGTGTACTATCAATAAAAGTGCCCATACGAATAAGTCTGTAAACTTGTTTAATGATCCTTGTATGAATAAGATTTGACATTTAACAACCAAGAAGGGTTAATATGCCATAAAACATAGCCAGAACAAATCATATATACTTAATATACATGTATAAAGAGGATTTGGAATTAAATTACCCACAATGGTTGATATGCCATAAAACCTAACCAAACCAAATCATATATACTTAATATATGTGTATTAAGAGGGTTTGGCATTAAATGACATACAAGGATTGATATGCCTTAAAACCTGACCAAACCAAAAAGAAAAAACAAAAAAACAAAAAACAAAAAACAAAAACAAAAAACGAACCAACCAACCAACCTCTGCAATTACTTTGTATCTCCCTACGATTCAGTTAGTTTCGCTCACAGCCAATATTGCGATGACTTTGATCCTATCTATGAAACTTAGAATTTTCTGAATGTATACCCTGGAGTTTAGTAAGTCTCCTCTTCAAAAAAAATAATTGTCCTGGGTATGAGACTAAACTGCATCTATGGGCAAGGTTCTAGTTCTGGAGCTCTAGAAAGTGTTAAATACCCCCTTCATTACCGTAACCCCCTGGTTTACTCTGACTCGGAGTGACAGTACCAGTTAGAGGCCCATCAATGGATCAAATAGTAATTTACGAAGCTCTTTGCTTCGATGTGGCTCAAGGCCGAATAATTGGGGCACCCAATGAGAATCGAACTCACTCGTGTAGGTTTGCTAATCAAGCTTGCTAACCATTACACCCCAAAAGGTGCCGTCGATGGATCAAATAATGCTGTTAAAAAATTACCTAGGTTATATAGTAATAATTGATAGCGTGTATGGAAATCAGACCTAACCGATAAAATGAAACGCAGTTTCTTCCAGGCAGCGGTTGTATCGATACTGCTATATGGAACCACTACATGGACGCTAACTAAACGGCTGGAGAAGAAACTTGACGGCAACTACACAATAATGTTGAGAGCAATATTGAACAAGTCCTGGCGACAACACCCCACGAGACACCAACTATACGGCCACTTGCCTCCCATTACGAAAACTATACAAGTTAGACGAACCAGACACGCAGGACACTGCTAGAGAAGCAAGGACGAGCTCGTAAGTGATGTACTCCTATGGACCCCCACATATGGCCAAGCAAAAGCAGGACGACCAGCCCGAACTTACATACAGCAGCTATGCGAGGACACAGGATGTAATCCTGAAGACCTGCCGGAGGCGATGAATGATAGGGAGAAGTGGCGAGAGATAGTCAGGGATATCCATGCTGGCGGCACGACATGATGAGGATGATGATATGTCAATTATTTATATTAAAAATAGTTATTTAAACCTGTAATTATTCACTAAGGAGAATAGTTACTTGAATAGAATAATTGCAAAAAAATAGATAATTATTAGTATTTGATGGAAATACTTGTAAACATTCTACAATGTGGAAATTATTTTTATGAAGTTGAATACTTGATATCATATAACTGAAAATCTTTTGTATGATGAATGGATACTTGATGCTATAGGTTATTTAATGCCTAATCCTGCTTATACATGTATAATTTGATTTGTAAAGCATTTAGTTGATAAGAATCTTTTAACGTGCGTGAACGCAATTTTTGCACAAAATTAAATGGTTTCAAGTATTTCTATCTTATACGAATAATTCTATTTAATATTAATCATTTGTTTGCTCACAGTTAAATGGTTTCTAGTATTGCAATGTAATAGTTACAATTTAACATCAGTCATTTGATTGCACACATTTAAATAGAAATACATATGTTTTGTAAGTAAATAGTTAGTAGGTAATTTTAAAATGAGAACTAATTTATTTGCTCTCTATTATTGCAATTTTTTTTACACAGTGAAATTGTTTTAATTATTATTATTTAACCCTGATAGTTCGATTCAATATTAATCATTTGTTAGCACACAGTGAAGGGGTTACAGGTAGTGCTATTTAACGCTAATTACACTGGTTTACAAAAATAAATTTTTGGTCTTAGGCAAGAATGGGGATAGGTGTTTTTTGTTAATTTGGGTGTGCTGAATTCAAATTTATAAATAGTTTTGCTCTATCACCACTAGTTTTCTGGCTTTTAAATAGTCTCATTTTAGTATAAACAGAGAATATATGTGCATATTTCAAGAGTTGCAGCAGCTTATAACAGATAAAACAGGATAGATAAAGAACACTTAGATAATTGTTTTACAACGGTTTATTATTACTGACAGAAAAGACATATTATTATATGTAAACTAATGAATGTTATTAAACAGAAATTATTTCTTGCAACAGTATCATTGTGTATGAATTAGTTTTAAGAATTCTTAAACCATAAAACTATGTGTAAATTATTTGTATCAGATAGAAATACTTCAGATATAACTTCGCCTAGTCAGCTGGGGCTGTAGAATACACCGATTGCTTCTTTGCAGAGGGGTAAGATTTCCCCAACGAATGTCCTATTCATGACATGAAACTATCTGATGATAAGGTTTCAGTGATACTGCAGCTTTGGGGAATGCAGAGCACCTCTTTTTTATAATGTTTGGAACTTTATTCTTCATTGCCACTTTTGTAATTGCCCAGAAGACGAGGACAGTAGAATACACGGACTGCTTCTCTGTAGAGGGGTAAGGCCCCCACCAAACAAATGTCCTGGATTTGACACTTAACAATCTGATGGTGAGGTTCTAGTAATGCTGGAGCTTTGGAGAATGCAGAGTACCATTTCATTGCCATTGCTCCCCGGTCTACTCAGGCCCGGATTGGTAGCACCTGATAAGGGTCCTATCTAGGGCTAAATAGAACTAACTGCATAATTATGTTAAACTGAATTGTTTGAATTAGAGCAGTTTAACTGAACTGAATAGCTTGAAATAGAAATGTTTTTGACAAACTCTACTTACATTTAAACTACCTTCTTATGTTAAATTGAATTATTTGAAGTGGAACTGTTTTTGACATTGAAACTCTACTTACACTAAACTGAGTTGTTTAATATAGAACTGTTTTGACATTTCACTGTGTGTAAACAAAATCTGTACGTATAATAAACTGAGTTAGCAGACTTGGCTGAATTAAATCTGTATGAATAAACTGAATAGCTTGAAATAGAAATGTTTTGACAATTAAACTGCGTACTCATGCTAAACTGAATTGTTTGAAATAGAACTGATTATTTACATAAAAATGGATTTGGCGTTAAATAACCGACAAAGGTTGATATGCCATAAAACCCAACGAACAACCAACCACAGTTGTAATATTCCGTAAGAGGTAGGTAATTTTGTCCGATATTTAAAAATCTCTTCACTCTCGTCTGATGCCAAATCCTGAGTATGAAATCCTAAACAACACATACTCGCAATGTCACATTTCACATCTATTTTGCATATGCACGTATTTCTCTACTCATCACACGTCAGCCCACAAAGTGGTCATTTACTAAGCATTTTGCTTAGATGTGGCACAAGCCCATATGAAAGAGGCACCCAATGAGACTCGAACTCACGTCAGCCCACAAAGTGACCCATTTATATATCCACTATTTCTAGTCACGTGAACTTCAGTAGCACATTCCATTTCAACACTTGATTTCGTAGGCTAGAGATCCGTGTTCAAATCCCACGCGTCGTTATCGGCATATAGCACCTGATATAGTCTTATCTATGGCTGAAATAGAACAGTTTGAAATTAAAACTTAGTTCAAATAAATGACTTATGCTAACTTGAATTGTTTGAAATAGAACTGTTTGGTCATTTAATTATGTGTGAACAAATGACTGATATTTAATTTAATTGTTGGTGATACATAGCAATACTTGAAACCATTTAACAATTTGCAAACGAATGAGTATTGTTGAATAGAATTGTCTTAAGTAGCTATAATTGAAACTCTTTAACTGTGAACACAGGTTCTTTTAAAAATGTTATGAACAAAATGTGTACACAAATCATATTTTATACATTTGTATAAATAGGGTCTGGCATTAAATAACCTACAATGGTTCATATGCCCTAAAACCAAACCAAACCAAACCAAACCATTAATATATACCTGCAAATTATTTGTATTAAGAAGCAATACCTCACAAAACAACTGGTGTAGGGCCACTTACCTCTCATCTCACTGGCCATTCAAGTAAACCGAATAACACATGAAGGGCACTGTTAGAGAACTTATAAAGGACATTCTCTTATGGACTCCTGCATATGGACATGCGAAGATTAGTCAACCAGCAAAGACTTACATAATCTCTGTGCGGACACAAGATGCAGCCTAGGAGACCTGCAAGGGCGATGAATAATCAAGAGAGAGAGAGAGAGAGAGAAAGAGAGAGAGAGAGAGAGAGAGAGAGAGAGAGTCAGAGAACTCTGTGCTGGTAGTTGATGATTATGGTGATAGAGAATGGTTGCTTAAAGCTATGATTATTTACAAAGGATTATTATTGTTCATCACTTAAAACCATATATCTGTATGGAACCAAATGACTATTTTAGAATAGAAACAAATACTTGAAACCATATTTCTATTCGTATTAGTTGTATACTTGAAACTATAGGACTGTGTGAAAATGATTACTATTAGATAAGAATACTTGATATCATATAACTGTGCAAAGCCCCTTAAAAAAACAAGTACAAAAATGTAAATTTAAGTATGCAGTGAACAACATTCTCTACCCTTGGTGCATAAAATAAGTCCAGACGGGTTGCAATGGGCTTAAAATCAATCATTTAATCAACTAATCTATCAATCTCAATTGTTATCCAGGAAATGTGATCTAGTATCAGACTAAATTTAGTCATTTTTAAGAAATGGAAAATTGATAAGAATGATAGCAAGTGCTGACAATTTAAACATAAAAAATCTGCACGAAAATATGACAAGCAAGACAGTATGTGGAAACGTAATCCGCCCCACCCGTCAAAAATACGCGACTGGGCTGGGTTGCAATGGCTGTAAAGCAGGAGAGATCGAGAAAGTAGCGAAATGGGGTGCTCAATTGTAACCTTCACTTACCACACACCAATTGTAACCTTCACACACCACACACCAAGAAAAAGGGAAAAAGGAGATCAATGGTGTCAAAAAAGGCGGGGGAAGAGAGAAAGTTTTGGTTGGTACGAGGGGCTCTTCTTTTGGTTTGCGTTGAAAGAGAAAAAGGGAAGAAGGAAGAAGGAAAAGAAATCGGAAGATATCAAAGGCTTGTCCAATTAACGTTTGTAATAAGGTGTCGTGATTAGCAAGGAATGTCCAGGGGCCGAGCAAAACAGTCGGATCACTGTTTGAATTGAGTCGGAAGACGGCCTGGTTTACATTGCAAGGAAGATCCTGAATTAATGGGATTTACACGCGAACCGGGGTCGATCTTAAAAGCTGCAACTATTTGGTTGGAACAGAAAACACCCTGTTTCCACTCGGAGAAAGCGAACAGTGACCTTTTTATTCTGCCCTTGCCTCACTGAACCATGCTTTTGGTTGTAAATAAAGATTACAACGTCATCAGATTTGCTTGGTAAGTATCTTTTGTTTAATAGCATATCAACATTTGTGGGTTGTTTAATACCAAAGCCTTCCAAAAAGAACAGTAGTGATATTAAAGTTATTGGCGATCGTAGTCGAGGGTGACCAGAAGGCTCCTTTTTCAATAGTTACTACACCGAGGTGTAGGGGAGGGCGCTACTCCTTTCCCTGGATTGCTCCACTTTACCCTTGATACGTACCTTATATTACTGGGTACTAAGCAAGGAAGTACCAAGTACTATTTTAAAAGTCTTTGGTATGACTCGACCTGGGATATAACCCCGGTCTCCCGGACCATTGGTGAACAATTAAATAGAATTATTCATGTTAAACAGAAATACTTGAAACCATTTCACAGGGCACAAAAAAATGATATAGGGGTCATTGAATAATTTTACCTACAAAATTTATTTACAAATCATATATATTTATGTGTTAAGCAAGGAGGTATCAGGTACCATTTATAAAGTCTTCGGTGTGATGTGACCTGGGAGTGAACCCAGGCCTCCTGAACCATTGGCGAACACTCTACCAACTAGGCAAATGAGCCGGTCATGCTTTTCTCAGTAGTGTAACATACCCATGATATTGAAATGTGAAATAGACATAATGTTCATTAAATTTTCATAAACATATATAGGAATCCGAAAACACGAAATTCACGAAATTGGTTCTGGTACGAAACTTTTATTCACCTTTTTGAGTTTAAAGGTTTTTCGACATGAGGAGAGAGAGACACAATCTTTCTATGCTGACTGCTTTTACATCGTCAGCTCTCAACCCAAACAACGCGCTGCGCCCGTAGCGCACAAGGTCGTCTGAATCTCGACTCTCTCGTTCGGAGGCAGGAACTCAACTCACTACTTTTTCTCAAATCCCAAAAATCATCAGCCCACGCTGACGTCATCCACATCCCCTGGTCTCAATTCCTATCAGGGATTTTTATTTTGACATCTCTGAATGACATATCCTCCCCGCGCGCGCATGAACACCTGCGTTTATGCTGCACCTAACTAACCCATGCGCTAAGCGAAAGGTTCTCAGCCTAACTAAACCGAAAGGCAAGATATATAAAACGAAATCCCTCGGCAATAATATAACAATAGTATTAGACTGAAAGTGAACGTAATAGCGCGACTCGAGTTCGAAGTCGCTTACTACGATTTCATGGTTTAGCACGTTAGCTACTGCGCCACGGAAACTCACCTTGCACGTCAGCTTTGATAGTCAAATATTTCCCACCCGATTCCTGTAGCCTCATCGGCAGAGCTTAAAATTAGACTGCCTTAGAAAGGTTGACTTGGTTATGACACTAAACTGCATCAGTGGGTGAGTGTCCAGTTCTAGAAAGAGTAGGGTTCATTTAATTGCTATTACTCCTAGCTCCACTCTGAACTGGAGTGGTAGTATCTGATAGAGTGTCATCTCTGAGTCGAAAAGAGCTCTTTGAAAATTATTTGGATTACATTGGAATGCTAGAAAACATAACATGTCAACAAATGTTTGTTGATATTGAATGGGAATAGTTATTTGAAGTTATTTGTCACTGTCTCGCACCAGACAGGACTTGACACAAGGTCAAAAGCCCTAAGGCCGATTAAAGTGGGGATAAAGGGGGGGAAGGTCGGGAACGAGCCGAGACTCGAACCCTGCTAGTCATTGACCCACTAAGTGCAATGTGGGTCTAATGAATCAAGCAGTATTTCGGACCTAAATGTAGATCCGGGCACGTATGCCAGAATATAGCTTGAACTAGACCGTCAGGTCTAGTGCTATACAAGGGGTGCAGGGAGGTCTGAAAAGCAGCTCGCCTTCCCGAGGGTGGCCCAACCGAAGTTGGGGGCCTTTCGGCCTCGAATCTGCCATTGGTTTCGATACCCCATCCGGCACGAATGCCTGACGGCCCAGCCAGTTATTTGAAGTGAGTTATTTTTTGTAAATTATGAGTAATTTTTGGAATACTTGATACCATATAACTGAGATTATGAGAGATACTCAAGTCTCTTCTTCGTTGTTTCATGGCCTATGTAGTGAATTTAGAGAATATCTCTTGCGAGGAAGAAAAACCAACAAACTTCTTTCGTGTACATCGTAATCTATTATTTTTTTCTATGCATAATACCCGCGTACATCGATAGTTCAATAGACAGAAAAATGAAGCCCATCCATTTTTACACGGGTACGCTAGTCGACGTCTCAGCAACAACTAAAAATAACTCTCTGTCTTCTACTACTATTTGGTCACTAGACGTAAACCACCCAATCAAAGCCTCAGTTTCAATAGCTTTCAATCATACTGATTGACCTATAGTCTGTTTCTACAGATTTAACGGCTTCGAGCTAAATAAAAATTCTAAACTACATGTCAATGACATATGTTAAAAATCTATCATTAAATACATACAAATGACTCTCCAATTGGTTAAATAGTATCAATGCCGTTCTACAAGGATAAATAACCTATGAAGGCTGATACGCTAATAAACAAAGAAATCAAGCCAAACCAATTATTATTATTATTATTATCATTTACTCATTAGAGTCTTTCATATCTGCGTAAGCTGATGGTTTTTCACTGGAGATTAAGTAACAACAAGTCTCCAGGACTCTTCCCAGTATTCTGACCGTTTTCAATAATGCTGTTGTTTAGATAGCGTCCACTCGGCCGCCAGTTTCCAAATCCTCCAGGCCCTTTAATAATCCTTTATTTACTGTGCCAAAAGTACCAATCACAATTGGTGTAATTTTCAACTTCATGTTTCTTAGTTTTTTCAATTCTCTTGCAAGGTCGAAGTATTTATCTCTCTTTTCACGTTCTTTATCATTATTATTATTATTATTATTATTATTATTATTATTATTATTATTTACTTCTTGAGTTTTTCACATGAGTTTTAGATGAGGGTTTTTCACTGGAATTTGAGCAAGTCTCCGCAAGTTTCCAGGACTCTTCTCAGTATTCTGGCCGTTCTCAATAATGCTGTAGTTTGAATGGTCTCCACTCTTCCTCCAACCCCAAGTCCGTCACTCCCTTTAATAATCCTTTAGTTACTGTACCAAAAGCACCAATTACGATTGGTATAATTGTCACCTTCATGTTCCACATTATTATTATTATTATTATTAACATTATAGATAAAGAGTTGGACTAAAATTGATAGAAATGGAACGTTAAACACATAAATAATCCAACTATTAACAATTATGCTGCAGTGTTTGCATCCAATTGGTTACAAAAAGTAATCAGCAGCAAATCCGACGTCATCATATGAAATTTTCAGCCAATATATATATGTATATATATATGGAAGTACATGAAGAAATAAATCCGACAGTATGAAGGGTAGTTGAAAAAACAAAATAATCCAAAATTTGATGAATTTACTATAAAAGTCATTGTTGAACATTTTAACATCTTTCATGAATTTAAATTCCTGAATTTAAATTCCTGAAGAAGGTTATGACAAGTAAGAAAAGTTAGCGACCTTAGACGAGGAAGACCAGAAGGCTCCCTTTTCAATAGCTACTACAGCGAAGTGTCAGGGAGGGCACTACTCCTTTCCTTGAATTGCTCCACTTTACCCTTGATATGTACCTTATATTGTTAAGTGTTAAGCAAGGAGGTATCAAGTACGATTTTTAAAGTCTTTGGTATGACGCGACCTGGGATTGAACCATGTCTCCCGGACCATTGGCGAACCCTCAATGAGCCGGTTAATTCATCAAATTTTGGATTATTTTGTCTTTTCAACTTTTATTCATACACACACACACACACACACACACACACAAACACTTATATATATATATATATATATATATAGATAGATTGATTGATTGATTGAACCTTCTTTTTATTTCTAAGAAATGCTTTGGTGTGGTTTTGATTCTTTGATTGATGGCATATCAACCTTCGTAGGTTATTTAATATCAAATTGAAAATTTCTTAAAAAGAAAGAAAAATGAAGAAAGAACGAAAGAAAAAAGCAGATGGAGGGAGGACTATTATAAGTTGATTGTTTGATTAAAGAGAGCATTTCCCTCTCTCTAGCGCAAAATGCATATGAGAGCAGTGTTCATCGCTTGATGACTGAGGCGGCACAAAATGGGGAATGCCGAGGTAATAAAGTATTTTTGTGACGATCACGCATGAGTCTCGATTCGGGTGCGACCCCCAACACCGCTTGTAAAAGACACTACATCAAATCTTACTTAGTCAAGAAATATTATAAAATTCAGTTTGGTTTGGTTTCTTGGGTTTTATGGTATATCAACCTTTGTAGGTTATTTAACACCAAATCCATTTTTATGTAAATAATATGTTCTATTTAAAACAATTCAGTTTAGCATAAGTACACAGTTTAATTGTTAAAAACATTTCCATTTCAAACTATTCAAGCAGTTATATGTAACAATTCAGTTTAGTGTAAATACAGTTTTAATGTCAAAAAACAGTTCTATTTCAAATAATTCAGTTAAGCGTAAGCACGCAGTTTAAATGTAAGTACGGTTTAATTGTCAAAAACATTTCTATTTCAAGCTATTCAGTTTACTCAAACAATTCAGTTTAGCATAAGTATGCTGTTAATTCTATTTAACCCATAGATAGGGCCATATCATGGGCTACCTCTCATGGCCATAGTGGACCTGGAAGCGATGGAAATGAAGGGGTACTCCGCATTCCCCAAAGCTCCAACACTGCTGGAACCTCACCATCAGATTGTTTAGTGTCATATTCAGGATACTCGTTAGGGGGGTCTTACCCCTCTGCAGAAGTGCAGTCAGTGTATTCTACAGCCCCAGCTGACTGGGCAATATAAAATTCATGGCATTTTTAATAAATGAATTAGGCTTTGAATAAAAGTACACACTGATAATTAATAGAAGTACCCTTTGATCATTAATAAAAGTACACGTTGATAACTAATACATCTTGAATGTAACAACAGCATCAATTCCTTCTTTAGTCACCTGCATTCTTGGTACGGTCATTGCTGTTAATAATAATAATAATAATAATAATATAACAAGCCACTTCCTGCTCTGTGCTTCCGCTCGTGCGATCAGGTTCTTGATGAGTGTACGTCGGTAGCCTCGAATGTAGGTACCCCAGAGAATTGACACAGGTGCTACGTTGTTTTCTGATGAAAAAAAAAAGGAAATTTGCAAATGTTCATCATCAAAGAAGCAAAATTAATGGAGTATGAATAAGTAAAATCAACAGAGGTTGACATTTCTTATTGTCACGAAATCGGTCACATTACATGGTACGAAATATGCAAATGTACACGCAGACACACACGCACACACATACATACACAGACACATATATAGATATATGTAGATGTATATCATAGATTTATGTGTCCTTATATATATATATATATATATATCATTATATATATATATATATATACATTATTATTATGCGTTTACAGTAACCGTTTCTTACGATTACGTAAGAAACGGTTACTGTAAACGCGTAATAACATCAATCGCCGAAAGTAAACGCGTTTTTTTTTTTGTTTTGTTTTTTCAAATCACAAACTGCACACTAAAAATGAAGATTAACGTTCAATGTAGTCTCTGGTCTTAATTGATCTGGCATATATATATATATATATATATATATAATTCTCTTAATACCCTGTCCGGTGGCAAAAGCTGCTTGGTAGCGCCAGGAGTGGCAGTACTGCCTTGAGCTACCGAAACTCTGTTATCACCCCTGGTTGGCGGCTGATGAGGACATGGTATTGCACGTGCTATCACACGTTGTATGATGAATATATATATATATATATATATATATATATATATATATACATGGCCCAATCTGCAGAGGAGTAAGCCTCCGCCAACGAGTGTTCTAGATATGACACAAAACAATCTGATGCTGAGGTTCCAGTAATGCTGGAGTTTTGATAAATGTGGAGTACCCCTATATTGCCATCGCTCTCAACGCCACTCTGGCCAGGAATGGTAGCATTTGATAGAGTCCTATCAAAGGTTAAAAAGAACTATAAACATTGCACTTAAGCTAAACTGAATTGTTAGAAATAGAACTGTTTTTAAAATAGATTCAGCATTGAATAACCTACAATAGGAGATACGGCATAAAGCCCGACCAAAACAAATCATATATATTTAATATGTACATACCGGATTTAGCATTGAATAACCAACAATGGTATATATACCATAAAACCCAACCAAACCAAATCCTATATATTTAATATATATGTATAAAGAGGTTGGTTGGTTGGTTGTTGGGGTTTTATGACATATCAACCTCTGTAGGTTATTTAACACCAAATCCATTGTTATGCAAATAGTCGGTTCTATTATAAACGATTCAGCTTAGCATGAGTACACCGTTTGATTCTCAAAAACATTTCTATTTCAAGCTATTCATTTTATTCAAACGGTACTAATTCAGCTAATTCAGTTTAGTAAGCGTACGGATCTTTTTTTTACATACAGTTAAACGTCAAAACAGTCCAATATTAAACAATTCAGTTTAGCGTAAATAGAGTTTCAATGGCAAAAACGGTTCCATTTCAAACAATTCAGTTTAGCATAAGCACGTAATTTAAAAGTAAGTGGAGTACAATTGTAAAAAAATCAATTTTAATTCAAACAATTCAGTTTAGCATAAGTATGCAGTTTAGTTCTATTTAACCCACTAAAAAGGCCCTATCAGGTGCTACCATTCCGGACCAGAGTGGACTTGGGAGCAATGGCAACACTGGAACCTCACCATAAGATCGTTTAGTGTCATACCAGGACACTCGTTGCGGGAAGGGTCTTACCCCACAGCAGAGGTGCAGTCGGTGTATTCTACAGCCCCAGCCGACTAGGTCATGTATAAACAGAATTGGGCATTAGATAACCTACAATGGTTGATATACTATAAAACCAAAAACTTACAGAGACATGTACTCGACTAAAAAAGGTATAGATATATTTACTGTGATAACTCAAATATATATATAAGTA
Source organism: Sepioteuthis lessoniana (assembly GCA_963585895.1). NCBI lineage: Eukaryota > Metazoa > Mollusca > Cephalopoda > Myopsida > Loliginidae > Sepioteuthis > Sepioteuthis lessoniana. The sequence continues at coordinate 105,228,989 of OY757910.1, forward strand.
AAGTTGGTCGCCTTAGTCGAGGGTGACACAAAGAACGCCTTTTTAATAACTACTACACCGAGGTGTAGGATAGGGTACTACTTCTTTCCCTGGATTGCTCCACTTTACCCTTAATCCTAGCCTTATTATGAGTTTTTAGTATGACTCGACCTGGGATTGAACCCTGGTTTCCCGCATTAATAGCAAACGCTATTCTCAATCAGCCAATTATGGACAACATAATGGTAACACAAAGAATGTTAGAATCATAATTTAGAAATTCTGATAAAATTATCAAACTTTTGTTATTTTAATGTTTTTAATGTTTTTTTATTTACTATTAATTTACCTTGTTTTACATTACTAAAATTGTTTTTTTACAGATATAATCAAAATAATTTAAATAAACTTTATTAAAATGGCTGATCTATCATGGTCATATTGTTGATGCTTGTATGGCAGGCGCTAGTGTAACAAAAAACGCTGAATTATTTGGTGTAGCAAATAGTAGTGTCTCGAAAGTAATGAGAGCATTTGAGATAGAAGGAAAAACCTCACCGAAGCAAAACTCTGGAAAAAAGCGAAAGCTGTCTGATAGGGACCGTCGGACTCTTACGTGGATTGTTTCGAAGGATCACAAGAATACAGATCCAAAAATTACAGCAGAGCTTAATGACTCTATCGAGAACTCTGTTTCTTTAAAAACTGTATGAAGGGAGCTGCACAAAGCTGGATTTCACGGAAGGACAGCTATCAGAAAACATATTAAAATAAATTTGTTTGATATTTCCAAGTGTTTCTATTATTTTGTCCAAACCATATATATATATATATATATATATATATATATATATATATATATATATATATGTATATTAGATTCAAATATCTAATGCCATGGAAGTTTGTCTGCGACCTTTGGTTTCATGGGATTTTTCTAACAATCATCAGGCGGATAACGAAAGTGAAATGAATAAATCGAAAAATACAGTCAAAAACCGTTGGGATTGCCTAGAAATCTTTATGTGTGTGTGTGTGTGTGTGTGTGTGTGTGTGTGTGTGTGTGTGTGTGTGTGTGTGTGTGTGTTGGTTATATTTGCGTATTATTGTGTGTGGATGTGTAAGTGGTGTTTAGTGTATGTGTATGTGAAGATACACGCGCACATCTATGAGATGCTGATGAGACCCAATAAGGTCGAAACAGCTGTTCAGTGTTCCGTATATCGCATGTAGGTGTTTGCCGAATTTTCTAGTCATGGTAATTTAATTAATATATTATCAGTTCCTCTATATATTATATATAACATCTATCTATCTATCTATCTATCTATGGTGATTGAAAAGGAACTTCCTATTTTCAAATACTGATATTTTTTCTTGTAAAAATTATACTAAAGAAATATATAATAGGGTTTAGAAGTTGTTATTGGTTGCGCTTAAGGAAATATTTGCTAAAATTTGACAAGTAGATTTCATTTTATCCAAAAATCCTTCCTGTTTATGAACTGCACAGACTTTTAATTATTCGCGTTTAATTCAAGAAATAGTACAACTGAATAGGAAATTGATCATTCAATTTCATGTTAATGATGTTGTAGGCGCAAGCACGTGAGGGGATCTTTAACTTGGAAACAGTTGAATTGGAGTTGTTTTCATCAACTGAAAAAAAGAAGATGCTACACAAACCATTGGAGAATTCTCAGAAAAAAAGATGAACAACACAATCAATTCGTTTGATTGATACATTGTGTGAGAAAAAAAAGGCAAGAAAAACATTTTTTACCAAGACGAAGAAATAGATGGATGATATTGTTGCTTGTCCTTTACTGCTTTTGTCTTTTTTTGTCTTTTTTTGTTTGTTTGTTTGTTGATTTTTGCAGTTCTGTTGTTTGGATGTTTACAATTTTTTATCAGATGATTATTTTACTCTCAGTGAGTTTCGCAACAGTCGTAGCCGGAGGTGCAAGTGACAGCAAGTCTCATCAGCAAGTCACTTCAGCTTTCTAAATTTCTTCAAGAATTTGTGCTGATCTCAGCAGTGCTGTGATCGAGATTCTTTCCCGTGTTTCCCGTTGGATCAATATCTTTTTTATCTTCTTTGAAAATTTTCAAAGAATTCCAACTGTGATTGATATCACAGGCACATTTTTTTCACTCCGGGCGAGTATTTCACACCATATCAAACTGGTGGTTTTTTCCTTAAATCAGAGCGGGAGCAAGTCTCTTCAGGTCTTGGCCCAGTTAGCTGGGGCTACAAAATACACCGACCCCATCTTTGCAGAAGTGTAAGACTCCTCCAACGAGAGTCCTGGTAATGACACTGGACAACATAATGGTGAGGCTCCATTAATACCGGAACTTGGAGGAATGCAGAGTAACGCTTCATTACCATCACTCCCAGGTTCACTCTGGCCCTGATAGGGACTTATCTATGTGTAAAATAGAACTAAACTGTGTACTTCCACTAAATTTAATTGCTTGAAATAGAACTGTTTTTAAATTTAACTGTGTGTAAACCGAAAACTGTACTTATGTTAAACTGAGGTTTATGAAATAGAACTTTGTATGAATAAAAAAAGATTTGGCATTAAATAAGCTACGATAGTTGATATGCCATATAACCAAATAAAAAATAAACAGGACTCTTCTTCTTTCCTTTTCTTAGCTATGTCCAAGGTTTTTCTCGTGAGAAGGAGGGAAGTGAGAGGAAAGTTAGTGATTAAATGCATTTTTTATTCATTTATTTGTTAACTGACAGCCACTTTTGGGGGTTATTTTTCACTCACATTGAGATTAATCTTCTAAGGAGATGAAAAGTTCTACAAAAAGCAATTTTTAAAAAAGTTCTTATCATTTAGAATTATCAGGTTTCATGTGAATGTGTTCAGGTGTCCCCTTCGTTATCATATCCAGGGTCCCCATAATTACAGGCACTCTTGATTGGTTGTTGGTTGGTTGGGGTTTTTTTTTTTTTTTGGAAAATTAACCTTTGAAGGTTATTTAATGCCAAATCCATTTTATACAAATAATCAGTTCTATTTCAAACATTTCAGTTTAGCATGAGTACACAGTTTAATTGGAAAAAACACGTCCATTTCAAGCTATTCAGATTGGTCAAACAGATCTAATTCAACCAATTTAGTTTAGAATTAGTATAGTTCTTATCCACACACAGTTAAATGTCAAAACAGTTCATTTCAAAGAATTCAGTTTAGCATAAGTACACAGTTTAGTTCTACTTAACCCATAGATCAGGTACTATCATACCAAGTCGGAGTGGACCTGGGAGCGATGGCAATGAAGGGGTGCGCTGCATTCCCCAAACCTCCAGCATCATTGGAACCTCATCATCAGGTTGTTTAGTGTCATATCTAGGACACTCTTTGAGGGATAGGGTCTTACCCCTCTGTAGAGGTGCAATCGGTGTACAGGGTGACTTAGATATTACAGTAAATAAATTTGATCTTACTTTCAAATTAAAGCTCAATATTCTTTGAAGTATATATATATATATATATATATATTGTTTGCGATGGATAAATTGACGTCTAAATTACGCAAAAACGAAAATAACACAGACATCAGTTTATCAAATACATTTACTAATATTATATGAAATGAAATGAAAATGTCTTGAAATACTATAGATTCAATTTATTCAAAGAAATCGTCCTTGGCTTCAACCACGATTCTTAGACGACTTTTGGAATTTCCTGCATGCCTTTCCAAAAGTCTCCCTGTTTAAATGGCTAAATGCTGCCGATAGAACATAGTGGAGGGATGTAGCCAGACAGGAAAGAGAATTGTTAGCTGAATTGAGAACTGCTAAGCGACTAAACTTTTTGAAAAGTTGTGCCGACTGTTAGATACACTGACCGATGTGATAAAAGGGGCCAGGTCTCTTAATCACATTACTTCACTCAACGGAGAAGAGACTTGTACAGTAACAGCATTATTCTTGAAAACAGGTTTATTCTTTTTTTAACGGACTTCTTTATTTTTTGTTGGCTAAACTTTTTATTAATCGTTGAACACCCCGTGTTTGTTTTAGCTCTAGCATTGCGACTTTTTTTTCTGAATGACCAACACTGTCTGGTATATTTGGCAATCGCCGATTGGCGATTTCGGTTATAAGATTTTTGAACACTACATTGCCAGATAGCTAGACAAACCTGGAAATTGATCCTTCATTGGAGCAATGACTCACCGGTGGTTCAGGTAGACGATTGGGTGACACGGTTATCCTTTCCTTCAGTTCTTCATTGGTGCTTCTCAGAGGTTTATTGATCTCTAACTAGACCGAGCTCCGGATATAATCATCATGGGTATAGTAATTTGGGGGAATTAGGCAGCCAGATGTTATGGGTGATGTAGACTAGACTCCTGCTTGTGAGACATGGCGAGGAATCTTGTTGACAGAGGTAAGATTATCCAGCAGCTACCCTCTCGATACCTATCAGCACTACCACTTTCGGGTACTTGATGTAGGCCTCTGTGTTGAGTGTGTGGCCGTATCGGAAGATGAACAGAGACATAAAGTCACCATCACTAACGACCATCCCAAACACCTTGATGAATATCGCTCTCAGCTAAAATTGTCACCTAAATATCAAATTCTTCGTATTTTGAATACCATGCGGAACAGCATTCTGTTCCCAAATTTCTGGAACAGTAAATTGCATCTGGATGCAACTATCCTTGCAGACAGTGCCCAACTGACTCTAGTTTGCTGCACAGTAGATAAAAAAAATGAAAAAATTAAAGTGCATGTGCATAAATTAATAATTTAAAATTGCGACAATTTACCCTTCTTCCCCGTCAAAATTCTCAAAAATGTTCATTTTTTTTTAAATTTGACCTATAAACAAAGATGTTATCTTTTTTTTTAATTATTGAACACAAGAGTGAAGTCAGTCTGGTTTGAAATAAAATCTTATTTACTTTAAAGAACGCTAAAAAAAATTTCAGTTTTTCGTTTTAATTTAGTTGAAACATTTAACACTTACTAAACTGACCTGAACATTTTTTTTATAAAGTCGAATATCGGCACATCATGCTACGTATATAAAAAATACATCTTCAGACAATTTTGCTTTACATATTTTATTCTAACATAACAACGGATTTATTTTCATTTTTCTCCGATACACACAAACACACACATATATATATATATACATATAAAAAAATTAGAAGTCAATAACACAACACATCCAAATCACAAAATCTTAACAGGGTAAAAATTCAGAGCAATAACGTAATATATCAAGAATTATAAAAAAAAAAAAATAAGGCAGTTTATAAACACACGACTCTGAGTTTCTCATATTTAATCCTCAATGAAGCTAAAAATCCACACATCTAACATATTAAATACGAGACACATTTATCTCAGACGTATTGATTGCTAGTTTACCTGACGATCTTAAACATGAAACTTGAAGTCAGGAGTTATTATCATGCCTTACATTATATATATATATATATATATATATATATATATATATATATATATATTTATGTTGGAGGTCCGTATGATCTGAAGAAGTCCTGTTGATTTTTTTGGTGTTTTTGATTTTTATCAAAAACGCGTAATAGGATAGAAATAAATCTATAATTCTAATGTGACCGGTTTTGTTTTTTTCTTAAAGAAATTATTGCTCTGTAATTTCAGTTACATTGAGCTCTTTACCAGGAAAATTTAAATGTTCACTGTTGAATGTTTGTTTTTCTTTTTGGCCTGATGGAATTACTCCCAACTTCGGTTTAACTGGACCGAATAATACTATATATATATATATATATATATATATATATATATATATATATGCTAGATTTTAGTGATTCTGACAAGATTTATAAAAATAAGTGGACAAGTGTATAAATCAAACAATTACAACGGGTTCAGTAGTAATGTTTCTTGTTTTATTCCCGGAAGTCTTTAGAAGTTCTTCCGTGAATAAAGTAATGGAAACACATAGAATCTTTGCATTATAATTTAGAAACTCCTATAAAATTATCAAACTTTTATTCTTTTTATGTTTTTTTTTATCTATTAATAATTTTCTCATCTCATTTTACTAAAGTGGTTGATCTTTTAACAGATATAATCAGAATAAATAAATCCAAATTCATTAAAATGGCAGATCTATCTGATTTTAAAAGAAGTCAAATTGTTGGTGCTCGTTTCGTCCTATGCTAGTCACGGAGCCCGATGTGGTGTGACTACTAGTCACAGTACTTGTTGTGGCTGTTGTGTTCGTGACTACCACATTTGCTTCCGACTGTTTGCTTTGTCAATTCCTTCCGTGCCAACGCTGTGTTAGAAAGATCTTCAAAGTGGGGTTGACACAATTCAGCCGGATCTTCTGACGGTCATGTAATAAGAGTGGCTAGATTGTCTAGCAACTCAAAGAAAGAGAAAACCCGTTGTTAACAGAAAACAAATTTTTTTTTTATTGAAACAGGTATGTGAGACAATAAATAACAAGCAAATGATGTTTCCTTTCCGGGCAAAAAGAAGAAGAAAGAATATCGAGAGAGGAAGAGTGACGATGAGGTGTGGTTAGAATGAAACTAATGTCTCTAAAGTGTTGGATTTGAATTTTTGTAAAGTCTGAAGGTTGTTCGGAGTGCCTCAGATGTAGAATAGAAGGGGTGCTTCTTTGAAAGTCTTGAGTTTCTTCTTAGTCCCTTTTCTCATCCTCTCTGATAATTCGTTTTACCATCCTATTTTTATCGATCAATATCTGAACTAAAAAAGGTTTCTGATTGGTTGTCCAATAAGAGACAATCAGAAGTCATATTCCCATTGGTCAGCCAATCCTAGTTTAGGATTATATCTTACAGGTATTGGGAAAACCCTTTTTAGACGCTTTGACCAATGGGAACAGGTTTAGAGCAATGGGGTTGAACTAAACATTATCAGTCCCCCCTGACCGGATGAGCCATCCCCAGCTCACCTTTATTTAGTATTGAGCAAAACTAAATTTCCCTTTCGACATTGACCAGTAAGAAAAAGAGTAGAAATATGTTTTGTGAAATGACCCGTTTCATCATTATGACCAATGGAGTTAGTTGACAACGGAAAAATTAAATAAATTCGTTGATCTTAAAATCAAAAACAATTGTCTCACATCAACTGACCTTTAGGAAAAATTAACCTGGTTTTTAGGTCAATGTAAGCCTTGATCAAAAAGATACTTACTGAGTGGAAAGATAAAATTGTCGCCCAAGAAAAGACGACATGGTTCCATTTCCGTTTAATGAAAACTGTTTTTTTTTTTTTGTTGCAGATTATCAACAAGTTGGCCGGTTGTGTACGAATCCCAAGAGCGATAGGAGCCTTCTATCATGTCTGAAAGTGACACAATGTTCAACAAGCGAGATCGGAGATGCGCCACTGTACAACTCATGCTCTCTACCGATCCAAGTTATGACAACAGGACCATTGCTAGCTCCCTCAAAATGCAAATCTCGATTGCCACGAATAACATGGACGTGGCTAGGGTGATGAAAACAAAGTTTCTGGCTACGGTTATTGTCTTTGGTGTGCTTTCAAGTGAGGGCCACATCATCCCATTTCACATCTTCGAAGTCGGCTTGAAAGTCAAACCCACCAAAGTGTACCTGGATGTGCTGAAGAGTGTGGTGATCCCCTGGTATAATCAAGTGGCCGGTGGCAGACCCTGGGTGTGGCAGCAGGACTCGACGCCGGCCCACAAGTCCAAAGAGACCCAGGCTTGGCTTCAGAAGGAGTGCTACGACTTTGTACCCTTCTCTCACTGCCCCCTCCTCCCCCGACCTGAACCCACTGGACTACTTTGTTTGGTCATACGTTGAGAACATCACCAACATGACCTCCCACAACATCAAAGCCAGCTTGAGCACCGCCCTCTACCAAGTATTCGCCGAGCTCCCGCCGGCACCTGTGGAAAAGTCATGCTCCCAGTTCCAGATCCGTATCGAGGCGGTGATTGTGGCTGAAGGCGGCTACATTGAATAGATGTCAGCTCTACTACTTGATCAAGTTACCTGAATTGATTTGTTTCAATAAAAGTTTTAAAATAAAGCTGTAGTGTTGTTTTCTTTAGGACGACAATTTTATAATTCCACCCTGTATTTTAAGGATCTTTTTGTTCTTGATATATATATATATATATATATATATATTAATTTTCATATATTTCATAAATTCTATTTTTAACGTATTAATTGACTATTTAACCGTACGTTGTATCACACTCGTATAGCAGGTACTAGTGTAAGAAAAACCGCTGAATTATTTGGTGTGGCAAGGAGTACTGGCTCGAAAGTGATAACAGCATTTGAGAAAGAAGGAAAAGACATCCTCACAGAAGCAAAATTCCGGAAGAAAGTGAAAGCTGTTCGATAGGAACCATTGGACTCTTACGCGAATTATTTGAAAGGATCACAAGAATACAATCCCGAAAATTACAGCAGAGTTTAATGAACATTTTTTTCTGGTAACTGTGAATGCTGGTAGATAGTAGATTAGTAAATATATATATATATGTGTGTGTGTGTGGGGGTTGGGCAGCAGTCTTTCATTCAAGCATGTTTGATTAAATAATAAAGACACATTTTGTCTATATAATTTTATTAAGATCCTTTCAAGTTTACAATAGCCTTTCAAGTTTTCATAGCCTTACATTTTAAAACCCATTCTATTCCCAAATTTAAAAAATGTTTCTTGATAATATTCTGTTTCCGTTGATAGCGTTCTGGTTTTCAAATTCATCAGCATCTTGATTTTATGCAAGTCTGCGTTTACGTAATTTTGTAATGTTATAAAAGACGTAAAAAACACTTTCAAAAACTCTTTAAAAAGCACTCTTTATACATGCAAGCAACCCCTGGTGATGGCCCATGAAAAGTCCGAAAGCGCTCGTGACAATTTTGGTTAATTCATCCACAAATTCCAACCTGAAACCAAGACACTAATCCGGAAACTTGAAATGATCTTAATAAAACTATAAAGACAAAATGTGTCTTTTATTTTATCAAATATGTATATATAGGTACACTTCCGACAAGATGTTTGGAACCACCTTGACTTTTTCTTTTAATTAAATAAAAATCAAAGTTTCATGTTTTTAAATAAATAGATTTGTTGTTTCATTTTTTTGCATGTATTTATGTAATAAATTAAATCCAAATGAATATGAATATTCATAATTTTATTTAAGGCAAATTATATTTTCTTTTCATTAAGGAATCAACTAGAAGCATTTATTACTGCAGAGCAAATTCTTTGCATCCTTTGAAGTAACTAGTAAAAATGTGCTCTTAGAAATAATTCACAAGCAGTGTATAAACGTGTAAGCAACTCTGGTTAATTTTTAGGCGGTTTATTTAGGACTTTACAATCAATTGCAAAATAAGCCTTTATTATGAATTTAGAGAAACAATTAAGATTGTGCCCAAACTTTTGATTGGTATTATATATATATATATATATATATATATATATATATATATATATATAAGAATGAGTGCGCTTTTGTAAGTGCCCGTGTAATTACGTTTATACACGCCTTCACATTTCTACGAAAAGGGAATTTGATTTTACATATGTATATCTATATAGATACATAAATACTTTTGTACACGCTCAAAAATAAAATAAAAAACTTGAAGACACAACCCTACCCCATATATATATATATATATATATATATATATATATATATATATATCGAGAGAGAGAGAGAGAGAGAGAGAGAGAGAGATATTTAAATTAGGTGATTGCTATTTTTCTACCTCAGCGATCATCAGACCAAAAGGTATATATGCATAGCCATGTGTGTATGTGTGTGTGTGTGTGGTGTTCAGCATGCGTGCGTTTAGAATAGACGAAAGTAATTCACACACACATACACTCACACACACATAGACCTATTCATTCTGTTTTTGGTATGTAAATGATAGAAAAACTAACTTCCCACTAAATGACAACAAAATGAAAAAAATAATAAATAAGTAATAAAAGCAATTAAATAAAAATAAAAAAGAAAGAGAAGAATAGATCCAAGGAAAATTAACTGAAAAAGAAAACCTTTTTTTTTCACAGAACCCGGGACGTTGGTAGTACAAACATATCACAGGATATCGGTCACCAGATAATATCCAAGGGAGAGGCTGTTGAAATCGTGGGAGGAGGAAGTGCATTTTGGAAATCGGGGGTAGGCTTGTCGAATCCAGTTCTTAACTGTACACAGACCGACTCTTGCCGCTTGTCAGAATATATTTTCCACGATTCGTTGAACCAGGAACAAGCCGACATCTGCTAGCAGATATTACCGTTCGTTTTTAGTTTCCTGGGTACAGAGTATGAACACTGTTTTTTCAGTGCAAACTATTATCAGTACTTAAAAAAAAAAAGATATGTGAAAAGGGAGACCAAAGAGCCATGTTCGTATTACGTCCAGAGACGCTTTTACCATAATTATTCACAGATAATACGGACTTTTTCAGATCTTTGAGCTTCAAAGTTAGAAGTGCGTATTATAGACAAGAACTAAATATTTTTTGCGTGACTCATATGTTTTGTAATATTTTGGTTACGCACTAGTTTGTGGCACATATATCACCTGACTGAAGCTGTTTAAGCCAAGGTAAGTAGCTGATGCTTTGGTTGGTACTATTGTAGCACTTAGCGCGCAATCATGTTGTATATTGTTTTGCCCCAGTCGGCTGGGTCAGTAGAACATACCGGCTGCATCTTTGCAGAAGGATAAGACTCTACTAACCAGTGTCCTGGATATGACACTAAACAAACTGATGGTGAGGCTCCAGTAAAGCTGGAGCTTTGAGGAATGCGGAGTACTCATTCATTGCCATCGCTCCGGGGTGGTAGTAACTAATAGGGTCTTATCTATGGGTCAAATAGAACTGTTTGACGCTTAAACTGTGTACTTATACTAAACTGAATTGTTTGAAATAAAATTGTTTTACATTTAACTGTCTGTAGACAAAAAAAAAAACTGTACTTATGCTAAATTGAATTGTTTGAAATAGAACGGTTTAATCATTTAACCGTGTGTAAGGAAATGACAGTTGTTTAATTGATTTGTTAGCAATACGGGGAATCATTTAACTTAGTTTACAGGCTAAATTGAATTGTTTGAAATAGAACTGTTTAATCATTTAACCGTGTGTAAGGAAATGACAGTTGTTTAATTGATTTGTTAGCAATACGTGGAATCATTTAACTTTGTTGACAGGCTAAATTGAATTGTTTGATATAGAACTGTTTAATCTTTTAACCGTGTGTAAACAAATGACAGATCTTTAATTGATTTGTATGTGAAACATTGTAATACTTTAAGACTATGAAGTGTGTGCAATTAAATGATTAATATTAAACAGAATCATTCGTATTAGATAAAAATAAGTGAAAAAATAAGCTTAGTTTTGTTTAAAAATGTTATCTTCAACATGTGTTTAGAAATCATATATTTTGTATATATGAATAAAAATGATTTGGCATTAAATAACCTATAATAGTTCATATGGCATAAATCAAACCAAACCAAACCAAACCAAATCCTATATTTTTAATATATGTGTATAAGCAGGATTTGACTGTAAATGACTTACAATGGATTGCATGTTATAAAACCAAAGTAAATCAAATCATATATATTTAATGTATGTATAAAAAGGATTTGACTTTAAATAACCAACAACTGATGATGTGTCATGAAACCAAAAAAAAAAAAAAAGAACAAAGTAAAGCAAAATTGTGTATTTCTTCTTACCAAGAGTGATTTGAAAGCTGTACAGTTCGAATTGGGTTATAACGCTACGATATCAAAGCAAAGAGATTTGTTGTGCTAAATTAGAAGGTGCAGCTGATGACAGTACGCCAACCAGAAATTTCGTTCGGGTTGTAAGAAACTCAACGATCAGGCAAGGTCTGGTAGGTCTCAAATAGTGGATTCCGAGGCCGTACTCGAAGCCACTGTAGCAATTCGGCAAGTTGCCCCGAGAGAATATCAGGCGAGCTCAGCATCTCTCAGACCTTTATGGTTCATCACCACAAGAATTCTGCAAAAGCGTCCGGGGCTTCCGAATTGTGCTTCACGTAACCAAAATATAGCAAAACTTTTAACCCTGCTAGTAGTTTTTTTTTTTCTTAGCATTTCATTATCATCATCACATCTTGCTGCCTGCGCGTATTTTCCTGACTCTATCTCGCCATTTGTCTCTATCATCCATCACTTCCGGCTGGTCTTCTTGACAGCATCCTATGTCCATACAGAGCTGTTATAGATAAGTTCTAGTTGGTCGTCCAACACTTGCACGTCCACGTGAAGGGATCTATTGGAAAACATTGCTTATGATTTCATCTTTACTTCTCCAACAGTGTCCCGCTCGTTCGTCTTATTTGGATGGTTTTAGAGATGGGAAGTAAGTGGCCGTACAGTAGCTGTTTCGTGGGATGTTGCTTCCAGAATTTGTTCAATATAGCTCGTAACATTCTTGTGCAATTTCTGTCTAGCTTTTTCTCTATACGCTTTGTCAGTGTTCATGTGGTGCATCCATTTAGTATAACTGACACTGTTGTATAGTCATATGCATACACATATACATGCAGAATACATATTGATGCAATGAATAAAGACAAGCGAAGACTTCTTTAAAAAATATACCTCTCACTTTATTGAAAGGTTTGCGTGGGAGAGGGAGTTGTAGACCGAACAGAACTGCAACATATTGACCCCGACTCTTATGGCCATCAGCGTTGTGGCTTTCTCGTTCTCCAGGGCTGCTCCTGTGGCCTGGGGGCCAGCCTCTCTGGGTGCTGGTTTCCTCTACCGCATCTTGTCTCTAACTCATCTGATCTCCAACTAACTGACTTCCTGTCTTCACCGAGTTATATAATAGTTCAATCGCCCACTCAATCTTTGGAATGGCATGTTTGATCGTCATCAAGCGGAAATAACTGTCATGCAGTTTACAGGTCACTCTCTTCCGGTGCATCAGTCTATGAGTGTACCATGGGATTTTATCTTGTCCTATATTGTCAGCCAAGCTCGCCTACGCGATTTCTTCTCATAACTGCCATCGGAATGTGTCACTTCCTTCCGGTGCATCACTTTGGAATGGCATGTTTGGCCAGGTCGAAACAACACAACCGCTTGGAAGAAAATTGCATATTATTTTATCGGATAAGTATGACTTTAGGAGGTGGCATTGGCCTCCATGTGAATGCAGACAAAACAGAGTACATATGTTTTAATTAAAAAGGAGAACTCTCTAAACTATATGGTAGTTTTTTAAAACTAGAGTACAAGTTCACTTACCTCAGAAGCAGCGTCTCATCTACTGAAAATGACATCAGTGTGTGACTAGCGAAGGCATGGATTGCAATTTATTGGTTATATAATCATTTACATCTCCGTATTCAGGACAGCATGTCAAAATATAAGTTATACCTAAGGTCCAAATAAACTAATACATAAAATGTTTAAAATCACTGACTAAACAATGGGGATCGCTCGTGGTGTAATGGTTAAAGCGATGGACTGCGGAATCGTAGTAAGTGTGTTCGAACTCCAGTTGCCCTATTACGTTCACTTTCGGGCAAATATCCTTGGAAAAGGTATAAATCCCCTTGTCCTCCCAGCTATGGGTTAAATAGTACGACTATTGTTCATCTAGGTGAATGGCTTTGGCATTAAATAACCTAGAAAAGTTTATATGCCATTAAACAAAGAAACCGGAACTGACTAAACACTGCATTCGTTTTAATATATTAATATAGTAGATTTTAGTTTCACTGCTGTCTGTGTCAAAGAGTGATATCATGACTGTAATATCCACTTGTATTCTATGTCACTCCAGACAAATACCACTAGCCACATGAGTGTCAGTGGGTTTTATTTTGTTTCTCCTCATGTGAGCTTTTTGCCCCGTAACTTGTTGCATTTTTGGTGGATATATCCGAGTGTTTACCCTAAATAATGCATGAATTTCGTATTTAAAAATATATTGTAAGTTGGCCGACCGTAGGTGACAGTGACCCGCGGGATCCCTTTTCAAGGTGTTGGGTAAAGTGCTATGCCTTTCCTGGGATTGCTCCAGTTACTCTTGATCCTCATTTTATAATATTGAGTGTCTAAGCAAGGTGGAATCAAGCAACATTTTTTGAGTAATTGGTAGGATTCGACCTGGGATTGAACACTTGTCTCCAGGATCATTGGCTAACACTTTAACCATTATGTCAATATGCTAGAATGTAATGTAAACACATTTTTTTGTTGATATTAACAATAAAAAGTTGAATGAATGTTAAATTTAGATGCTACAAATTCTAAAAAGCATGTGCGCATTATACATAGTTTATTTTTTCGGAATTTCCTTGCCCAAAATTTAGAGGTGAATCTTATCCATGAGTGCATTTTATAGGCAAATAATTACGATATTCCTTTCGCCTTGTTTTTAGGAAAGGTATGAATCCACATATCTGAACTCATCAATAGATATCTTCCCACGTTTACAAGAAATGCCATGATACTGGCATGTCACGATAGTAGACGGGGAACCCGTTGAGTGTATGAGAACAAGGAACTCTTCCCGAATTACTTAATCTCTCAAGTAATTTTAACCCTTAGAACCCTGTGCCTACTCAACGGTTCTCTCTTTTTACCCTGCGGTCCTGGGTGAAAAATTAGTGAAAATGTACATTGTTATAATCTGTTTCTTAACAAACTTACCGGCTCTTAAATAACAGATGCCAGCATTTTATATATATATATATATATATATATATATATATATATATATATATATATATATATATATTACTAATAAAATATACAATTACAATATCTCTTAAGAAATAGGGATACAGAAACGGAGGTCCCTCGGTAGGAATTAAAACCTCTCGGGCATATGTACTCCTAGATCAGGGGTCTTACACTTAAGCACTCAAAAGGACCATTGCATCCTGGGGGAGTAGCACAGCAGGCAAAAAGTGAAATATGCTGGTAGGTGGGGGACGTGATTCACAGAATTTAGGATGCTAATCTGCAACACAGCTGATAGGCTGCTTTTTTTTTTCTCGTCAAAATGAATATGCATGCGATATAAAGTGGGATATGTGAATTAGTACAGTACGTAGAGCTAAAATTTCCGTTTAAAATTTTCCTTTTATTCATTTTTAACTTTTTCTAAATTCTGTTTTTTTTTTTCAATTTTATTATTTCTCATTGATAAATTAAAAAAAAAAACAAAAGCAAAATTTGAAGCTTTACCTCATTTAAAGGAGTAGCAGATATAATGTTTATTTAAAAATCTGATCTGAAACATTTTCTTTGGTTTTCTATTTGTGTTTGCTATCAGTCACCACAGGTACACTTTCCTCATGCCAATAAGAGCTATCAAGTCTACCCATTACGTACCTTAAGAAATGAAAAAAAATCTTCATGTTCTGATTTTGTGAGTTAAATTTTTGAAACCCTTTTACTACAATAATTATTTTTAAACAAGACGATGTAGATACCACAAGACTTCTTTTAATGAATAACTAGTTTTCTTTTACTTTTTTTATTTTTTGTAAATGAATATAAAATAGTATTTTTTTCTACTTCTCATGTTTTGACTTTGAAGTAAAAGCGAGCGAAATATTAAAGCATATTCTTCCCTTCTCAGGGGGCCTCATTGGAAAGACTTGGTTTGACTTTATGGCATAGCAACCATTGTAGGTTATTTAATGCCACATCTTTTTTTATACATATATATTAGATATATGATTCTAAACACATTTTCACAAAACATTTTTAAATGAACCAGAGTTAATTATTTTGCACACAGCTAAATGGTTTAACTTATTCTATCTAATACGAATAATTCTATTTAATATTAATCATTTGTTTGCACACAGTTAAATGTTTTCAAGTATTCTTATTTAACGCTAACAATTAGATACAACATCAGTCATTTGCTTATACACAGTTAAAGGATCAAACAGTTCTATTTCAAACAATTCAATTTAGCAGGACAATAAAGTTAAATGTTTTTAAGTATTGCTGGTTCACTAACAATTTAATTAAACAATCATTTATTTACAAACTGTTAAATGATTACAGTTGTATTTTCAAACTATTCAGTGTAGCATAAGTCATTTGTTTGCACTCAGTTTAAATGTCATAGTACACAGTTTGAATGTTAGACCGTTCTATTTGACCCATAGATAGGACTCTGTCAGGTACTACAACTCCGGGCCAGAATGGACTGGGAACCGATGGTAATGAAGGATTACTCCACATTCCCCAAAGCTCCAGTATTACTGGAACATTACCATCAGATTTTTTATCGGCACATCCAGGACACTAATTGGAGAAGTCTTATTCTTCTGCGGAGATGCAGTTGGCGTATTCAACAGTTTGCAGTTCACATTTAGTTCTCTAGGTTAAGTGTTTGAATCCATTGTATAAGATAAATATAAAAATGATAAAAAATGATGAACAATAATAGATTATGAGAATCTTGATATTTGTGGGGGGCTTTCATTGGCAAGTGGGTAGAGTGTTCGCCAATAGTCTGAGAGACCTGGGTTCAATTCCACGTCGCGTCATACCAAATACTTTAAAAATCGTACTTGATACCTCCTAGCTTAACACTCAGCGATATAAGATATCTATCAAGGGTAAAGGGGAGCAATCCTCTACTGCTTGGTGTAGTAGCTATTGAAAAAGGAGCCTTTTCGTCGCCCTTGACTACGGTCGCCAACTTACTAAGTGTATAGTACATATATTAGATGTATTTTATACCTATAGAGTTGACATCATTTTGTTTAATGCTGGTTGTTTCGTCTTTATAATGATAGTTTGTAAGATCTGAAGTCTCTTTTTTTGTTTTTTGTAATTGTTGTAATTCAGTTGGTCTCTTGATTAATATCTGAAGAACATCACTATGAGTATTAAGGTCATGTTACATGTATTCCTTAATACCCAAATCCATATTTACCCACCCGCTCCGCTCGGGCAGGATATGACACTATTTTAGTATAAAAATAAAATTCATCTAATTTATTGAATGACCGACGTATCTCTCATGTATGGTCACTATTTTTAATACTGGAAGCGTTTTTTGGACGAATAGTACGACAATTAATGAATATAAGTTGTTTTTTTTATCTAAGCGATATGAAGGAGTCCGGATTGTGTAGTGCTTAATGTGCTAGTTTGTGACATCGTAATAATCAAGTTTGAACTATTGTCATACTTATATTTACCAACCCCTCCGTTCGGGCAGGAAATGACACAAGGTCAATTTTTAAGCGGAGTTTAACAGGTTTGAATTCAGAGTTTTCCTTCTCCTAGACTAGTTGTCTCACCAAGGCTGAAGAACCCAGCCTGCCCTACTATTTAACCATAGCTGGAGGGAGAATAATTGGATTCATACCTTTCCCAAGGGTATTAGTGCTTTATGAAATGCAATCAGCCTCATCCAGGATTTGAACTTGTGTCACCGTGTCCATTTTCTACGACGCTAACCATTACACCCATGGCACCTTCTTAATGGCCACATCAATTGTCCCAAGATTTGATAAGTTGTATGTTAGTCAAAGAGGAGAGAGTGGTGGTCGTGTGACCGGGATGAAAATAAAATGTCTCTTTCATCGCTGGTTTGTTTTCTTTGTTGTGATGGCATATCAAACTTCACGGGTTACTTATTGCCAAAGTCATCATTTAAGAAGAAAAGTTGTGGTACTATTTAACCAGTACCTAGGAGAGGGATAAGCGAATTTATCACTTTCCCAAGTGTATTCGTCTGAAAGTGGATATAATTGTGCTACTGAATTTCAAACTAAACTCTCTACTACAGTGTAACCCGGATATAAGAAAGTTGTCGGGACCGGAGAAGAAGTATCTAATATCCGGCTTGCTCTTATATCTGGGTTTTGTCTATTTTATATACATTAACACAGGCCCTAATTTGGGACTAGATAGAATCTCTCTTATATCCGGGCTACACTGTATATCAAAGCTGAACACGTTAGCCACTGCGCTATAGCGACTCCGCCTTCTTTCATTTACAGTGTTGGAGATACTATCTCAGTATAGACACGATAATTTGTCAATCTTATTGGTTTTACATAAAGGTTTCTAATAGGTCCTGTGTTATTAGCGACTAGTAAGTTAACCGTTTATAATTTTCTGTAGTAGATAATAAATCTTAAGCGTTTATTGCTGTCTGTAGGAGATAAAAATCTGCGAATAATATTTTTTGCCGCTGTTTTATTCTTTTTACACTTGGGATGAATTCGACAGCAGTGAAATAGGTTAATGATATTTTTATTATACCCAACAGCAAGAGAAACCTAATAAAAAAAACTTAATAGATAAACTTTGTCAAATGTAATATGACAACACAACTTTCTACGTAAATACACTATATATATATATATATATATATGTATATATATATATATATGTGTGTGTGTGTGTGTGTGTGTGTGTGTGTGTGTGGAGTTAGGCAGCAGTCTTTCATTTCAGCATGTTTGATTAAATAGTATAGACACATTTTGTATAAACAATTTTATTAAGCATCTTTCAAGTTTCCTGTTAAGTGACGCGGTTTTAGGTTGGAATTAGTTGATGAAGTTACCAAAATTGTCCTGTGCGATTTTCGGATCTTTCATAGGCCATCATCAGGGGCTGTTTGCATGTGTAAATAGTGTTTTTTTAAGAGTCCTTTTAGGTTCTTTTATAACATTACAAAATTGCGTATACGCCACAATGATAGCACACAAAATTAACAAGCTACGATTGCAAATCATAGAAGCACTATATATACAAACAAAAAACAAATTAGAAACAATGAAATTAATTTTGAAAATAGCGATAATATTTTGAAATGCCTTTAGTTATTTTTTGATATTCTATTTTCTTGATAATATTCTATTTCTGTTGACAGTTTTCTGTTTTAAATTCGTTCATCGGCATCTCTGTTGTGTTCAACTTTGTATTTACGTAACCTTGCAATGTTACAAAGCAAACAAAAAAAAAACCCTTTAAAATTACCCTTTACACATGCAAACAATCCCTGGTGATGGCCTATGAAAGGTCCAAAAGCGCTTGGGACAATTTTGGTTAATTCATCTAAGAATTCCGACCTAAAACCAAGACACTTATCATGAAACTTGAAAGGATCCTAATAAAATTATATAGACAAAACGTGACTTTATTATTTAATCTAATATATATATATATATATATATATATATATATATATATATATATATATATATATATATATATATACTGCTGTATGGATGCACTGCTTTGACGCTAACAGAACGGCAGGAGAAGAAGCTAGACGGCAATTACACAAGAATGCTGCAAGCAATGTTGAACAAGTCCAGGAGGCAACACCCCACAAAGCAGCAGCTATACGGCCACCTACCACCCATCACGAAAACTATCCAAATTAGACGAACCAGACACGCAGGACACTGCTGGAGATATAGAGACGAGCTCATACGCGATGTACTCCTGTGGACCCCTTCATATGGCAGATCGAAAGCAGGGCGACCAGGTCGAACCTACGTATGGCAGTTCTGTGAGGATACGGGGTGTAGACCTGAGGACGTGCCGGAAGCGATGAACGATAAGAAGAGGTGGCGAGAAAGGGTCAGGGACAATTTCCTCTGCATGGATTAAATTAAGAATATACCATTAATTGAAATAATTTAATATAGTTTTTATTTTAATTACATTTTATGCAACCTGAATATTTGCTATCGAAGAAAAAAAAAAGAAAAAACGTACGTTTTTTCTGTCACTAGTTTATTTACAGCTAAATGAAAAAATTAAAAACAAACAAACAAATAGACAGACAAATAAACAAAAACTACTAAACATTCTCTGTGTGTGTTAATTCCATGATTTTTTCCAGCAGTCATAATATATATCTATATATAGGTCAGTTTGAATATATGAATACATTTTATATCCGAGGATCATTAAATAAGTTTGCAGACTTTTTTCGTATGGGCACTTTTATTGATAGTACACACATAAAACCCTAGTCCCCTTCGAAGTAATCTCCTCCGGCTGCAATGCACTTGTTGTACTGTTCCAACAACTTCTGGAATGTTCCATGGAAGTCCTCTTGTGTGAGTGTGTCAATGACCATCGTCACAGCCTCTTTCATCTCCTCAATTGTCTCATAACGACAGCCTCTGAGCTTAGGGAATAAGCAAAAGTCACAGGGAGCAAGGTCTGGACTATTGGGACGGTGAGGAACTGTCTTGATGTCCATCTTGGTCAAGGATGGAGTTGTGGACTTGTGCATTGTCCTGGTGGAAATGCTACTAACCCAATTTGAAGAGTGCTGGCCTCTTCCGACGGAATCTCTTCCTGAACTCCCTTAAAACCTCAACATAGTAACCCTAACCCTAACCATAAACCTTTGGCCAATCAACTCTGGTGTATTAACTTCCTTATTCCTCTCACACCTCTCATCATCCCTCACAGACTCCCTGCCTTCCTTGAATCTCTTATGCCACTCAAAAACTGATGCTCGATTCATGCAAAATGCTCCAAAGCAGTTTGAAGCATTCCATAGGTTTCTGTGACATTTCTTACTAGTTTAAAACAGAATTTTATTACATATCGTTCTTCTAAAGTGTCCTCACCTCCTGATTGCATTTTTGAAATTCACCAGCTGTGTCAATCAGGTTTTAGTAGAGTGTATTCCAATTGCAGCTGTAGCAGTTCATTTGAACCTGAAATCATAAAAAATGGCCAGTCATCCCATAAGATGTATAGCAATAACATACTGAATTTTCAAGAGTCTACGACAATTTTAAATGCCTGTACAAAACAAGTCTTGAACCTTATTGAATGCACCACGTATATAGATACCAAGTAAATAATGACTTTGAGTATCCAAAGAAAGAGTGTTCAATGCACGACTATTTAATAAAAAATATACCCGCAGTGCAAAATATATATATGAATTCCATCTGACGAGCTTGAATAAGCGAAATAGATATGTCATGGAAATGCATCATCATCATCATGTCATGCTGCTAGCACGGATATCCCTGACCCTCTCTCGCCACTTCTCCCTATCGTTCATCACTTCTGGCAAGTCTTCAGGGCTACATGCCGTATCCTCACATAGCTGCTGAATGTATGTTCGAGCTGGTCGTCCTGCTTTTGCCCGGCCATATTCGGGGGTCAATAGGAGTACATCACTTATGAGCTCGTCCCTGCTTCTGCAGCAGTGTCCTGCATGTCTGGTTCGTCTAACTTGTATAGTTTTCGTGATAGAACGCAGGTGGCCGTATAGTTGGTACCTTTTGGGGTGTTGCCGCCAGGACTTGTTCAATATTGCTCGCAGCATTCTTGTGTAAATGCCGTCTAGCTTTTTCTCCATCCGTTTAGTTAGCGTCCATGTAGTGCATCCATATAGCAGTATCGAGAGGATCGCTGCTTGGAAGAAACTGCGTTTCAATAAAGCATTCCTTGTGTAATATAATTAAGGAATGTTTTTTTTAATATTAATCCTTTTTCGTTAATTATATTTTATCATTCAGTTTGGTTGGGCTTTAACCTATCCGGCTTAAGAGCCCAGGTGTGTAGTGAATTGGTGCAGTTTACGCTCGTGCGCAAAGGATATGACAGTCACCACTGTCATAATAAACCCCCAGACAGGAAATGGGACTGGAGTGTGGTTGATGTCATGCCCAGAAGAGATGATCCTGAGAATTTGAGGATTTTGAAAAAGAGTCAGTTGAGAAGTTGAGATTGGACCATGTAGGCAGAGAGTTGAATTTCTGCCATTGAGGCATGTAGTTGGGTTTTTCGGATCCCTACCGACAGAGATCTTAAACATTCCACGCGTCAGCATAATATGGTCGGCCATAGACTTTTAAGAATTGTGTCTCTCTCCTCTTGTCACCATGAACTGAAGTCAGAAATTAATAAACAGTTCGTATCTGAAACGACCAAAGTCAGCCTGCATTTGTGTATTGTGTGTTTCCATAAGTATCTGTTGTTATTGAGATCATAGTGATTATGCCACACTTGTCAGAATAGAAACTCAAACCAACTGGAAATGTACAACAAAACATGTGAAAAACAAATGAGTCGAAACAGGAGTCAATGTTAGTGTCAAAACTGAGACAGCCCAGTCGACTGTAACTGTGCTGTACACCAATTGAATTTCTGCAAGTAAGACTTCCCCCTAAACGAGTGTCTTGGTTATAACATGAAACAATCTGATGGGAAAGCTCCTGTCCTGGAGTTTTGGGGAATGTGGAGTATCTAATCATTGCCATTGCTCCCAGTTCCTCTCTGTATCAGAGCGGTAGCACCTGATAGAGTCCTATCCATAGGTCAAATAGAACTATTTGACAATTAACCTGTGTCCAAATGAATGAATTATGCTTAATTGAATTGTTAAAAATAGAACTATTTGATCATTCAACTATTTGTAAGCAAATGACATGTTTAATTGAATTGTTCGTGACTCATAGATATGAACCATTTAACTGTGTGCAAAAAAAATGAGCTTAGGCTCATCTAAAAATTTAATCAACAAAATAAGTTTACAAATTATATATATATATATATATATATATATATATATATATATTTACTAACTCTACTAGCATTCACGGTGACAAAAAAAGAACAGAAAACCCGCCAGAATTCAGAGATAACAGAGTCGGTACTAGGTACCCTGAGGAGCCGTTTTAGGCGAAACTGTGGTAGGATAGTCCCGACTCGCGATTTAATTTATATATATATATATAAAGAAAATAAGGCATTAAATATTCTACAATGGTTGATATGCCATGAAACCAAACAAAATCATATTTATTTGATATATATGTATAAACAGGATTTGGCATTAAATAACCTACAATGGTTGATATGCCATAAAACCAAACCAAACCAACTCACAAACATGTACAGACACACACACACACACACACACACACACACACACACTTATATATATATATATATATATATATAGAGAGAGAGATACATATATCTGTATATATATATATATATATATATATATAAATATTGTCATCCACAGACAGACTGTTTCGTTCTATCAAAACTCGTCAGCGTGGCTAAACACGCAGGTCGCTCGAAGCCGGGATCCAGACCCGTCCAACTTTACGTTAGACTAAATCTCAGACCTCTCGGCCACCAAGCGGACCACGTTGGCTAAGGGAATTTTTAAGGTATTTATTTACCAGCAGCCGTTTGTTTACATTTTATATACCCTATCGGCTACGAGAGTGCTCAATTCTTTCGAAGAGCTTTGCATTATGCGAGCGACGGCCGACATATATATATATATATATATATATATATACAGATTAGAATGTGTGGTACTCCTTCGTTGCCATTACTTCCAGGTCCCGGAGTTGTAGCACCTGATTGGACTCATCTATTTACATTTCCCACTTTTTCACCATGTCTCTGTCTCTCTCAATTTCTAAACATGTAACTCTAAAATACGTTAATCTAAAACACGTTATTCTAAAACACATATTGCTACATAATAGAAGGGTAAGATTTATTATTGATTTACTGTGTTGCATTCAAACTAAATCACGAGTCATTAAAGGCGGGGAATATCACAACGCATAAATCAGTGTGATTGACAGCCATTGAACCTGAGACCACAGATTTCATTGGATGATTTCAATCAGGTGACTAAAGCAGTTCTAAAGGTGAGGAATAAGTTAGTCAGTTAGTTAGAAACGCTCTTTTCAAGCAATTGTATTTTTAGATCGCTACTCACTAATTCCCTGTAGGGTCGCAACAGGTGATGAAAGACAAATGTCGTCGAAGTAATAACTATATTATGAGCACAAGATAATGTGGTCACATTGTTATCATCTCACAGAAAAAAATAATTTCGACAAACGGGAAATGAAGACTGAAGAAAAGGAACAAGAACAAAGATGGCGACACAGAATAGCGACACAAGAATGAAGCGAACTGCAGAGATGGGAGCTGGATGATCATCCGAGTAACGTCTCTCTCTCTCTCTCTCTCTCTCTCTCTCTCTGGGTGTCCTAGTGGTGTAATGGTTAAAGCAATGGACTGCGGAATCGTAGTAAGCGAGTTCGTACTCCAGTCACGCTATTACGTTGACTTTGGGGCAAATACCCTCGGGAAAGGTATGAACCCCCTTATCCTCCCAGCTATGGGTTAAATAGAACAACTACTGTTCTTCAATGAGAATGGCTTTGGCATTAAATAATCTACAAAGGTTGAATTGCTATTAAACAAAGAAACCAAACCTGCCTTTCTCTGTCTCTGTCTCTCACTCTGTCTCTGTCTCTGTCTGTCTGTCTCTCTCTCTGTCTATATATACATATATCCTCTGAATGGGTATGTAACAAGAGAAAAGGATGTTTTTAAACATTTTTTTAACTGTTTTGCTCTTGTCGTCCAACAAGATTTCATAAATTTAGTTCAGTATTTTACAAGAATTCTTTTGGAAATTTCTTCCTTTCAACTATTGTTAGTCACTTTCAAGAGAATAATCAAGAATAAGACTTTTGCTTTTAATACCTGAGATGCTCTCTTTCCAATGTACGAAACTAATTCAATAAATAAAGTGAATTTTACCTAAGTTGTAGGTAATAATAATAATTACTGTTTAAAGTTTCACCTTTTTCAAGAAAATCAATAGTGATGGATCTTTTCATGTCCCAGAAATCTGTCAGCATGACCTTCTTTACTGACCACAGCTCATGGAAGTTTTTTTTTGCGAGAGAATCAGTATATTGCCACTTCATGGACGGTCTTTTCGACTCACGCTTGTAATAGCAAACCCATGTTCAGCCAATTTGTAAACATTTTCTTGAGTAAAACGTGCTCTCTGTACACATTATTCTTTCTTCAGTAAATTTTTCATGGTTTGCTTTTCTCAGCAACCAAAATGTTCATGACAGACCTCTGTTGTAAAACTGTTTTATTTACCGCCATTTTGAGTAGCTTAGTTTAGAGTTATGGAAAATTTTTTTCAAATAATTCCCCATATTTATTGAATGACCATCGTACGAAGAGATTTTTAAAATATTAGGAATGCTATTTAAATTCCAATCAATTTTTTGGTTTCAATATCAAAGATGGTCTCTTTTCAATGGACGTGTCGATATTTTGAACGGTTTGATTGAAAGGATCTCGGAAATTATAAACAAATGTTTCACTGAATTTAAAACAAAATAATCTTTGTTATAGAATTCGTAAGCCAAGTCGACTGGGGCTGTAGAATACACCGACTGAATATCTGCAGACTGTGAAGACCCTACACCTCAATGAGTGTCCTGTTATGATCTTAAAAATCTAATGGTGAGACTCTAGTAACGCTGGAGGTTTGGGGAATATGGAGTACCTCATCAGTGCCATTGGTGCCGATATTTGTCGCTGCCTCCCACCAGACACGACTTGACACAAGGTCAAAAGCCCGAAGGCCGATTAAAGTGGGGATAAAGGGGAGGGGAAGGTCGGGAAGGAGCCGAGACTCGAACCCTGCTTGTCTGTGCTGCTCATCGGCTCACTTAGTGCAATGTGAGCCTGATGAGGCAAGCAGTTTCACGAACTCAAATGTGAGTCCGGGCACGTATGCCAGTTTGCGGCTTAAACTAGACGCATGGTCTAGTGCCGTACAAGGGGGACAAAGGAGACAAAAATGCAGCTCGCCCACCCGAAGGTAGCCTAGTCGAAACTAGGTGCCTAATTAAAGGCCCCAAGTCTGCCATTGTTCCTTTTCCAGGTCCACGCTCCGGACCGAAGTCCAGAAGTGGCCCCGGGGCGCTCGCCGGGGGCGTGCCTCAGTGATATTGGTGCCAGGTTAACTCTGGCCCGAACTGGTAGCACTTGATAGGATATTGTCTATATATCAGATAGAACTATTTGAGCCCAAACAAATAACTAATGCAAAATTGAAATGTTAAAAATAGAACTGTTTGATCATTTAACTGTTTGTCAACAAATGACAAATGTTGAAATCGTTTGTTATACATGAGAATTCTTGGAACCATTTAGTGATGTTGAAAAGAATAATTAGGATTAATTGAATTAATAATTGAAACCATTTAATTGAGGGGGAAAAAGAGCTCAGGGTTTTTTGAAAATGTTATCAACAGAATGTGTTTATTAATCAAAAATACTTAATATATGTATAAAGAGGGTTTGGTACAAATAACCTACATTGCCATAAAACCCATTCAAACTATATCATATATATCTAATATATATGTGTAAAGTAGATTTAGCATTAAATAGCATATGATGGTTGATATGCCATAAAACCCAACCAAACCAAATCCTTAAATAATCTTCGTTGCTACATTAGTATGTACAAAGGTTGATATGCCATAAAACCTAAACAACCAACCAATAAACATTAGTATGTGATCTAAGTGTCATGAAGCTATTTTGGTATTCGTCATGGTTTTGAGAGAATATCTGGTTAGAGTTGAAGAATGAAGGAATGTTTGTTCGACAGATATTATCAAGTCATACTGATTGCATGCATTCCTCAGATTCTCTCTCTATCTCTCTCTCCATCGGTCTCTTTCATCAGTGGTACTTCCTCCTGACAGCATCCAGTTTCCACGCTCGGTTGACGAATATACGTCTTTGTTGGTGAGCCAAACGTGAAATGTCCATGTGTAAGAATCCACGAGAGAATTCTGCTTATGAGCAAATCTTATTCGGCTTACTTGGATGGTTTGTGAGATGAGAGGCATGTCACAGTATAGAAACTGTTTTGTGGGGAGCTGCTTCTAGGATTTGTTGAAAACGGCACACAGCATCCTTGCGTATTTTCCATCAAGCTTTTTCTTCATCCGCTTTGTTAAAATCTTTGTGGTGTAATGGTTAAAGCGATGAACTGCGGAATCGTAGTACGCGAGTTCGTACTCCAGTCGCGCTATTACGTTCACTTTCGGGCAAATACCCTTGGGAAAGGTATGAACCCCCTTATTCTCCCTCCAGCTATGGGTAAATAGTAGGACGGACTAGGTTCTTCAGCCTTGGTGAGGCAACTAGTCTAGGAGAAGGAAAACTCTGATTTCAAACCTGTTAAACTTCGCTTAAAAATTGACCTTGTGTCATATCCTGCCCGAGCGGAGGGGTTGGTAAATAGTACCCATACAACAGTACTGACCTGGTCACAGCTGGGAAGAATTCCCGTTTTGGCAAAAGGCTATCACTCTGACGATTTTGAGATACACATTAAAATTTAATAATGGAATTCATGAGTACATATTTTGAATACTTTAGGTTTAAGTCCTTCTTTGACATTGTAGCATTGAGTATTTTCCCTATTGGAATCTTATCTTCTTTTATTATTATTACTATAACTTCTAGTGAGTTTTTTTCACCAGCGTTAGCTAGTGGTATTTCACTGGAGTCAATGACAGCAGGTCTCCTCAGGTCCATAGAACTCTTCTCAATATTCTGGCTTACCTCAACAATATCGAAGCTCCCTTGTCAAGCCTTATTATCATAGTAAAACCTTCATTTTCCTTAGCTTTTTTAATTCTCTGACAAAATCTTTAAATTTATCTCATTTTTTAATTTTTATTCAGTGGTCCGCCCGGTCTGCAAATTCCACTATTTGACAGATTCTATTTTTTTTTTTTTTTTTTTTGTTGTAAACTATCCCTAGATCTTGTCTTCCAACTGGGATTAGATGATCTATTTTAATCTCAAATTCACAAAGAATTTTGCGTGTTTCATTCTTCGGGACGGATTCCGGTTTGTGCATGTACCATCCATAGTATATGCACAAACCCGAATCGTCAGATTTCAATTTCTTGCACATTATTTTAATTATAATTATTGAGTTTTTTCACATCGGCTTAGTTTTGGTTTTGTTTTGTTTAATGGCATATCAACCGTCGTGGGTTATTTAATGCCAAAGCTATCCTTCTTGAAGAACGGTTGTGGTACTATTTAACAAAAAAAAACTGGGAGGATAATGAGGTTTATACCTTTCCCAACGATATTTATCCGAAAGTCAACGTAATAGCGCGACTGGAGTTCGAACTCGCTAACTACGATTCCGCAGTCCATCGCTTTAACCATTGCACCTCCTTCCCACTGGCGTAAGCGGGTGGACTTTCACTGGAGTCTGAGTGACAGCAAGACTCCTCAAGTCTCCAGGACTCTTCTCAGTATTCTGTCCGGGCTCAACCATGCTGCAGTTTGGAGGGTCGCAATTCATTATCAGATTTCTAATTCCTCCGGCCCTTTTCTAAGTCTTTCGGGCCTGTTCCAAATATGCCAATTATATTTGGTAACACAGACTCTCTAATGTTCCGCAGTGTTATTAGTTCTCTGGCAAGGTCTAAGTATTTCTCACTCTTTCTTTGATTTAATATTCTTTGGTCCGATGGAACGACAAAATCCCCTAGAGGGCAAGTTCTTTTTTTTCCATATTCAGCACTAGGTTTGGTCTTCTGGCCAGGATTAGGTGATCTGTTTGTATCTAAAAATTCCAGAGAATTATATGCGTCGCATTTTCCATGATGGACCCTGGGTTGTTTATACATCATTTGTTAGTATGCTTAAATTTTCATTTCTTGCACAATTCTCTGATGATCCCCTTCCTCACCCTGTTGTGTCTACTCTTTTACTCTTTTTGCGATAGTTTGTTGTTTTCGCTTACTAAGGGATTAAAATTTTCATCTCTGTCACCACATAAACTACACATGCTCTTTTATTGCGTCTTATCTATTGTCACCTTAATACAGTTGGTCCTTATGGCGTTATTTTGTTGTTGTTGTTGTTGGTTGGGTTTTATGGCATATCAACCTTCTTTGGTTATTTAACGCCAAATCCATTTTTATGTAAATAATCAGTTCTATTTAAAACAATTCAGTTTAGCATGAGTACGCTGTTTATTTGTTAAAAACATTTCTATTTCAGACTATTCAATTTATTCAAGCAGTTATATATAACAATTCAGTTTAGTGTAAGTACAGTTTCAATTCAAAAACAGTTCAATTTCCAGCAATTTAGTTTGGCATAAGCACGCAGTTAAAATGTAAGTATAATTTAATTGTTAAAAGAATTTCTATTTCTAGCAATTCAGTTTAGTCAAGCAGTTCTAATTCAGCTAATTCAACTTTGTATAAGTACACATTTTGTTTACACACAGCTAAATGTCAAAATCAGTTCTATGTTAAACAATTCAGTTTAGTGTAAATACAGTTTCAAAGTCAAAAACAGTTCTATTTCAAATAATTCAGTTTAGCACAAGCCTACAGTTTAAATGTAAGTACGGTTTAATTGTCAAAAGCATTTTTATTTCAAGCTATTTAGTTTAGTCAAACAATTCAGATTAGCATAAGTATGCCGTTAGTTCTATTTAACCAATAGATAGGGCCCTATCAGGTGCTACCACTCCGGGTCAGAGTGGACCTGGGAGCAATGGCAATAAAGGGGTGCTCCGTATTCACCAAAACCCCAGCATCACTGGAGCCTCACCATCAGATTGTTTAGTGTCATAACAGGACACTCATTGGGTGGGGGCTCTTACCCCTCTGCAGAGGT
Organism: Sepioteuthis lessoniana; assembly: GCA_963585895.1. Classification (NCBI taxonomy): domain Eukaryota; kingdom Metazoa; phylum Mollusca; class Cephalopoda; order Myopsida; family Loliginidae; genus Sepioteuthis; species Sepioteuthis lessoniana. The sequence continues at coordinate 105,258,556 of OY757910.1, forward strand.
GCAGTCGGTGTATTCTACAGCCCCAGCCGACTGGGTAAGCGTTATTTTGTACTGCTATTAGAAAAGATTCACTTTCTCACTTAAACTTTCCCTTTCTCAACGATGTCCAAGTCTCTTCGTTTGAGATTTCTTCAGTTTGTCACTCGAAATATGCTTACAGTTGTTTTTCTTTCTATTTCTGTTACTGGCTATTATTACTCAGTAGATCTTTGTGGTATCCGTGCTGTTTCTAGTCGTTATAATTAGTCTTTCTTGGTTCCTTCTTATTTAGTCCTTGAGTCTTTGTACTAATGCATTGGCATTATCTTCTTCCTTCTTTTCTTGGCACATATTGTCTATTCTTGTATTATGCTGTATAGCCACATACATATACAAATATATGCAGAAACATAGTCAACAATAATGATGACTTCAATGAACGAATGAACACACTTCTTTATAAAAAATATCTCTCTCACACTTTATTTCTGAAAGGGTGATGTTTCTTGTATGTGAGAGATGAGCGGGAGACGGGGACAGACTGCTATATTGACCCCAAGTTCTTTTCAACCATAACAGCTTTTTTTTTTCTCATCTTGGCTGGGTTGCCCAACCATGGGTCACAGAAGGCCTTGCAGGCAAGTTGGTTCACTCGCTGGCATCCTCTCTCCAACTAACTCCAACTAACTCGAACCGCCCCGGGTACCTGGATATATTACTGTCTCACGTCCACTTGCTTCCGCTGTTCATCCGCTTATTTACACAGGTGCATCTCTTGATTGACAGCTCGGTCGAGGGTCAATATATAGCACTATGTCATCTCTGTGATGTAAGGTCTTATGTATCGTCATAAGTTTTCTTGTTCTCGGGTTCATTTGTTGAACTTCTTCCATTGTCCACTTCAAGAATGGTTGCGAGTATCTTAAAATGGAGAGCCTAGGTGTTTTCCCCTTGGATTAGATTCTGCTTTGGAGCTTGGCTTTGTCTGAGGTACTCTTTTCTTTCTTTTCTTCTTTCATCTCCACTTGTTTGATGGTGTCCGCTTCCAATATTCTCAAGTACTGGTAAGTTTCCTATTCTCCGAGCGTACTTTTTTTTTCTTGCTTTGGTCGTTCTATTTTTTGTGTTATTTATCGTTTTCCAGTTGTCATTATAGTATATCCTCACTGATTGTATGAGGGTTGCCAATTCTCTTTTATTTTTGGCAAACTGTTTGATACCGTCCATTTGCCTTAGGATGCTAAGCTTTTCTTGCGAATTATGAAGTTTGCCTGTGCATTTTCTAACTATTGGATTAAGTGGCACCATCTCTATTACAAATAGTAACAGTGATAGTGAATATCCCTGGAAAAGAACCTCTATAGATATTCACCTCAGCTAAGCTTTTTCCTCCTACTGTCAGTTCCACTCTCCAGTTTTTCATGTTTTTTTTTTCAATAAACTGTATGACTTCGTCGGATTTCTTGCACATTTTGAGAAAATCGATCATCCAAATTTGTGGGACCACATCGTATGCCTTTTTGTAGTCAATCCGTGCTGTAGCTACATTTTAGCTCTCTTTTGTGTTGATCATTGCATAGTAGATGTCATGTTCCTCTTTGTTTCTTGTGGCACCTTTCTGTTCTTCGTGGAACAATCCACGGCTTATTATTGAATAGTAAATCTCACCCCTAATTTGTGCTGTTAATATTTTCCACATTATCCGTCGGCACGTTATGGGTTTAAAGTTGTTGTGGGCAGTTACTTTATGGGGGCCTTTTGAATTAGGTTTGTCTTTTGTTTGGTCATCAATTCTGCTATCTTTATTTCGTCTAAACATCTATTCATTTCAGTAGCCTGTCTGTATTGGATGGAATTGAAAGTTTTAAACCAGAATTCATGCGTTCCATCATGGTCTGGCGTTTTCCACGTAGGTATTTTTGGAGTGTTGTTCTCAGGTGTATTTTGCCTTAGGACCTTCTTCGGATCCTTGTAGCTCTTTTTCCATGTTGTTTATCTATATGGCTTTCCTGCTATGTTCCCTTCGTTTCCATATTTTGCCCGAAAATTGTTTTGCTTCTTTTTCATCTGGTTTTGGATATGTATTCGTGCATTTATCCCCTACTTGCTGAGAGAATTTTCTTTCGTTTTTTGTTAATTGTGTGGCTTTTCTCTTGTCATCCCTACATATTACATTTATCCTCTCTCATAGCATTGTCGTAGATTTTTTATAGGTGTTTCCTGTTATTATCATCATTACCTCTACTACTACTACTACTACTATAATAGTTTTCCAAGACGGCGATATAAAAGTCGATTTCGAATCTATATAATGCAATTGAATTTTATTTTTTTTTATTATTTCGATCCTCGGCATGCGAATAATATCCTCTTTATATAACTATCCTTGTCGGCTAGGGCTGTAGAATACACTGATTGCGTCTCTGCAGAGGGATAAGACCCTCTCCCTCAACGAATGTCATGGGTATGACATTAAACCACCTGGAGCTTGGAGAATATATAGTACCTCTTCATTGCCATCGCTGCAAGGTCTACTCTGGCCTGATGTGTTAGCACTTAATAGGGTCCTATCTATAGATCAAGGAGAACTGTTTGAGATTTAAACTGAATATAAACAAATGACACACGCAAAATTGAATTGTTTGAAATAGAACTGTTTGATAATTTAACTGTGCGTAAATAAATGACTGATCTTTAATTGAATTGTTAATGATACTTAGCAATACTCGCAATCTTTTAACTTTGTTGACGTGAGCAGAAAAGAATTGTTAGAAATAGAACTGTTTGATCATACAACTGTGTGTATCTACAAATTTTTACAAATAATATATTAACTCTATGTGTCAAATCAGGAATTGGTATTTAATAATCAACAATGGTTGATATGACATATAAACTCAACCAAATCTTCATATAATACGTGACAGGTTCTCATTGGTTACATCGTACCAACTTTTTGTAAGAATCCCAAGCCTGATCTCTTATATTATACACAAGATGCATTGTCATTACAAGACAAAAGTGTTCCAACTGCCCTGCCAGTTTCCCTTAGTTGGCATGTGAATTGAATGCAATACTTTTCTCAAGGGGGTTTGTGTGAAACATGACGTTTGAACACTGTTCGCCGATTTCCTACCTTTAATCGTAAGGCCACCCACACCTGCGATTACTATTTTTTATAGGAGTTCAGTTAAAGGCAAAAAAAAAAAATAAAGAAAAAAAGAAAAAAGAAAAAAAAAAGAAAAAAAAAAGAAAAAGACAAGAAACCCGACGTGTGACATCACAAATCAGTTCAGGATTTGGACGTTCCTTTGAGGAATGCTAGTGTTCGTTGTTCTCTGCACAAATTATGCCATTGACTCATGCAAGTCCGTTTGATCTTTCCATTCTAAGCATCTTCTTTTTTTATCAAAGACTTTATCTCTACCTCCGTCTCTCTCTCTCTCTCTCTCTCTCTCTCTCTCTCTCTCTCTCTCTCTCTCTCTCTCTCTCTCTCTTTTTTCTCCCCAACACTTTTTCTTGAAGAAGTTCTCTCTGTTTTGGGAGAGGTGGGGCAGTAGCAGATATCAAAGAAAAAGAACCCCTGAGTCATCATTCTTGAACACTTCTATCGTTGTTTGTCTGCCACAGACATGACTGTTTCTTTGTTACTTGCCAGTAATTTTTACGAGGCTAGATCAATAAGTCTGTAGCCTAATACGTAATCATTAACTGTATTTTGACTTGAAAATTTCACTGTATAATGTGCAGAATGATTAATGTGAAGAATATAATTAATATTCAACAACAAAATTACTGCAATGAAAAAAGAAAGAGATTATGTAGAAAAATACATGTTTACTGCGTAAAATACACTTCTGAACCGCCTCCTCCCAAAAAACCAACAGTAAGAAACTAAACCATTTTTTTTTATTATTAGAAATAGAAAAGAGAAATTTCAGTGTAACTTCAATGGCTTAGATACACATAGAAAGTGATTAATATTCTTGATAATTGTTGTCAAACTTAATTAGTTCGAACGAAAAATCATAATTCTCAAAAATACCGAAAAATAGCAAATTTCTTAAAATTTTCTTTTCTTTGATTTGATATCCCAATTTGTTTATAGTCATTTGTAAATAACTAGTAAGTAGTTGTCAGAGTTTGAAACAGGGTAAATTGTGCTATATAACGATTGTTGGCTGTCATTTTGCACAATTGCAGTGAAATTGAATCACCATATTCTCCAATTGATGTTTTCCATAAAAATTATAAGAAAATTGGAAATTATCATCAAAAAGATTTTCTTTACCGCTAAAATACAAAAAAAAATGCGTCTAAAAATAGAAAATTGGTTTGGTTTAGTTTTATGGCATATCAACGATTGTTGGTTATTTAATGCCAAATCCTCTTAATACATATATATTAAGTATATATGATTTGGTTTGGTGTAGTTTTATGGCATATCAACGATTGTAAGTTATTTAATGCCAAATCCTCTTTATACATATCTATTAATTATATTGGATTTGGTTTGGTTTAGTTTTATGACATATCAACCATTATAGGTTATTTAATGCCAAATCCTCTTTATACATATACATTGAATATATAGGATTTGGTTTGGTTTATTTTTATGGCATATCAAACATTGTAGGTTACTTAATGCCAAATCCATATTTATGCATCTAAACAGTTCTATTTCAAAGGAACCTGTCAGGAGCTACTAGTCCGAGGCAGAGTGAAGTTGGCAATGAAGGGGTATTCTGCATCCCAAAGCTCCAGCATTACTGGAACCTTACCATCAGATTGTTTAGATCCATAAACAGGACACTCGTTGGGGGTGTTTTCTGGGTAAGAAATTCAGTCGGTGTGATCTACGACCCCAGTCGACAGGGCCTCTGTGTGCATTTGAGGATTTGTATCTGAGGACCGGTGTATTTGAAGTAAACAAAATAACTAAATTGTTATCACATTGACCAGCCGTCACCGTTCAGGATTTCGAATAAAAAACAGATTCATTTTTTTTTTTATCTCTGGCGTCCACGATCTTCTAATGACTGGCGTTTAATTGAATTGTTAGTGCTAAATAGCAAAACTTGATAACATTTAAATGTGCAAAACAATGGTTTATAGAAAATAGAATTATTCGTGTTAGATAGAAATAAGTGTAACCATTTAACTGTGTATAATGAGCTTAAGTTTGTTTAAAAATGTTAACTACAAAATGCTTTTAGAAATTGGAACATGTCGTGTAAAAATGCATCCTTTGAGTTAGAGATATTGAAGCAATATTTTGTATAATTGTTATTATATCAGTTTTCATAACATACAATCAGTTTTTGAGTTTCTTGTCTCAGTAATAAATCATTATCTTATTAATTGGTTGCATCTATTTTAAGATAGTTTTGTCGTAGTTTGTCTCCAAAGAAGCAATGACGCAAAATATTTTTCCTCTCTTATCAAAGGCATTGTGATCGAGGTTTAATAGTTATTACTGTATAGTATTTTCAAATCTGAAACCTAAAAGAAAACAACATTATTATAAGTTGAGTTATTAGCAGTCACATGGGTTCCATCTATATTAAGATACCCTCTATGTATGAATAGGATTTGGCATTAAATAACCTACAATGGTTGATATGCCACAAAACCAAACCAAACCAAACAAACGCATCCACATTTATTTTCAAATAGTAGTTTTAAAAAATATGCTCCTCTGATCATGTCAACAGCATCTTTAACTCTTTCATTTCCTGTTTTTATCTGTTTTTTCCTTTTATTTTTGCGTTTCTATTTCCAATCTCTGACGTTGGGTTCGGTCCCACGGTACAAGTTCAGCTCGATGACCTCCCCACACTCACAAGAGTGCAACGAAACTTCCACCATGTCCGGAAAATAGTAAAGTGTTTCTATTGGCAGAGATCTCCTTCCATAAACAATATTTAGAGTTCCACTCAGCTCAAACGCAGCCGATAATTACTGGTCATTTCTACTCACGGCTTCTAATTTCCGTTGTCCAACATTTTTCCTGATTGCATTGCCACAATGTTTCCTGTTGACATTTTACTAATTGAATTCATTATTTTATCGCTTAATACAAAAACAAAATTGCCGACGATCTTCAGTTTTAGGTTATGGAAGTCCGACATCAAAGCAATCTTCCTACTTCGTTTTATATTTTTGTTTTGAAATTTAAAATTAATTGTGTATTGATGTTGAAGTCCTCTAGTCTGATCTTCGAGCTTTCAAAGCCAAGTTAGATTTAATGATCAGGTCGGAGAATTAAAATTCACAACCCCCCGCAAAAAAATAAAAAAACAAAAAATCAAAAAAGACGATAAAAAGAAAATAATCTGCCAAAGAATTATGAAAGATGTCATTTAAAGAAGATGTTTTGGGAACAAAAGTAGTGTCAAGGTGTAGACTCGAAAACAAATTTATATAAAAAAAAAAAAATGAAAACTAGTTGGGAAAACAAAATAGTCCTAAAAGTGTATCAAGTCAAACGAATCTATGTAACAATACATCAAATTGCAGTAAGGAAAAAGAAAAAAACTATTCAATTAATTGCATAAAGCGTAAAGCAGCTTTTATGGTATAAACAAATACATATATAAGTAGAAGATATAATATAGATTGTTATTAGTTATTCATCATCATGATGTCGTGCTGCTAGCACAGCTATCCCTGGCCCTCTCTCGCCACTTCTCCCTATCATTCATCGCCTCTGGCAGGTCTTTTGGGCTACATCCCGTATCCTCACATAGCTGCTGTATGTATGTTGGAGCTGGTCGTCCTGCTTTTGCTTGGCCATATGCGGGGGTCCACTGGAGTACATCACTGATGAGTTCGTCCTTACTTCTCCAGCAGTGTCCTGCGTGTCTGGTTCGTCTAGCTTGTATAGTTTTCGTGACGGGAGGCAGGTGGCCGTATAGTTGGTGCCTTGTAGGGTATTGCTGCCAGGACTTGTTCGATATTGCTCGCAGCATTCTTGTGTAATTGCCGTCCAACTTCTTCTCCAGCCGTTTTGTTAGCATCCAAATAGTGCATCCATATAGCAGTATCGACACGACCGCTGCCTGGAAGAAGCTGCGTTTCATTTTATCGGTCAGGTTTGATTTCCACATGATCGATAGCCGGTCGATAGCTGTCCATGCTTTCGTTAGCCGTGTGTCGATGTCTTTTTCGGTTGATGTGGCGCTGCTTCCTAGTTATTTATCATTATTAATAAAGGTTCATTTTAGATATTCTGAACCATATAAAAGACAAAAACAAATGAATTGTAAAAAAGTTACGATAGAGACACACGTCTACACAAACAAGTAAACAAGCCAATCAGTAAGTGCTAAATTGAAAGACACTCCTTCTATGGGAGCCCAGTCGGTGGGTGCTGTAGAATACAACGACTGCATCTATACAGAGGAATAAGACTTCCCCACCAATGAGTGTCTGGGATGTAACTCTAAACAATCTGATGGGGAGACTCCAGTTTTGGAGCTTTGGGAAATGCCGAGTCCCCTTTTACTGCCATCACTCCCAGTTCCACACTGACCCAGAGTGATAGCACCTGATAGAGTTCTATCAATGAGTCAAATAGAACTGTTTGGCATTTAAAATGTGTGCAAAGGACTTATGCTAAATTGAATTGTTAGAAATAGAATAGTTTGTCCATTAAACTGCATGTAAACAAATGACTCATGTTTAATTGAATTGTTAGTGATATATAATACTTGGAACCATTTATCTGTATTTAAACGAAAGAATAATGTTGAATAGTACCATTGTTAAAAAGCAATACCTGAAATTCAACTGTATACCTCAATTGAACTATTGGTATTACATAGCAATTCTTGGAACCATCTGACAATGGTTGATATGTCATAAAACAAAACCAAAACTTAAAACCATCCTTCCATGAAACTTCACCATCCAGCTTGAAATAAAACTGGACAATCTCAAACATTCAGTCGGTTTTGTCGCAGCCAATTTAAAATGCACTTCTCCCATACCTAACGAAAAGACATTAGCCAGGTGCTTGCACACGTAAGCACACACACACACACACACACACACACACACACACACACACACACACACACACACACATATATATATATATATATATATAATATTTTTCGTTTAACCAAGGGATATACAACGACACCGGTACATTATATATATATATATATATATATATATAGGTAAATACTGGTATTTTACAGCTGCCTGATCATTCCCTGGAATGTTCGGAGACAGCTGAGTCATTCCGTGACCTACCAAATTACCCCTTTGTATGGAATTCTTTAATCAGGTAAATGAGTGTTACATACAGACCCCCCCCCCATTTTAGCTACCATCCAAAAGTGTGTAGGGCAATAGATACCCAAAGAAGTACCCAAAGATCAGTTCTTGCTACCCTCCTATATGACTTAGTATAGTGGATCCCTAATCTTTATTATCTGGAATAGTTCCACAAGTGCTGCCTCCGCACCATCCTCCGTATTCTCTTGGGCGCCTTTGTCATCAATATTGAAGTCTTCGAACTAGCGAAGATCCAAGGATCGACACCATGCTATATATTTCCAGGATGAGAAATCATCGCATGCCCATGATCATACTGTACGGCAAGCCCTCCACTAAAGTCCCAATCAGACCCTCAGCTGCAGCTGCTGTGACCCTACTTACTTGTCCAAGAATAGCTTTGTTTAATGGTGTGTTATTTAATGCTAAAGCAGTCCTTGTAGAAGAATGCAATGATACTATTTAACTCATAGCTGGGTGAATTAGGAGGCTCAATACCTTTCCAAAAAGGTATTGATACAAAAGTGCCTCTAATCGCCTGACTGAAGAAAGAATTCGTTTACTTCGTGGCCGCAGTCCAGCACGTTAGCCACTACTTCCCTTCTACGTTCTTGAAGCAAAGCAAAGATAGGTAAGGGTCGGCTGAAAAGTTAATCGGCTGACCAAGATACTCTCTTTGTTTGATGGCGTATCAACTTTTGTGGGTTATTTCATGCCAAAGCCATCAATTTGGAAGAACAGCAGTGATGCTATTTAACCCATAGCTGGAAAGATAAGGGGGTTCATATCTTTCCTTAGTGTATTTGCCTTAAAGTGAACGTAATAGCGCAACTGAAGTTCGGACTCGCTTACAACGATTCTGCCTTCCATCGCTTTAACCATTACACCACGAGGACATCCTCAAGATACTCTCATGGAATGGAGACAAATGAGGTTTATACAAGGATCGACAGAAAAGTTCGTAGGTTGACCAAGATAGTCTCATGAAATGGATTCAATTGAGGTTTATAGTTGCATGTGTCGGCTGAAAAGTTCATCGGCTGACCAAGATGAAATGGATTCAAATGGATTCAAATGAGGTTTATAGTTACAAGGATCGGCTGAAAAGTTCATAGGCTGACAACGATAGTCTCATGAAATAGATTCAAATGAGGTTTATAGTTACAAGGATCGGCTGAAAAGTTCATAGGCTGACAACGATAGTCTCATGAAATAGATTAAAATGAGGTTTATTGTTACAAGGATCGGCTGAAAAGTTCATAGGCTGACAACGATAGTCTCATGAAATAGATTAAAATGAGGTTTATTGTTACAAGGATCGGCTGAAAAGTTCATAGGCTGACCAAGATAGTCTCATGAGATGGATTCAAATGAGTTTTATAGTTACAGGGATCGGCAGAAAAGTTCATCAGCTGACCAAGATACTCGAATGGAATGGGACAAAATGAGGTTTATACAACGGTCAGCAAAAAAGTTTATAGGCTGACCAAGATACTCTCATGAAATGGATGTAAATGAGATTCAAACCATGTGTACCCTGTTTAAATATTGTCCATGTATCAAACCCTCCACGTGGCGTAGGAATCGGGTAAATACAGACTTAAATGAAAATTTTATATTATTATTTTGATTTAGAGGGATATTGCAATGCGAAATAATAATTATTTGAATCTCAATAATTTCAAAGTAAAACTTCATCGTCAGAGACATTTTTAAATGAACATGATGTGGGATGTTCAAATTTTTTGGGACGTTGTAAACATAGTGTCACGTGGGGTGTTTGAACATAGTGTCACGTGGGGTGTTTGAACGCCATGGTTACAACATGGCGCCATGCGGGGTCGTTTTTAACGCCATGCGGAATAGACGTGACTTCAGTTGTCCTAATCAATTTCATTTTATCTTATTTCTATTTATTCAATTTTTTTATCTTAAATATTTATTTAAAATGTTCGTGTTAATTAATGATATATTTATTATTTAATTATAACCTACTGTTAATCTAAGGGTGTAGCTTAGCTGTTGATAAAGCCTCATTAATTCGGAGATCATCAACATTACTTACGATTGCTTTAATGGAAAATTATTATCATTATTTTCACATAAGATGTTTATAGAATGAGGATGCACGTGTGTTGAGGTGTTCTTTAATTCTGATGCGGAGGTGTCTGATTTTGTTGTTAGTTTCACGGAATGTCAACCCTTGTTTGGTTATTTCATATCAGTAATGTAATTTTGAAGTGCAGATGTATCAAACATTGTGTAGACGTGATTGACAAGTTATAGGTCAAAGGTCGTAACTTCCGATTCCTGCAAAGAGTAATATCAAGTTCGTTCGTTCATTGACTGTCACGTGGGATTCATAAGCTACGAATTCTTGATAGGTGTATACGAGTTTTCGAAGTGAGAACTCGAACAGTTCGTCTAAAGTAAACCCTTTCCCCATAATATTAAAAGGCACCAGTTTAATAAAGAAAATTTTGTTATGGTTTCTCAGTTAACTAGGTGAAAGCTGTACCACGTTTTCCTTATAAGACTGGTTCGAGATAGAATAAAACTTTTTAAAATAAATACGTTTTCTGTGATCGACATGACTGTCGTCCCTATCCATTTCAGCAATCAGGTGACAACATTTATATATACTGGAATCAGTTGAACAATTGCAGTCTCATTTCATATACAATCAAAAGTGTATCTTTACTATCATTTTAAACAGGTACACCCTTAAAATATACTCAAAGTCTACATAGGATCCTAACGGGACAGAGTGGACTTGGGAGTAATAACAACGAAGTAGGGACTCTACATTCTGGAGATCTGCAAAACTGGAGTTTCAAAACTGGATGCAGTTTATTGTCACACCTACAATACAAAATTTAATATCGTATTTTTAGTGTCTTCCATTGGGATAGACAAAAAAACATCGAGTTGGGACTAACAGACGACATCCTAACTTAAGTTAGAGGTGTCACTGAAGATTATTTCGTGAAACAAAAGGATTGGTTAACTGTTTGCATTATCATCTATTTATATCATTAAGTAGGCCCCTTGAATGAAATGCAGAGAAACAAAAATTGGTCCAAAAATATAATTTGGCTCGTATTCATTTTTCGCTAGGTTTTCAACAGGCTATTTGGAGCCGATCAGGTAAGATTTTTTTTCTATTTGTCAATCAGGTGTGTACTGATTCACTTACGGCTACTTTCAGATTGGAGCAATGTAATCACCGATTTTCTAGATGAATGTTTTTGACATAAATATCTCGACCTTGCTAGGGAATTTAAAAAATATGGAACAGGAAGGTGACGATTATACCAACTGTGATTAGTGCACTCAGTTCAGTAACTAAAGAGCTATTAAAGGGACTGGAGGACTTGGAAGTCGGATGATGAGTGGAGACCATCCAAACTACAACATTGTTGAGAACGGACAGAATACTGAGTAGAGTTCTGGAGATTTGAGAAGAGTTGCTGTCACTCAAACTCCAATGAAAGACCATCAGCTAAGGCTGATGTGAAAAACTCTAAAGGAGTAAATAATAATAATAATAATAATAATAATAATAATAATAATAAAGTAAAAGTAGGTAAAGTTGGCGACCTTTAGTCGAGGGGTGACCCGAAGGCTCCCTTTTCAACAGCTACTACACCAAGGTGTAGGGGAGGGCGCTAATCCTTTCCCTGGATTGCTCCACTTTACCCTTGATCCGTACCTTATAATGCTGAGTGTTAAACAAGGAGGCATTAAGTACCATTTTTTGAGTCTTTGGTATGACTCGACCTGGGATTGAACCCAGGTCTCCCGGGCCATTGGCGAATACTCTTACCGCTAGGCCAACGTCCGGTAATAATAATAACAATAAGTAAAAATAAAGAGTACCTGTCGTATGGTGGACTTTGCCATTCCGGCGGACTACAAAGTGAAAATCTTGACCTTGCCTTAGAACTAAAAGAACTGTGGAATATTAGGATGATAGCGACACCAGTTAAAATTGACGCATAAGCAACAGCCCCCAAAGACTTGGAAAGGGGGCTTGAAGAGTTGAATATCGGGGGAAGTATCGATACCATCCAAAAACAGTATTTTGAGATCGGTAAAAATGCTGAGAAGAGTCCTGCAGAATTATGGAAACTTGCTATCACTCACACTGGTGTGCAATAATAAAAAAATAATGATGATAATAATAATAATATAAAGTTTTTCAGAAACGGAAATTAACAAATGCTTGGGAATATTGGAAGCAGACAATGTCAAACAAGTGGATATGAACATTTTTTTTTAAAAAAAAGAGTGTCTCAGACGGACGAGAAAACTTCTTGAACCCAAGGTTTAGAGCAGGAATCTCATAAAAAGAATTAACACTTGGGCTGTCACACTTGTAAGACATGTGGGGCCATTCTTGAAATGAACGAGGGAAGATAGTAAAGAAATGGACCAGAGGACAAGAAAGCTAATGACGATGCATAAGGCTTTACATTCGTGAGATGATATAGACAGACAAGGAAGATTGTGAGAAGGAATTAATACGAAAAAAAAAAACTACATAAAAAAAGAGAAAAACAAGATTAATTACAACGACCAGAAACGGTGCAGGTAGCAAAAAGATCAACGGAAAGACAATAGCCAAGAAACAGAAATGAGAAGAAAAACAAATCTATGGATATATCAAACAACAAACTGACGAATCTCACACTGGAAAACTTGGATAAGGTTAAGAAATGGAAACTTTAAGAGAGAACCAGAATCTCTTCTAATAGCAGCACAAAATAACGCCATAAGGACAAAGTATGTACATCAAAATTAGATTGGACGGAACAGAACAACATATACTGTGATAGAAACTAAACGATTCATCATATAATACGCGAATGTAGCAAAATTAATAAAAGACGAGACAAGACTGGGTGGAGTTGTTGATCCATGGGAAAGTGTGCAAGATATTGAAAACCAGATAGTATATGCACAAACCAGAATCTGCCCGAAGAATGAGACACATAATAATATCTGGGGTTTTTAGATACAAACAGATGACTTAATCACGGTCAGAAGACCAGAGGTGTTAATGATTAACAAAAAAAAAAAAAAAAAAGATTTTACCAAAGAGTAGAGTTTACCATCCCGGCGGACAACAGAGTGAAAATCAAAGAAAAAAAATAATCTAATCTAGGCCAGAATACTAAGAAGAGTCTTAAAGGTCTGAAGAGACTCGTTGTCATTCAAACTCCAGTGAAAGACCATCAGGTGACGCTGGTGCGAACAACTTCCCAATAATAATAATAATAATAATAATAATTCCGGAGACTTGAGGAGACTTGCTGTCAGTCAGACTCCAGGGAAAAACCATCAGCTAATGCTTGTCTGAAAAATTTGTAAGGAATAATAATAATAATACCTAATCTCAGCCTGACGACAAGACCTTGTAATAATAAACCAAAAAAAAACAGAGCTTGAATAATTGGGGACTTTGCTGTCCTGGCTGACCACAGAGTAAAATTAAAAGAAAGCGAAAAGAATGATAAGTACCTGCTAGGAAATTGAAAAAAATCTGTTGAACATGAAAGTGACGATTTATACCAATTGTAATTGGTGCTCTTGGTATAGTCACCAAAGGATAGGTAAAAGGACTGGAGAACTTAAAATATGAGGACGAGTGCAGATCATCCAAGCCACAGAATTATTGAGATCAGCCAGAATACTGAGGAGAGTACTGGAGGCTAGATGAGTCTTGCTCCAGTGAGAAACCATCGGCTAACGCAGGTATGAAAAACTCGAAAAGAAATAACAATAATAATGATAATAAACTAACTGATTGCACACCGAAAGAAATAGACATAAAAATAAAGCAAGGAAAAACCCTTACATGACTGATACGCACAGAAAATTAATATTGCTGATATAAAAATAGTAAAGATAAATCGATTGCTAAAAAGGGCAAGACTGAAATCGGAGAAAAAAGGGTTTACAATTGCAGCACAAGACTATAGCCTACCAAATAGAAGCTATTAGGCAAAGCATTACAAAAAAAAAACCCAAAAAAAAAAACCCGGATCGAACCTAATATATTGACTATACAAACAAAAAACGGAATCAATTTACCACTGAGTGTCCGATCGCCCAATCCTAACACCGATAGAGTATAATGAAGGATATGATAAAATACGACACTATATTCATAGGAAATACAATGGAATAGCAAAATTTGATTGATTGTATTCGCACCAACCAGAACCAATAATAGAAGCCTAAGAAGCTACTATTCTCTGGGGTTTTGGTATTCAAACTTTTAGAAAAAAAAAAAAGAGCAGTAGACCTTATATTGTGCTTTAGGACTATGAAAGAAAAATTCCTTCTAATGGATAGGCCAGTACGAATAGATGATAACATATCAGTCACAGAATATAATGTGAATAAATTGACGGACATGAAAATAGTAATTGAAAAAATGAGGCATCTGGCCTGTAATAGTGAGAGCCGGGTGTAGGATCAAGAAAGAAACAGATAAATGCAGTAACAAGATATCTGATAGTCCGAGCCTATATGAAATACAAAGGTTGCACTTAATGGAACTTTTCATCTTCTTTGGAGAATACTGTCAATGTGAACGGAAAATATTACTCAAAAGAGGCAGCAAAAACATAAAACCATATAATCCCTGCCTTCTCTCTTTCATTCTTTGGTAAACTTCTGGGAAGACTTGTAAATAAGAGGACAAGTGAAAACGATCCAGACTTCAGCATTATCAATATCGGCCAGAATACAGAGAAACGTTCCCGAGACTTGAGGAAACCTGCTGTCGCTTAAACTCCAGTGAGAAATCATCTGCTAACACTTGTGTGAAAAAATGTCAAAGGAGTATAATAATAATAATAATAATAATAATGTACAAAATATCACACGAAGTCATAAACTTCATCGAAGAAAACATGAAAAACTGGAGAGTTGAATTAATAGCAGGAGGAAAAAGCTTGCCAGAAACAAAGATCCAAAGAGGTGTTTTCCAAGGAGATGCACTGTCACCCCTAGTATTCACAATTGCAATGATGCAACTAAACCACATACTCAGAAAATGAACGGCTTCATACAAACTTAATTGATAGCAAGAAAACGTCAACCACCTAATGTACATGGATGACATAAAACTATTTGCAAAAACTTAAAAAGTACTGGAAACCCTAATACACACAGAATGTACAGTCAAAACATATGTTGTATAGTCATATGCAGATTCATGCAGAACACAACGACACAATGAAGACGAGCGAAAACTTCTTTAAGAAAAATATATACCTCTCACTTTATTTGAAAGGTTTGTGCATGAAATATAGTTGGAGACCGAACAGAACTGCAATATATTGACCCCCACTCTTATGGCCATCAGTGTTGTGTCTTTCTCGTTCTCCAGGGCTGCTCAACCGGAGGCCCGAGGTCCCAGCTTTCTTCTGTGTGCTGTTCTCTCTACAGCATCTTATCTCTAACTCATCTGATCTCCAACTAACTGACTTCCTGTCTACACCGAGTTATATAATAGTTCAATCGCCCACTCAATATCTCTGGAATGGCATGTTTGATTGTCATCAAGCGGAAATAAATATCATGCAGTTCACAGGTCACTCTCTTCCGGTGCATCAGTCTATAAGTGTACCATGGGATTTTACCTGGTCACATATTGTCAGCCAAGCCCGCTTACGCGATTTCTTCCCATAACTGCCATTGGAATGTGTCACTTTCTTCCGGTGCATCACCTTGGAATGGTATGTTTGGCCGGGTTGAAGGTCAATATACAACACTTAGGTATGGATTTTGGCATTGAAAAATACGCCGTACTCGTCATGAAAAGTGGCAAACGACATCTAACTGACGGAATAGAACTACCAAATCAAGACAAGATCAGAATGCACGCAGAAAACGAGACCTACAAATACTTAGGAATCTTGGAGGCTGACACCATCAAACAAGTGGAAATGAAAGACAAAATTCAAAAAGAATATCTCAGGAGAACTAGAAAACTACTCGAGACAAAGCTTTCTTGCAGAAATCTTATCAAAGGAATAAATACTTGGGCTGTACCCCTCGTTTGATACTCGAGACCCTTTCTCAAGGGGACCAGAGATGAACTTAAACAAATAGACCAAAGAACTAGAAAACTAATGACCATCTAGAAGGCCAAGCACCCCAGAGACGACGTTGACAGACTATATGTACCAAGAAAAGAGGGCGGAAGAGGACTTGCCAGCATCGAAGACAGCGTTGACACATCCATACAACGACTCGAAGACTACGTATAAAAACACGAATGAGGACTGATTACGGCCATCAGAAACAATACTGACAACACGATAGATGACAGAATAATAACAGCTAGGAAACAGAAATGGGAAGGAAAACAACTCTATGGGCATTTTAAACGACTAATAAACAACATCTCACACAACAAAACATGGACCTGGCTAAGAAAAGGAAACTTTAAGAGAGAAACAGAATCTCATCTAATGGCAGCACAGAACAGCGCCAAAAGAACCAATTATATCAAGGTGAGGATAGATAAGACACAACAAAATAGCAATTGTAGGCTATGCAGTGACAAAGATGAAACCATCAATCACATAATAAGTGACTACAGCAAATTGGCATAGAAGGAATACAAGGCTAGACACAACTGGGTGGGCAAGGTGATCCATTGAGAAATGTGCAAGAAATTTAAACTTGACCATGCCAACAAATGGTATATGCACAACACAGCATCTGTCCTAGAAAATGACATGCACAAACTTTTATGGGACTTTGACATACAAACGGATCCCCAAATCTTGGCCAGAAGACCAGACCTTATAATAATCAACAAAAAAAGAAAATCTGCAAAATTCTCGACTTTGCTGTCACGGCTGACCACAGAATAAAACTGAATGAACGCGAAAAGAGAGATAAGTACCTCGACCTTGCTAGAGAATTAAAAAAAACTATAAAACATCAAGGTGACAATTATACCAATTGTGACTGGCGATTTTGGCACGGTAAGTAAATGATTATTAAAGGGCGCTGAGGATTTGAAGATTGGCGGACGAGTGGAGACCATTCAAACAACAGCATTATTAAGATCGGCCAGAATACTGAGAAGAGTCCTAGAGACTTGAGGAGACTTGCTGTCACTCTATCTCCAGCGAAAGACCATCAGCTAACGCTGATATGAAAAACTCTAATGAGTAAATAATAATAATAATGATAATAATATCAAAGCGAGAATAGAGAACCAATCATATCAAAGCGAGAATAGATAAGACGCAACAAAACAGTAAATGTAGGCTATGCGATGACAGAGACGAAAGGATCAATCACATCATAAGCGAATGCAGCAAATTAGCACAGAAGGAGTACAAGGCGAGACACGACTGGGTCGGCAAGGTAATACACTGGGAAATGTGCAACAAATTTCAATTTGACCGTACAAAAAAATGGTATATGCACAACCCGGCACCTGTCCTAGAAAATGACTCGCATATGGGACTTTAAGATACAAACGGATAACCTAATCCCGGCCAGTAGACCAGACCTCATAATAATCAACAAAAGAAAGGGAAACTGCAAAATTGTTGACTTTGCTGTCCCGGCGGACCACAGAATAAATCTGAAAGAATGTGAAAAGAAGGATAAGTACCTCGACCTTGCTAAAGAATGGAAAAAAGCTGTGGAAGATGAAAGTAACGATTGTGATTGGTGCGTTAGGCACAGTAACTAAAGGATTATTAAAGGGCCTGGAGGACTTGGAAGTTGGCGGACGGGTAGAGACTATCCAAACGACAGCATTGCTGAGGACGGCCAGAACCCTGAGACGAGTCCTGGAGACTTGAGGAGACTTGCTGTCACTCAAACTCCAGTGAAAAACCATCAGCAAACATTGATATAAAAAACTCAAGAGGAGTAATAATAATGATAATAAACAGGAACAAGCGCTCATTACAGTCATCAGAAACAATACTGACAACATGATAGATAACAGAATGACAATAACCAGGAAAGAAAAATGAAGAAAAATAACCCTATGTGCATTTTAAACGACTCATGAATAACATCTCATACGACAGAACTTGGACCTGGCTAAGAAAAGGACACCTTAAGAGAAAAACAGAATCTCTCCTAATGGCATCACAAAAAAAAAAAACGCTATAAAATCCAATCATATCAAGGCAAGGATAGATAAGACGCAACAAAATAGCAAACGTAGGCTATGGGGTGACAGAGATGAAACCATCAATCATATAATAAGCGAATACAGCATATTATCACAGAAAGAGTGCAAGACTAGACAAGACTGGGTGAGCAAGGCGCCTCTGGTGGTGTAATGGTTAGCAAGCTCGACTAGCAAACCTACACGAGTGAGTTCGAGTCTCATTGGGTGCCCCTTTCATATGGCCTTGTGCCACATCTAAGCAAAAAGCTTAGTAAATTTCCAAGACTGGGTGAGCAAGATGATCCACTGGGAAATATGCAATAAATTTTAATTTGACCATACCAACAAATGGTATATGCACAACCCAGCACCTGTCCTAGAAAATGACACACATGAACTCCAATGGGATTTTGACATGCACACAGATCACCAAATCTCGGCCAGAAGACCAGACCTTATAATAATCAACAACAAAAAATGACAATTTGCAAAATAGTCGACTTTGCTGTCCTGGCTGACCACAGAATAAAACTGAAAGAATGTGAAAAGAAGGATAAGTACCTTGACCTTGCCAGAGAATTGAAGAAACTATGGAACATGAATGTGTCGATTGTACCAATTGTGATTGGTGCATTTGGCACAGTGACTGAAGGATTATTAAAGGGCCTGGAGAATTTGGAAGTTGGCGGACGAGTGGAGACCATCCAAACGACAGCATTATTAAGATCGGCCAGAATACTGAGACAAGTCCTGGAGACTTGAGGAGACTTGCTGTAATTCAGACTCCAGTGAAAAACCATCTGCTAACGCTGATGTGAAAAACTATAATAATGATTATAATAATAACTAAGTAGATGTTCCAAATGACAAACTGATCAGATTGTACACGAAAAACCTTGGTTATGGCTAGAAAAGGAAAACCTCTAGAGATGAATTGAATCGCTTTAAGTAGGGGAACAAAACAACGCCATAAGGACCAGCTATGTTAAAGTGAATATTGATAATATGTAATTGAATAGCAGGTGTAGTTTATGGGGAGACAGAAATGAAATGTTTAATCACAAAATAAGTGGATGTAATCAACTAGAACAAAAGAAGTATTTGGGAGCAAAGGTGATCCACTGGGAATGGAAATAAGAGGAAGAAACAAGATCATCCAGACTGCAGCGTGGTTAAGTACGGCTAGAATACTGAGAACAGTCCTGGAGAGCTGAGATGACTTGTATGTCAGATTCAGTGAAAGTCTCTCAATTAACGCTTGTGTGAAAAACTCGAAGGAGTGAAACAATAAGAGTAAAATGAATTTTGTCTAATTTCAAACAAGATTAATTTTTAATTTTGCGTGGCATATGACAAAATTTTTTTTATTTCTAATTAAAAATTAAAGTTTTTAAATTGACATCTAACATTCATATGTTTAAATATTGATTGATGTTTCTTTCCAGACTGATTTTCAGGATGAATTTTCAGATTGGTTTCGTTAAAAAAAGCTTGCACTTGCATGATCCAGTGTTTTGCAAATAAAATCTCAAGATTGCCGATAAAAGATACTGAGAATCAGCACTGAACCACCACAAAGTGAAGACATTCGTTCAGACATCATCAGATTATTATAAACGCTGCTCAGTTGTACAAAGCGCTATTACATTCACTTTCGGGCAAATACCCTTGGGAAAGGTATGAACAGCCTTATCCTCCCAGGTATGGGTTAAATAGTACCAATACTGTTCTTCTAGGAGAATGGCTTTGGCATTGAATAACCTACAAAAGTTGATATGCCATTAAACAAAGAAGCCAAACCAAAGAAACCATCAGCTGTACAAAGGAGTTCATTTAAATTTTAAAAGAAGTGATACATTTTGATCACACGTCATATGCAGACTTTTGCATTGGAAACTTTATCATCAACTCAATTGGGTTGTTTTCATTTGCTTAGCTTTAGTCTCGTGTATGTATGCGTGTAATTTTCATTTGTTCGTCAAAGAAATAACAAGAAGCAATTGATAAACGTAATGTTCAAAGCTGAGAAGACAAAGTCATTAAAAGGCGGAAATTTGTTTAATGTCTTTCAAGAATTTCTTTGAAGAATTTTCGGCTCTGTTACACACGAATCGACAATTCATAGAAATCATTTTCATTCAATTTTAACACCAACGTGATTTATTTTTGTAATTATTATTTCAATCCTTGCCAGTTTTTCAGTAACTGGTGGTTTTTCTCTGAAGTTCGAGTTATAGCAACTCTCCTCAGCTCTCCAGGACTCTTCTCAGTATTCTAGCCGATTTCACAGCTCTGTATTCGGAAGAGATTTAATTCTGCCTTGGATATCAAATTCCTGCCGTCTCTTTTCCAGGTTCTTCGGGATTGTTGAAAGAGATCAAATTATATTTGATATTATTGTTATTTTCATGTTCCATAGCTTTTTTAAAAACTCTCTAGCAAGGTCCTGATACCTATTAAGTTCTTCGCTTTCCTTTACTTAACTCGGTGATCTGCTTAAACACCGAAGTCTCTCAATTGGTAATTTGTTTTCTTTTTTAAAACTTGATATACGCTTCTGGTCTGGATCTGTTTGCATCTAAAGAGAATATTGTGCGTTATTATAGACGTGTTTTTCATATCCGTCATAACTGAATTCACTGAATTCTGGCCTGGATCAGTTTACATCTAAAAGTCCTAAAAAATTTTGGGCGTCTCATGTTTTAGGACTGTTTCTGGTTTTATTATTTTACTCCTTTGAGAGACTCTCACAGCAGCATTAGCTGATGGTCTTCCACTGGAGTTTTAGTGACAGCAAGTCTCCTCAAGTTTTAAGGACTTTTCTCAGTAATCTTGTCGATCTCACCTATGCAGTATGTTGGATAGTCTCCATTCGTCCGCTTAATTCGTCCTCCAGTCCCTGTAACAATCCCTTGCTGACTGTGTCGAGCACCCTAACTTCAATTGTTATCACTGTCACTTTCATGTTCCACAGATTCTTTTAGTTCACTAGCAAGGTCTAGGTACTTATCTCTCTTTTCGCTTTCTTTCAGTTTTTCCCAGTGATCAGGTACTCTTTTTTTCGACTATCACGAGGTTTGGTCACCTGGCCGAGATTGGCTGGGCCATATAGAACTTAGAGGAGGTCTAAGCCCATCATGGAATCGAGAAAAGCTTGATGGAATGGTTAATGGTACGAGGATCATTAATATAATTTATTTTAATTACATTTTATGCAACCTGAATATTAGCTATCGAAGAAAAAAAAAAAAGTACGTTTTTTCTGTCACTAGTTTATTTACAGCTAAATGAAAAAATTAAAAACAAGCAGACAGACATTGCAGCCGGAGGAGATTACTTGGAAGGGGACTAGAGTTTCATGTGTGTAATATCAATAAAAGTGTACATACGAAAAAGTCTGGAAACTTATTTAATGATCCTCGTATTTAACGGTGATAATTCTTCAATTTAATTATAGTGAAGAAATAATTCTTTCTCACTAGGCATATCTACTTTCGTGGGTTATTTAAAGCCGAAGCCCTCCTTGTCAAAGAATGGCAGTGATACTATTTAATCCCTATCTAGGAAGGATAAGGTTTTGGTTTCTTTACCTTTTCCAAGGATATTAATCCAAAAGTGAACTTAATAGCACGACTTGAGTTTGAACTATCCTACGTCAAGACCACTGTCTAACTCTTTAACCATTATGCTACCCGATTTCCCTGGTAATTGATCTGGGGAATATTTTGGAGTTATAATTTTTGAGATGGTCCAAAACTTCTATCGATATATTATTTTAAAACTAAGGAAAAGTTTTGCGTTTAAAGTATCTCTTTGAAGTGTTTTTATTTTACACTTTACATTGAATCAGATGTTTAATGTTTTCGAACCAAATAATAGGTAAAATAAAAATAATAATAATGAAATAAAAATTAAAACCTGTACTCTTTCTGAGAAAAAAAAATCAACGACAAAAACATTCAAACAAAAAGTAGCTCAACACTAACTTAAAAAGAAAGAATCCTTTTAAAAATTATTCTTTTTCTCTGGAAATACCAAACGTTGAATTCTTAGCAAGTTTCATGTTTGATGGAAGAGTTTCTGTTTTAAGTGCCTTGATGAAAAAAAATGACTTGTTTAATCGATGTTTTAAAAGTGATACGGTGATATAACATTTAAAAGAAAGTCTTATGAAGGTGTTGATCTGAATATAGAAACAGTAGTAAAAGCAGAAGAACGGCAGGCGGTGTTTACAGTTAATTGGTGCTTTGAAGTAAAAATGAAAATGTCGATTCTACCAGGAAGAGAAGGCGCTGAAACACAAAGCAACGAGAGTGCATTTGTTGTTGTTGTTGTTGTTTTCCTTGCGTGAGATTTTTATGTGCGTGAAAAAATAAAAAAAATAAAAAAATAAAAAGCAATTCCAATAGTTTCAGCAAATGTGGATTTAAAAATGTGACATTTCAACAACACGTTCCGGTGCTGTTCACAGTATGCACACCTGTGTGAAGAAGAGGAAGAAGAGGGAGAAGAAATAAAAGAAATAAAGAAGAAATCTCAGGTGAAAAAAGAAAGAAAGAAAGAAAGTATATATAGAAAAATGAAAGAAAGAAAAATATGTGGGGAAAGAAAGAAAGAAAGAAACAAACAAACAAACAAACAAAGAATCAAAGAAAGAAAGAAAGAAACAAACAAACAAACAAAAAACAAAGAGAAAATGAAAGGAGAGAAATTAAGAAAGTGGGAATAGAAAAGTGAGAGAAAGGAAAAAAATGTTTGATAAAAGAAATAAATAAATAAAGAAAGAAAGAAAGAAAGTATATATAGAAAAATGAAAGAAAGAAAAATATGTGTGGAAAGAAAGAAAGAAAGAAACAAACAAACAAACAAAGAATCAAAGAAAGAAAGAAACAAACAAAAATAAAAAAGAAACAAAGAGAAAATGAAAGGAAAGAAATTAAGAAAGTGTGAATAGAAAAGTGAGAGAAAGAAAAAAAATGTTTGTTGAAAGAAAGAAAGAAAGAAAGAAAGAAAGAAAGAAAAAATATTGAAGAAATATGGAAATAAATGAGAATGAATCGAAAATAAAGAAAATAGATGGAAAGTCTAAATAGGGAGGAAAGAAAGATAAAAGAAATAATGAACGAAGACAAAAAAGAATGAAATAAAGAAAAATAGAAAGATAGAAAGGATGGATAATTCTAGGAATTAATTTTAGAAAATTAAGTTTTGACAGAAGGCTCCAAAGAAAAGAGACCAAAAGATAATGGCGGTATAGAAAATGAATAAAAATAATAAAAAAAAAAAGAAGAAAGAAATAGGAGATGGTAAAAGCCAAGACAATGGAAGGCAAGATAAAATTTGAAAAAGAACATTTTTTTTTAATCGCCAGATCAGGACATGCCGTAGACAGATTTTTTCTGGATTCTAAAAGCGACATTTGATTGGTTTGCTTTGTTTTGGGTTCATGGCATATAAACCATTGGAGGTCATTTAATGCCAAATCCTTTTTATACATATATATTTGATATATAGGATTTGTTTTGGTTGGGTTTTATAACATATCAATGATTATAGGTCATTTAATCCCAAATCCTCTTTATACATATGTATTAAATATATAGGATTCGGTTTGGTTGGGTTTTATGTTATATCAACTATTGTAAATTATTTAATGCCAAATCCGGTATATATATATATATATATATATATATATATATACATGTGTGTGTGTGTGTGTGTGTGTGTGTGTGTGTGTGTGTGTGTGTGTGTGTGTGTGTGTGTGTGTGTGTGTGATTTGTAAACATAAGTCAACAAAGTTAAATGGTTCCAGGTATTGCTATGTATGTACAATTATCAAATCAATTAAACATCAGTCATTAGTTCGCTCACTGTGAAATGATCATACATTTCTATTTCTAAGAGTTCAATTTAGCATATGTCATTTGTTTGCATTCATTTTCAATGTCCAACAGTTCTATTTGCCCAATAGATAGGACTCTATCAGGTCTAACAACTCCGGGCCTTAGTAGACCTGGGAGCAATGGCAATGAAGAGGTACTTCGCATTCCCAAAATCGCCAGCATTACTGGAGCCTCACCATCAGATTGTTTAGTGTCATATCCAAGACTTGAATGCAGTCGGTGAATTATATAGCTCCAGCCGACTAGGCTGACCCATTCTTGTGTCAGATGTTTACTCCATTCAAGAGTAGCTTCAAATATAATAGTGAATTATGCATTACTAGTTCATAAAGGAAGACTTACACCAAAAGCTGGTTTGTTCGTGGAGGGGTTACTCATAAAATATGCTTTGAACATGAATAACCTGGCAGGGACCATCTCTTACCATGTATGGTTTGAGATTTAGACTTTTTTTTCTAGATCAGTTGCCATCCCAAGGTACTAAATTTAAGGCTAGCCATCAATTTACACTTTAGCTAGAAGGAGACTCGTTGAATTCATGTCTTATTCAAGGGTGTTAACGCTATGTCAAATGCAGACAGTCTTATCCAGGAATTGAACTCTGCTAGGCAAGTCCCCTCCTTGTAGCGATAGCCATTACACCATGCGCGATTCCAGTGAACTTTAATATGATAGCAGTGTATTATGCAGTTTTCTTCTGAGGCTCGCACCGTTGGTGTTACCGTGAACTGGTCCCGTGTTTGGTCTTCACAGGAGAAACTGGAAAACGATAACGACTTTACGTAGATACAGACAGCTATATCAGCATCTATTTTTGATTGGGTACCCAACCCCTCCGCTCGGGCAGGATATGACACAAGGTCAATTTCTAACGGAGTTTAACAGGTTTGAATTCAGAGTTTTCCTTCTTCTAGATTAGTTACCTTACCAAGGCTGAAAAACCCAGTCTGCCCTACTATTTACCCATAGCTGGAGGGAGAATAATTTGATTCATACCTTTCTCAAGGGTATTAGTGCTATGTGAAATGCAATCAGTCTCGGCCAGGATTTGAACTCGGGTCGCCGTGTCCATTTCCTACGACGCGAACCATTACACCACGGGCACCTCCTCACTGTGATGGACAGTTACCATTTGATAATCCAGGCTGTGCCGCTTTTTTTTTTGTTGAAGTTCAAAATGGCGGAGCAAGTTCGTTGTCTGCACGTCGGGGTCAGAGTAACCCAGACGAGGTCAGCAAAGTGAAGTGGTCTGATTTTGAAAGACCGAAACCCCTTAGGACCTTTTGTGATACAACACTGAGGATACATACCATCACATTGTTATGAATCTCACACCTAAAAATGTTGTCGAAATTACTCGCGTATAACTCGCACTTGAGTATAACAAGCAACCTTAAAATTTAGCAACAAATTTCTGACCATCTGCGCAAAAAACATTAAAAAAAAATAAATAAATAAAACCAACGTATATTTAATATGCAGTGACTTTCTAGTATTTTGCATTTATTCAACTCTTAATCTGGTTCGTATCGACAAAAATAAAAGTTATATTATTTACTTATATTTTACAGGACACTGACATAATGGTTAGAGTGTTCACCGATGGCCGGAGAGACCTGGGTTCAATCCCTGGTCGAGTCATACCTTGCTTAACACTCAGTATTATAAGATACGGATCAAGGGTAAAGTGGAGCAATCCAGGGAAAGGAGTAGTGCCATCCCCTACACCTCAGTGTAGTAGCTATCGAAAAGGAAGCCTTCGGGTCACCTTCGACTACGTTAACCAACTTTACTTACTTGCTTATGCTTTAAAACAAAACATTTATTTAGAGCGGACACACGGACATTTTTACACAAAAATGCAACACGCTTGAACCAAAAACAAACTCACACTCGAAGGAACAAAAATCATAAACAAACACACTAATAGGAACAAAAATCATAAACAAACACACATTCAAGAGGTTATTTCTCTGTAGCAGCATAAACCAAAAGTATTCGTTACAAATTAATTTGGATCATGGATATAACTTACATTAGGTTATACCATCTTGATAATGGTGATGCACATAGCCGGATAAAGATGTTGATATTTACTTTTTGGATATAATACACGCGCCTAAATCTTAGGCTTACATATTGTTGTGGCCTGGAAAAGGGTCACTAATGAAAACGCAGACACGGATATTAGGTAAACAGATTATATTGCACAAGAAAGATAGAGCTACATAGAAAAGGCAATAAGTCTCGTACAGTTTTGGATAACTCCGGTATTGTTCGGCTGGCAGCGAAATCTCTCAGTACTAATAAAGTTGAGAAGAGTCCATATTGGTGAGATGGGTAAGGCTCCCACAACAGATATCTCGACAAAAATGCGCGTTATGTATGAATTATTACGTTAATATTGAAAATAATGATAAATAAAACAAGGAAAACTAAAACAAATAACAGGAAGTTGAGTTGAAACAGACTTTGTCTTTTATATATATATATATATATATTGATAATGAGCAATAGATTATAAAAATATATATTGAGTGGGTATTCATTTTTGTATGTGTATATGGTACATAAATATCATTGTATTCATTTCAAATGCATGTCTGTGTTTCACTTGTGAATTTCACCGACGATGAAAATTATTTTACGTCGTGAAAGTTTGACTAATATTTCTAGTCCTAACGTCTGTATTCGACTCTAGACTGCTACAAAAGATTTAACCTATAAAAAAATATATAACCGTCATCAAGTTGCACTGATAGCACGGAATTCCCTGATTCTCTATTTTCATTCGTCCCTTTGGTCCATCGCTCCGGGCAGGTCCTCTAAACTTCATCCTGTGTCCGTACAGAGCTGTTGTAGGTAAGTTCTTGCTGGTCGACCAAAACTGGTATGTCCACATGTAGGGGTCTATTGGAGAACGTCACTTTTGAGTTCGTCCTTGATTCTCCAGTACTGACCCAAAAATAATATATATATATATATATATATATATAAGTTTTAATTACATTTCGGAGGCAAAATATGGGAAAAGTTTTTTCTGGATACAATGACACACAGGAGTCTTTTTCCATTTTGAAATTTCGTGACACACGTTGATTTGGCTCCGTTACCATTCCCATATCCATTTATGGCTTTTATTCTAGAATGGCTTCAAATAAACTTTCATATATATATAGTCAGAATTATCCTGATGATCCGTTAGGTAAAAAACAGGTAGGACCTTTCTATTTCTTTTTCGTGTATATATACATGTATGTGTGTGTGTGTGTGTGTGAATTTCTGAGTGTGAGTGTTCTTACAAATATATATGTATATATATATACATCGGAAGAGCCCAGCAAACTGAAATTAATTCATAATTAATATAACATATTGATTTTCTTGTTTCTCGATGTTACACACAAACACACACACACACACACACACATATATATATATAGGCTTGAAACGTATGTTATGTGAAATGGAATTGGTAACGAAAGTTCAAATCCTATAGAAGGCTGTTTGCATTTCCCTTCGCGCCAATGCCCTTCATAAATGCTTGAATATATCTGTTAGCCATTGTTAAATTGTCCAGCAAACTCACCTGATTGCCCAAGAAAGGCATTTAGCTAAGATAATAAGATTCTTAGTAAAAACTGTTTACTTTATTTGTTCTCCGTCCCACCACTGGACAAGTACGACACAAGGCCTTTTTAAAGTGAGTCCGGACGCAGCTCATACGCGTCCGGCAAAATCCAAAAATAACTTTGGCCCCGTCGGCAATCCCCCAATGGGGGTTCCTTAGACGTCAAGAAATAAATAACAAACAATAGGCGAGCCAAACACTGTTTATTATTTATAACAAGTAAGTAGTAAAGTTGAGGACGACCAGAAGGCTCCCTTTTCGATAGTTACTACCGTAAGGTATAGGGATAGGCGCCACTCCTTTCCATGGATTGCTTTACTTTTCCCTTGATACGTACCTTATATTGCTGAGTGTTAAGCAAGGAGGTATCAAGTACAATTTTTAAAATCTATGGTATGACGCGACCTGGGATTGAACTCAGGTCTCCCGGACCATTGGCGAACACTCTACCCACTAGACGAATGAGCCGGATTTATAACAAATGTGCATATATGTATAAATGCTTCAATTTCTTTAAAGTTGTAATCATACTCCTAAAGAATCCACAGGATCGGCTCGTCAGTTATGTTCTTGGGGTCCTTACAAGTTTTGCGTTTCCCAACATCATATGTAGCATTAGACACCGAATGGACGGTTGTAACATTACACGGCAGGTGCCGTGGCGTAATTGTTATCGTCGTAGGAAATGGACACGGTGACACGAGTTCAAATCCTGGACGAGACTGATTGCATTTCACATAGCACTAATATCCTTGGGAAAGGTATGAATCCAATAATTCTCGCTCCAACTATTGGTAAATAGTCGGGCAGACTGGGTTCTTCAGCCTTGGTAAGGCAACTAGTCTAGGAGAAGGAAAACTCTGAATTCAAACCTGTTCATCATCATCATCATATCGCGCTGGTAGCACGGATATCCCTGACCCTCTCTCGCCACTCCTCCCTATCGTTCATCGCCCTAGGTAGGTCTTCAGATAGCTGCTGGATGTATGTTCGTGCTGGTGGTCCTGCTTTTGCGCGGCCATGTGTGGGGGTCCATAAGAGTACATCACTTATGAGTTCGTCCCTGCTTCTCCAGCAGTGTCCTGCATGTCTGGCTCGTCTAACTTGAATAGTTTTCGTGATAAGGGGTAGGTGGTCGTACAGTTGGTGTCTTGTGGGGTGTTGCCGCCAGGACTTGTTTAAGATTGTACGTAGCATTCTTGTGTAATTGCCGTCTAGCTTCTTCTCCAGCCGTTTTGTTAGCGTCCATGTAGTGCAGCCATATAGCAGTATCGATGTGACCGCTGCCTGGAAGAAACTGCATTTATTTTATCGGTTAGGTCTGATTTCCAAATAATCGATAACCTATTGATAGCTGTCCATGCTTTCGCTAACCTCGTTTCGATGTCCTTTTCGGTTGATTCGACGCTGCTTCCTAGGTAAGTGAATTTGTCTACTAGTTTAAGAGGGGTTCCTTCTAGAGTGGAGATGTCCCCCGTTTGGTTATAGCACATATATTCCGTTTTGTGTTGCATTAACATAGAGGCCTATGTTTGCTGCTGCTCGTTCCAAACTATGCAGTAGTGTTTCGGCTTGGTCAGGTGTATTTGCCAGTATCGCTATGTCATCGGCGTAGTCGGCGTCGGTATTTGTTGTTGCGGGATACCTTCTGCTTCTTTTCTTCGTCAGTTCGAAGCCATTCTCTTTGATTTTGTCAATCGATGTTCTAAGTACGTAGTCTAGACAAATGATAAAGAGGTACGGGGCCAGCGTGTCCCCTTGTAGTACTCCTGCTACAATGTCGAAGTATTCTGTGTCTCCATCTGGTGATCGTACTTTTACTTTAGTGTTTCTATAGAGAATCGTTATTGCCGCTACGGTTTCTTTAGGTATGCCGTACGCTAGTAGGATTTGTTCCATCTTTCCTCTGTGAATGGAATCGAAAGCCTTGGTATAGTCAACAAAAATTAATATCGCTTGTAGGTTTTTTGCCCGTACAACTTCAAGGATTCTACGGATGGTTAATATTTGTGAGGTAATGGATCTATTTCTTCGGAAGCCATTTTGGTTTTTTCTAAGTATGTTGTCGATTTCGGGTTCTATGCAGTTTCGTAGTAGGGCATTGTAGATTTTGGCTGCTATGGATGTAAGTGTTATGCGTCGGTAGTTAAAAACTGACCTTGTGTCATATCCTGCCCGGACTCTGTTTTAACCTGGTGGTAAAAAAAGTGACGGACGTGTAAAAAACCCGTCTTGGTTCGCTAATACAAAAGTTTATTTATTACTACACATTTTAGTAGTCGTCGGGGAGAGAGAAATAGAGTATGAAAACTGAGCCTACTGTTATGAGCAGAAAGAGAACAGAGACAGATTGAATTTTATTTCTGGTTTTCTGTTGTAGTTCTAACGTACTTGTCCGTTGGTTTTGTTTCCACTGCAGTTCGGAGTTCACTCCAAAATAGGGGCCGCAGCTTTCGGCTATCTTCATATTGTCGCGTCTGGACGCCAACT
This sequence comes from Sepioteuthis lessoniana, assembly GCA_963585895.1. Lineage (NCBI taxonomy): Eukaryota > Metazoa > Mollusca > Cephalopoda > Myopsida > Loliginidae > Sepioteuthis > Sepioteuthis lessoniana. Next base: position 105,289,007 of record OY757910.1, read on the forward strand.
ATCTCTTTCCTGTCACCTATCCCACGTTCACTGCCTTCTCATGTTTTTATTTGAGTTCCTTTCAGCCAATCAGGACTCGTTGCCGATTCGCTGCTGATACGTTTCTAATTTTAACCAAGGCGTCCCAAAATTATTTTATACATACTCGTTCTCCCAAGTGACCCAACCGAAACAATTATTCCTGTGGGAGAGGGCAACCCTGCTTTAAAATGTCCTCCCAGTATATAACAAAGCTCAGCACACACCAAACATATATCAAAATGCTACTGCTACTGATCTTTTAAGCTGAAAGTGATTAATGAGAAACAACGTACTTCACTTACAGTCACGACGAGTTAAAAAAGAACCGCTTGCTCGTCTTTTCTTCTGGATCTCACACGTAGTAGTATACGCACACATAATAAGCAAGGTTTGGTTAAAAAAAAAAAAAAAAAAAAACAGGAAAGGAATTCTTACGTCCGCAGATTCAGGCGGAATTGTTAATATCATCATCATCATCATCATCATCATGTCCCGCTGCCAGCACGGATCTCCCTGACCCACTCTCACCACCCGTCTCTATCGTCCATCGCTCCCGGAAGGTCTTCCAGGCTATAACCTGTATCGGCATAGAGCTGTTGTATATAGCTTCTAGCTGGTTGTCCTGCCTTTACTCATCCATATGAAGGTGTCTACAGGAGTATATCACTTAAAAAATAAATAAAATTAAAAAAAAAACAACAACAGAAAACACTCCAAGACAGTCGGAGAAATTCCCTAACGCCAATAATTCAATGAACTGATGCAATATACTTGAGAGATTATAAATATTATAAATAGTAAACAAAGTCCCTCAAAATTTTCATTGTCTTAACTAAAAGTCTGTGAATAGGCATTCGTTAGGCTACATCAAGGACTAGACTTGATTATTTATTTATGGTATTGCATTGATTTTACATCGGTTTTAATAGTAAAAATCAGTGTTCGATTGTTTTCTCATTATGTCATTGGATATTGAACAAATAATTTGTTTTGGTTTCTTCATTTAATAGCAGATTGACTTTCGTGGGTTGTCTAATGTTACAACCATACTAGTAGAAGAACAGCTGTGGTACTATTCAGATTGTAGCCGGGGGAAATAAGGGTGCTCAATACCTTTCAGAAAGGTAATAGTCAGAAAGTGAACGTAATAGCGCATTTAGAGCTCGAATTCATTTACGTTGACGACGTTGTCCAGCACTTTAACCACTTAGCCAATTGAAGAGGTGTTCAAAAGCTAGATTAGCCAAAAGTTAGGGGTCGTTTATGATTTGCAATACCTGATAAAAATGACTTTTGTTACTTATGACTCGTGCATTGCACGAAAGCATTTATTAGTCAAATACACACACATACACACACACACACACACACACACACACACATATATATATATATATATATATATAAGGATCATTAAATAAGTTTCCAGACTTTTTTCGTATGGGTACTTTTATTGATTGTACACACATGAAACTCTACTCCCCTTCGAAGTAATCTCTTCCTGCAGCAAGGCACTTATTGTACGGTTCCAACAACTGCTGGAAGGCCCAATGGAAGTCCTCTTGTGTGAGCGTGTCAATGACCTTCGTCACAGTCCCTTTCATCTCCTCAATTGTCTCATAACGAAAGCCTCTGAGCTTTGGGAATAACCAAAAGTCACAGGGAGCAAGGTCTGGACTATAGGGAACTGTCTTGATGCCTATCGTCCTATCGGCCAAATATATAATGTTCTACTACCCAACCGGATAGAACCTAAAATTGAGAAAATACTTAGGAAGAACCAAAACAGCTTTCGGAGAAATTGATCCACGACGTCACAAATTTTAACTATCTGTCGAATTCTAGAAGATGTTCGTGCAAACAACCTTGAGGTAATAATATTATTCATTGACTTCTCCAAGCCATTTGACTCCATACAAAAATGGAAGATGGAGCAAACACTTCTCGCCTACGGCCTCCCCAAAGAAACCGTCGTTAGCATAATGACTATATAAAAAACACGAAAGTGAAAGTTCCTCTCACCAGATAGAGACACAGACTGATTCAATATTGTAACTTGTGTGCAGCAAGGGAATATATTAGCCCCATACCAGTTTATTATCTGCCTTGATTACGTGCTTAGAACTTCTATAGATTTAATGAAAGAAAACGATTTCAAGCTGGCAAACGAAGAAAGCAGAAGATACTCCGCAAAAACTATTACCAACGCGAACTACGCCGAAGACATAGCACTTATAGAAAATGCACCCGCCCAAGCCAAAACCCAACTACATAGTCTGGAACAACCAGCAGGTGGCATTGGCCTCCATCTTAACACACACAATACGAAATAAATGTGCTTTTATCAAAGAAGCGACATTTCCACACTAAAGGTTAGTCCTCTGAAACTAGTGGACAAGTTCACCTACCTCGGAAGCAGCAACATCAACACGCGACGAGCAAAGGCATGGACATTTAACGATAGACTATTGGTAATATGGCAGTCAGACCTGACCGATAAAATAAAATGCTATTTTTCCAAGCAACGGTCGAGTCAATACTGTTATATGGATTACCATATGGACGCTAACCAAACGCATGGAAAAAAACCTGACGGTAATTACGCAAGAATGATGCAAGCTGTACTGAACAAATCCTGGAAGCAACACCTTACAAAACAGTCGCTATACGGCCACCTACTACCCATCATGAAAACTATCCAAGTTAGACGAACTAGACATGCACGACAATGCTGGAGAAGTAACGACAAACTCATAAGCGATGTACTCCTGTGGACCCATTCCCCTGAAGGAGCAAAGGTTGGACAACAAGCTAGAACTTATCTACAACAACGCTGCGCTGATACAGGATGTAGCCTGGAGGACATCCCGAGCGCGATGGACGATAGAGATAGGTGGCGGTAAAGAGTCAGTGAAATCACTGCTAGCAGCGTAACATGATTATATATATACATATATATATCTCTGTCAATATATATATATATATATATAAGTGATAGAACATGTACATTTAAGCTCGCATAAAGTAAGAATATTCAAGGGTGCTCGGTGACTAACAATTTCCTGCCTATGCGGTCATCGAACAAACTACATCATACAAATAATCGACTTTTGAACTTGTTTATGTAAATTATTTTGGTTTATATGTATATATACAGGGTGGAATGATAAAATTGTCGTCCTAAAGAAAACAACACTACAGCTTTATTTTAAAACTTTTATTGAAAAAATCAATTCAGCTAACTTGATTATGTTGTAGAACTGACATCTATTCAATGTAGCCGCATTCTGCCTCAATCACCGGCTGGATACGGATCTGGAGCTGGGAGCATGCATTTTCCACAAGCGCTGGCGGGAGCTCGGCGAATACTCGGCGGATAGCAACGATCAGGCTGGCTTTGGTTTTGTGGGAGGTCATGTTGGTGATGTTCTCGACGTATGACCAAAGGAAGTAGTCCAGCGGGTTCAGGTCGGAGGAGGAGGGGGCAGTGAGAGAAGGGTACAAAGTCGTAACACTCCTTCTGAAGCCAAGCCTGGGTCTCTTTGGACTTGTGGTCCGGCGTCGAGTCCTGCTGCCACACCCAGGGTCTGCCACCGGCCACCTAATTGCACCAGAGGATCACCACACACTTCAGCACATCCAGGTACACTTTGGGTTTGACTTTCAAGCCGACTTCGAAGATGTGAGGTGGCATGATGTGGCCCTCACTTGAAAGCACACCAAAGACCATAACCGTAGCCGGAAACTTTGTTTTCATCACCCTGGGCACGTCCCTGTTATTCGTGGCAATCGAGATTTGCATTTTGAGGGTGTTGTCAATGTTGTTTCTTTAGGACGATAGGTAGAAAGCATGAGTTGTACAGTGGCGCATCTCCGATCTCGCTCGTTGAACATTGTGTCACTTTCAGACATGATAGAAGGCTCCTATCGCTCTTGGGATTTGTACACAACTGGCCAACTAGTAGATGGTCTTCTAGGGCGACAATTTTATCGTTCCACCCTGTATAAATATTGACAGAGAGATACATACATACATACATAAACAAAGAAAAAGATGTAGAAAAAAGAAAGAAAAAACGAGAACGAAGAATAAAAAAAATAAGGGAAAAAGAGTAGGAAAAAAGGTAAGAGAGAGAGACAGAGAGACAGAAAGAATAAAGAAAGACAGCCTAAGAATAGATGAGAGATGAAACGAGAGACATGGAATGAAACTGGAAATAAAAAAAAGAATCAGAAAATAAGGAAAAATAACAAAGGAATAAATAAAAAGAAAAAAGAAAAGATGAAATTAAAGAAAGAAAGAAAGAAAGAAAGAAAGAAAGAAAGAAAGGAAAGTGAGAAATAAGAAAGTAGGAAATTAAATCTGATTAAAAAAAAGAAAGAGAAAAAAGAAAATAAGGAAGGAATAGAGAATACAAGCAAAGTGTGAAAGAAAGAAAGAAAGAAAGAAAGAAATCAGTGGGATTTAAAAAGAAAAAGAAAATAAATGAAAAATAAATAAATGAATGAATATATAAAGAAATTAGAAAAAAAGCCAAAAAAGAGAGAGGGAGAAGTGAAAGAAAGAGAAGAGAGAGAGAGAAATAAGAGAGAGAGGGGGGAGGGGGAGATGTAAAGACGAAACGAAATATTCGAGTTTAAGTGATCGTTTTGTCAGAAGAAGGAAAAACTGAATGAAAGATTGCAGACGAAAAACATGTGAAGTAATGAGCAGTGGTAGGAGGGTTAAATGCATTATGGGTAGGAGTGGCTTGGAATGGGGCGGCGTTAGTGGGGTGCGGGTACCGATATGGATGCGGGTGGAACATGATGAAAGGCAATGACGGAGACAGAATGAAAAACTCTGTACCCCTTACATCCCCGACCCCTCTGACTTACTTCACAACTACCACCGCCACTCCCACCAAAAAAAACCAAAAAAAAAAAAACAAAACAAACACCGTCACATGTTAGCATGCTGAATTTGATGTAAAGAAAAGAAATGCAGAAAAAAAAAGAAAAGAAAAAGAAAAAAGATGATTTGAAGAAAAAGAAAAAATATGGAAGGAATTGATTTTTGTTTTTTGTTTGTTTTTTTTTTTCTTAGGAAAATAAGTAAAAAGTGTTTCGAATTTGAACCAAATATGAAACGGAATTAAAAGATGAAACGCACAGGAGGAAATAAATTCGGCGGAAAAATGAAAGAATAGAGTAGATAGAAAGATAGATAGACTGATGGTTCGGAAAGATGTCGGGTAAGGAAATGAGGTTTGATATTGAGGAGAGAGGCTGGCAGGAAGTTAAATGAAGCGATGGTAAAAAAAAAAAAAAATTATGAAGAAAAAGAAGAAAATAATGCATGAAAAAAAAAAATCAACTCAATGCTCGGAATATTTCTGAAATTTCTTTTAATGCCAGTGATTAGGGTTCAAATCCGGGTAACAACCGAGATAACGAATTGTAAATATTAGTTAGCCTGACCATCCCAACGTGGAAGATTCGTACAGTACACACACACACACACACACACATATATATATATATATATATATATATATATATATATATATATATGGGGCCCCTCTGGTGGTAATGGTTAGCAAACCTACACGAGTGAGTTCGAGTCTCATTGGGTGCCCCATTCATTTGGCCTTGTGCTAAATCGAAGTAAAGACCTTCGTAAATTACTACACACACATATATATGTGTATTCGCGAGGGTATTTATTCTATGGTGTGTAAGTTTTACAATAGTTTGGTAACTGCTATGTTTTGGCTTCTATATGATATGACTGAAGCAGTTCAAGTCGTGTTAGGTGCTCGATCTCGTTGGTAGTATCGTGGTAGCTGGTATGCTAACACTTGGCACAGTTGCCTGGGGCTGTAGAATAAACCGACTGCATCTCTGCAGTGGGGTATGACTCCTCAAGCGAGTGTCCAGTATATGACACTAAACAATCTGATTGTGAGGTTCTAGTAAAGCTGAAGCTTTGGGGAATGCGGAGTACCTCTTTATTGCCATCGCTCCTATATTCAATCTGGTCGGTAGTGGTTGCATTTGATAGGGTCCTATCAATAGGTCATGGAGAACTGTTTGACATTTAAACTTAAATAGTTTGACATTTAAACTGAGTGCAAAGAAAGACATTCTAAACTGAATTGCTTGATATAGAACTGTTTGATCATTTAACAGTGTGTAAACAAAGGATTGATCTTTAATTGAATTGTTAGTGATAAATAGCAGTACTTGAAAACATTTAAAAAGTTGACGACGTTAGTCGAGGGTGACCCGAAGGCGCCCTTTTCGATAGCTACTACACCAAAGTGTAGGGGAGGGCGCCACTTCATTCCCTGGATTGCTCCATTTTACCCTTGATCCGTACCTTATAATACTGAGTGTTAAGCAAGGAGGCATTAAGTACCATTTTTTTGAGTCTTTGGTATGACTTGACTTGGGATTGAACCCAGATCTCCCGGGACATTGGCGAACATGTCCGGTCTGTGTGCAAACAAATGGTTAATAGAAAACAGAATTATTCGTATTAGATAGAAATAACTAAAACCATTTAAAATGTGTGCAAAAGAAAATGAGCAATGTCTCGTTTAAAAATGTTATTTATGAAATGAGTTTAGAAATATATTTAGTATATATGTATGCAAAAGCTTTGGCATTAAATAACCTACAATGGTTGATATGCCATAAAACTAAAGCAAACCAAACGCAGACTTTGTTCATTGCTTCTCTCCATGCGTGATCTGATAGCTGAATTGAGACTTTACGCGTTCGAACTAAGCCATAACCTTGTGGAAGGGAAAGGTGATGGCGAAGTTGATCACTGTTAAGTAACCTGATGATTCAAGAAATTTTGCTCTAGTTGCAAAATCATCAATGATCAAGCAAAGTCAGGCTAAAAACGTGGACCCTGTGCTTCAAGCCATAGAGGCAATTCCGGCGAGTAGCACTTGAAAGTATCAGGTAAACTTGGCACCCAGTGTGGTTCACCACCTTATCCTCAGAAAAATTATTTGTAGCGACAAAAATATGTCTCGAAAATATTGCAAAACGTTTGACTCGCCGTCACAAAATATTGCAAATTTTTTAATCAACAGCACAAAATTTTGCAAAACTTTTGACTTCCCAATCACAAAATATTGCAAAACTTTTGACTCACCAATCAGAAAATATAGCAAAACTTTTGACTCACCAATCACAAAATATACAAAGCTTTTGACTTACCAATCACAAAATATTGCAAAACGTTTGACCCACCAATCACAAAATATTGCAAAACTTTTGATTCACCATCACAAAATATTGCAAAACTTTTGACTCGCCATCACAAAAACATTTGATTCACCATCTCAAGATATTGCCACACTTTTAACTGTACATTTCAACATACGCATAGTACAATATGGAGTCAGTTTTTAAGCGAAGTACATTAGTTTGAATTCAAATATTTTCTCCTCCTCGACCAGGAAAGACCCAACAAACAAGCTGTTCTGGTTATGTCACTTAACTGCATCAGGTGGTGAGGCTCCATTGATGGAGCTCTGGAGAATCTGGATATCCTTCGTTGCCATTACTCCTAGCTCGACTCCAGCACAGAGTGATATTACCTGTTAAAGTCCCATCTTTGGGTCAGATAGAACAGTTTAAAAATTATTAGTATGAGATAGGAAATCTTGTAACCAAATAACTTAGAGCAAATTGTATGTATTTGATTGGAATGCTCCAAGTGGGCGAGAAGAAAAAAAAGAACTACAGAAAAATATAAAAATGGCACAAAATAACCATAGACGAGTTGACATGCCGTTAAAATCAATCAATATATCAATTCCCCACGACCAGTTGCCGTAACCTTGGCTAAAAGGTATCATCATTTACCCAGTGTGTTTGGTAACTCAAAGAGAACGCTAGTGCTTATCACTGTATGGCTTAGCCAAAGCAATAAATCAAGTTTCCACACCAGATTTCCATAGTGAACAATGAGGCCAAACACCAAACAAGACGAGAACATAAGTCTGTCAGAGGTAGGAAAAACTCTCTGGTGGGGTCAACTGTCAAATGCTATTTTAGCATCGTGCTAGAGGCGTCCGTAGCGTAATGGTTATCCTCTTAGGATATGGAATTGGTCATCCAAGTTCCAACCTTGGGCAAGGCTGTTTGCGTTTCGTTTTGCATTGATTCTTTTCAGAGAGGCATGAATCCATATTTTCTTTCCCACTAACTATGGATAAACAATAATTAGTAGACTGCGTTTTTTTAGCCTTAAAAGGCAACCGGTCTAAATTATGTGAACTCTGAATTATGACCGGCTGTAAACACCTTTAAAAATGACTATGTTTCATATCTTGGCCATGCTGGAGGGGTCGAGTAAATTCATACTTACACTATGAAGTGGAAGTCAGTTGTCACTAGCATCGGAGTTTGGATTTGGCTATTCGACCACAAGTAATGATGGATTCCAAAATTTTCCTGAATTATACTTCTTCCTAACGCGAAAAAACTGATATAAAACTAGAAGTAACGGAACCTAGATTGTTGTTAAACCATTCTGGAAGGAGGGAGATGGCCCAGTCGCCTAGTGTGGTAGAATACACCGACTGCATCTCTGCAGAGGGGTGAGACACCTCAAACGAGTGTCCTGGATATAATACTAAACAGTTTAATGGGGAGGCTTCAGTAATGTTGGAGCTTTGGGGAATGCGGAGTACCCCTTCATTGCAGTCATTCCCCGGTCCCCTCTGGCCCGGAGTGGTAGTCAATAACGGGCTCCTATCTATGGGTCAAAGAGAACTGTTTGACCTTTAAACTGTGAACTCATGCAAAACTGACTTGCTTGAAATAGAAGTGTTTGATCATTTAACTATATGTAAACAAATGATTGATGTTTAATTGAATTGTTAGAGTTAAATAGCAATACTTGAAAGCAGTAAACTGTGAACAAACAAATGATTAATAGTTCATAAAATCATTCGTATAAGATGGAAATAAGGGAAACCATTTAACTGTGTCAAAAAGAATGAGGACAGGCTCATTTAAAAATGTTATCTACAAAATGTGTTTCGAAATCATATCTAATATATATGTATAAAAAGGGTTTAGAATTAAATAACCTACAATGGTTGATATGTCTTAAAACCAAACCAAACCAAACCAAAGGAGGAAACATTCTTATGTAAATTTGTGTCTTTAATTATACATTATAAATAAAAAAATGAATATATATATATATATATATATATAATTAAGTCATGCTGATACCACGGATTTCCCGGATTCTCTCTCTCCGAGCGTACCTATCATCCCTTGAATTCGGCAGGTCCTCCAAACTCAGTCCAGTGTCTGCATAGTGTAAGTTCCTGCTGCTCGGACAATACTAGCGCTTCAATGTATAAGGATAAAAAAAAATCCATTCATATACATTGTCATCCACAAACAGACTGTTTCGTTGTATCACAACTTTTCAGTTTAGCTAGACACGTAGAACACTTGAAGCCGGGATCAAAATCAGCCCAACTTTACGTTAGACATAGTATAATACCGCCCAGGCAACAAGCGAAAAAAATGTCAGCTATGGGATTATAAGGCATTTAATAGCTTTTGTTTGTTTACATTTTTGGCTTATATATATCAGCTCATCTATATATATATATATATATATATATATTATTTCATCTCTCTATATATATATGGTGCCTTCGTTAGCTGCGTGTCGATGTCCTTTTCGGTTGATGAGACGCTGCTTCCAAGATAGGGGAATTTGTTTACTAGTTTCAGAGAGGTTCCGTCTAGTGGGAAGATGTCGCCTGTGTGACGAAGGCATGAACGGCTATCAATAGGCTATCAATCATATGGAAATCAGACCTGACCGATAAAATGAAAAGCAGTTTCTTCCAGGCAGCGGTCGTGTCGATACTGCTGTATGGATGCACTACTTGAACGCTAAATAAACAACTGGAAAAGAAAATAGACGGCAATTACACAAGAATGCTGCGAGCAATATTGAACAAGTCCTGGCGGCAACACCCCACAAGACACCAACTATACGGCCGCCAGCCTCCCATCAAGAAAACTATCCAAGCTAGACGAACCAGACATGCAGGTCACTGCAGGAGAAGCAGGGACGAGCTCATGTCATGTACTCCTATGGACCCCTACATATGGCCGGGCAAAAGCAGGACGACCAGCTCGAACATACATTCAGCAGCTATGTGAGGATACGGGATGTAGCCCTGAAGACCTGCCAAAGGCGATGAACGGGAGTGAGAAGTGGCAAGAGAGGGTCAGGGATATCCGTGCTAACGGTACGACATGATGCTGATGATGATATATATATATATATATACATGAAGTGTTGGTTAGGTTTGGATTGTGTTTTTGACATATAAAACCTTATCGGTTGTTTAATGCTAAATCCTCTTTATACATATATCTGATTTGTAAACTTATAGTTTGTAGATGACAGTTTTAAACAAGATAGAGCTCATTTATTTGCACATAGTTAAATGCTTGCACACATGATTTGTAAGTCAACAGTTTGTTGGTAATCTTATTTTTAAGTGAATCAGATCTAATTTATTTGCCAACGACTTTTACTATTGTTTGGACACAGTTGAATGGTTCCAAATATTCTAACACGAACAGTTCATTTAGAATTAATCATTTGTTTGCTGCCAATAAAATGGTTTCAGATATTGCTATCTAAAATCAATAGTTTTATTTGCACAAAGATAAATAGTTTCAAGCATCGCTATGCTGCACTAACCTTCAACTTAGGCACACAATAAAAGAGTTTAAAGTATTACTAATCAGAACTAATGATTCTATTCAACATTTCTTATTCGCTAGCACAGAGCTAAATTGTTCCAATCATTTCTCTGCATTTCTATGCATTGCTAACATTTTAATTAAGCATCAGTTATTTCTTTACACGGAAACTAATGGTCAAACAGTTCTATTTCTAACAATTCGGTTTAACATAAAACATTTTTTTGCACACTGAGTAAATGTCAAACAGTTTTGTTTGATCCATTGATAGAATCCTATCAAGCGTTAGCACTCCGAGCCTGAGTGGACCTGGAAGCAATGGCAATGAAGAGTACTCCGCATTCCCCAGACTCCAGCATTACTGGAGCCTCACCATCACATTGGGAGGTGTCCTCGTGGTGTAATGATTCAAACGACGGACTGCGAAATCGTAGTAAGCAAGTTCGTACTCCAGTTGCGCTATTACGTTCACTTTTGGGCAAATACCCCTGGGAAAGGTATGAACCCCCTTATCCTCCCAGCTATGGGTTAAATAGTACCACTACTGTTCTTCTAGAGGAATGGCTTTGGCATTAAATAACCTACAAAGGTTGATATGCCATTAAACAAAGAAGACAAACCAAACTAACACATTGTTTAGTGTCATATGCTGGACATTCGTTACGGGAGTCTCACACCTCTATAGAGATGCAGTCGAGTATGTATTCAAAGCCGACTGAGCTCTATATACGATGGGTTGATATATATATATTGTCATCCACTGACAGACCGTTTCGTTCTCTAAGAACTTTTTAGAAGCCGGGATCGAAACCCATCCAACTTTACGTGATACTTAGTATCAGACCGCTTGGCCAACAAGCGTACTACGTTGGCTGAGAGAATTTTTAAGGTATTATGCAGCAGCAGCAGCAGCAGCAGCAGCAGCGTCCGTTTGTTTACATTTTTATACCCTATTGGCGACCAGAATGCTCACTTCTTTCGAAGAGCTTTGCATTATGCGAACGGCGGCCGAAAATTCCTTCGCCAGAGTGCTAAAAAGGTCAGAAAAAATCGGAAAAATTGGTTAATTAGTGGATAAATGGATTGATAAGAATTGTTTAACGTAGAAAAGGGAAAATTTTACTATGCTAATTTTTGTATAGGTGAGGGGTCTTTTTAACCGATAAAACTAGTGCAATCCCGAAGAGCCGTTTGGTGAAACCTAGGTAGACTCATTTATGGCCATGTAGGAATTTTTTTCATTTTATATATATATATATATGTATATATATATATATATATAATGAAAAAAATTCCTACATATATATATATATATAATGAAAAAAATTCCTACATATATATATATATATATGTAGGAAATTTTTTCATTATATATATATATATATACATATATATATATATATATATATATATACATATACATATATATATATACATATATACATATATATATACATATATATATATATATATATATATATATATACATATGAAGCGATAGAAATCTGAGAATGATTTTAATAGGATAAAAATAATCACTAAGGATTTTAGAAGAATAAAATGAGTACATTGATTTTAGAAGAATTATACAACTTATTATCAAAATGAATAAACAGCAAGAAATATTGCTTATTTTTTGGTTGAGCAGAGAAGCAAAAATGGTAATTGTTTTGTTTTTTTCCTAACCAGAAAGAGAAAAAAGAAAGTTAAATATATATTTTGAATTCAACTAAAAGTGTCAGTGAAAACAGCGAAACCAAAACAATGAAAGCTGGACAGATGAGATCAGATAATGAGTTCAGTCGTGACCCAGGTGTGGATGTGAGTTTTGGGGGAAAATTTTCAAACCCTGAAAATGGACTGAGTAACTTGCATGACGTGACGTTTTGGTCAAGCGGCTGAGAGGGCCGCGATTGCAGGGAGACAGGTAAAGTAGCCGACACGTGAAAGTGGGAGGAAGCCACTTCCCTTTGAGTTACAGTCCCTGGGAGTCACCGATTAAAGTGGGAGATAAGCTAACATGGATGGAATGAATTATTAAAATTAGTAATAATTCAATCCTTCATTTGTTGAAATAGTATGCATACGTTTGGAAGTGATTCCGTTTCCAGAAGTTTTTTCACAGAGGTCAGTAAATTTATTCTACTAAACTATTCATTTAAAAATGCACATTTGATTTAAAATAGTAATGTCTTAAATCTCAGCTGTATTCTGTGTTGTTTAAATGAAGAATGAAGACTTATGCGACTTAATTTTCAGGAAAAACTTTACTTTTGGAAGACGAACTTCTAAATTTGCTAAAGAAAACCCCCAAAATTGCCCCCCCCCCAATGAAAAGAAAGGATGAAAAAAAAAAAATCCAAAACACCTCAAATGTAGTCTAACACGTGCTAAAGACGAAAGCCATAAAAGAGTTGACTCCTCCTCTATCTTTCTTTCTTTCTCTCTCTCTCTCTCTCTCTGTCCACCCCACTAGATGACCATGAAATATACCCCAAAATTTCTTTGAATTTTAACATCCAGCAGTCCTGGACTTTAGTTAAGTTAAAACTTAAGGTAAAAAAAAAAAAAAAATTTTTTTTTTCTTTTTTTTTAATTTTCTTTTTATTTATTTATTTATTTATTTTTTTACTACCGAGTACACATGGGAAGCAGCATGATGTACGTGTGAGTCTTGCGGCTTAACGCTCAGGATTGTCAGTTCGATCGGGGAACTACTGCTGCTCATCTATAAGAGTGGCTTCTATAGATGAGAACAAAAACAGCCATCGAAAGATAACCAGATCCATAAACCGCATCGCTCTTCGCGCGGGTAAAAAAGGGGCGCGTCCTGCTGAGGTTGGAGCCCTGGCCTCAGTGTTCGAAAAATCAGCTACAGAGCACAAACTCAAACAAAAACTACTAAAATGCAAACAAACAATACAGATAGCGACATTTAACGTGAGAACCCTAAATAGAATAGGTCAACTATCAGAGTTAACTGCATCAGCCGTAGAACATAAGATAGACATAATTTGCATACAAGAGCACCGAGACACGCACACCGAAGATATCAAGTATCACGAAACTGGAAATGGATGGATGCTGGTGACTGTATCGGCATGGAAAAACTCTGTCAACGCATCGGTAGGAGGGGTGGGAATACTTCTAGGACCAAGAGCGTTAAAAACACTGAACAGCATTGAGAGAATACAACCTAGGATGATGGCCGCAACGTTTAATGGCAACCCCAAAGCAACAATTATCTCCTGCTACAGCCCTACCAATGTTAGCGAAGAAAACGAAATAGTCACCTTCTACGAAGATCTATCCTCCCTAGTACGTAGCATTCCGAAACACAACCTGCTAGTCATTGGCGGAGATATGAATGCACAAATCGGGAAAAACAGACACAACAAATACAGCCTACACAACGCGTCAAACAGGAATGGACAACATCTAATAGATTTCATGATAGAAAATAGATTAACATGCCTCAATACAAACTTTCAAAAAAAGGGAGGGGAAATTATGGACCTACACATACGCGAATAAGAGTAAAGCACAGATAGACTACGTCCTTATAAACAGGAAATGGAAAAACAGTGCGATGAATTGCGTGGCATACTCCTCTTTCGAGGGTGTGTCCTCCGATCATCGAATAGTTACGGCCAAAGTACGACTAAGCCTACGAAAAAACGCCACACGTAAAGCGACAACCAAGCACTATGACTGGGCCCTACTCAACAACAGAGATATTAGAGATAAATATGCATTGGAATTAAGAAAAAGATTCGAAGCACTACAAGAGAAGGCAGAAATAGGTACCCCAAATGACGAATATGAAAATTTTGTAGAAGCACACCTTGAGGCGGCAGCAAAGTGTATTCCAACAAAACCTAGAACTAAATATAGAGTCCCTTGGGAAACGCTAGCGGTTAGAGAAAAACGTACACTTGTGAAGACTGCCTCCAAAAGCTATCAAAAGAACCCAACAAACACAAATGCACGAGAACTAGAAAAGGCACAACATCAATTAACAGGAATATACCTAAAAGAACAGGCAGAATACATACAAAATCAGATAGATAAGATTAGAGACTCGGTGGAAGACAGACAATCCAGGATAACCTGGCAAACAATAAACGAAGTAAGTGGAAGGAAGAGCACAGCCAAAGCAAAATTGAAAGCTGCAAGCCAACAAGAAAGAGTAAAACTGTGGGAACAGCATTTCAAAAATCTACTAGGAAACCCACCGGAAATAACGGATGAACCGATCACCAGAATTATTAGCAAGCAATTAGACGTAAAACTAGGTCCTTTCACCAAAGAAGAACTCGACTCGGTTCTCAGAAGAATTAAAAATAGGAAAGCGTCAGGGCTAGACGAGATCCCCCCAGAAGTGTGGAAGACTAGACAATTCGACGATATACTGCTCCGGCAATGCAACGCAGTCTATAGTCAAAATAGGATAGAGAGATGGACGAAGGGATGCATCCTTCCATTCCCTAAAAAAGGCGACCTCGGACTAGCCAAGAACTACCGAGGGATAACACTTACATCCATAGCAGCCAAAATCTACAATGCGAAACCGCATAGAACCCAAAATAGACAACATCCTTAGGAAAAACCAAAATGGCTTCCGGAGAAATAGATCCACAACCTCACAAATACTGACCATCCGTAGAATCCTGGAAGGCGTTCGGGCAAAAATCTTACAGGCGACATTACTATTTGTCGACTTTACCAAGGCCTTCGATTCCATACACAGAGGGAAGATGGAGCAAATCCTACTAGCATACGGCCTACCAAAAGAAACCGTAGTAGCGATAATGATTCTCTACAGAAACACCAAAGTGAAAGTACGTTCACCAGATGGAGACACGGAATACTTCGACATTGTTGCAGGAGTACTACAAGGAGACACGCTTGCCCCATACCTCTTTATCATCTGTCTAGACTATGTGCTTAGGACTTCGATCGACAAAATCAGAGAAAATGGCTTCGAGCTGACTAAGAGAAGAAGCAAAAGGTACCCCGCAAAAACAATCACGGACGCCGACTACGCTGATGACTTGGCGATTCTAGCGAATACGCCTAATCAAGCAGAGACACTACTGCATAGTCTGGAACGAGCCGCAGCTGGCATTGGCCTCCATGTCAATGCAAACAAAACTGAATATATGTGTTACAACCAAACGGGCAACATTGCCACACTAGACGGAGCCTCTCTGAAACTAGTCGACAAATTCACCTACCTAGGAAGTAGCGTCTCATCAACCGAAAAAGACATCGACACACGACTGACGAAGGCATGGACAGCTATCGATAGGCTCTCGATCATATGGAAGTCGGACCTAACTGATAAAATGAAACGCAGTTTCTTCCAGGCAGCGATTGTGTCGATACTGCTATATGGATGCACCACATGGACGCTTACGAAGCGGCTGGAGAGGAGGCTGGACGGAAATTACACAAGAATGTTGAGAGCAGTATTAAACAAGTCCTGGCGGCAACACCCCACGAGACTCCAACTATACGGACACTTTCCCCCCATCACGAAAACTATACAAGTTCGACGAACCAGACACGCAGGACACTGCTGGAGAAGCAAGGACGAGCTCATAAGCGATGTACTCCTGTGGACCCCCACATATGGATGTGCAAGAGTGGGACGACCAGCACGAACCTACATACAGCAACTATGTGAGGACACAGGATGTAACCCTGAAGACCTGCCGGAGGCGATGAATGATAGGGAGAAATGGCGAGAGATGGTCAGGGATATCCGCGCTGGCGGCGCGACATGATGATGATGATGAATTCAGAAGAAAATCGTTGATACGCTCACTTGGAAATTGGAAAAAATATTATGTAAACTAAAATTTTTCCCGCAGACAGAGATCGAAGACAGACAGCAGAAGACAGAAAGGCAGCAGTCGGTAGAGTGAATCCCTAACGCCCCCCAATTGAGCCTGAAACCTGTTTTTCTGAGACAGAGAAGCGAGAACTACGAGTTAGTAACGGAGAGCAGACGAAAGAGAATCTATAGCCGTACTAGGAACTGCTAAGCGACTTAGCTTAGTGAAAAGTGGTACCGACTAGTAAATTAGACTGACTGCTGCGATAAAAGGGGCCAGGTCACGGGATCACATTACTTCACACAACGGGGATGGGACACGTATATAACAGCATTCCTTTAAAGGAACGGACTAATTTATTTATTATTTTTTGTTAACTAGAAATGGACTTGTTTAACTTTTCCTGTTAACTAAACTTTTTAGTAATTATTAAACACACCGTGTATGTTTCGTTTCTGGCTTTGCGACTTCAATTTTTTCTGAATGATCAACCCTATTTAATATATTTGGCGATCGGCGATCGGCCATTTTGGTTGTCTGGATCTAAAGAATACAACGTGGGCAGATAATCGAAGAGGCCTAGATTTGTTCGTTCATTGGAGCATTAACTCGCCGGTGGTCGAGGTGAACGATTGGGTGACATATATAGTTAACTAATAATAAAGATATACTCACAATACAATATATATATATATATATATATATATATATATATATATATATGACCGAAATACCCTTTTCTCCTACAGGTTATATTTCAGCCGTATTTTCTTTTTTCACAGGCTACTTTGATATAAATTAGCCTTTGTAGAAAATCTCGTTGATTGATAAAATAGGCAATCATCTCTTTTCCAATCACACCATTAAACAACGACCTAGATTTTTTTTCTTTTATATTTCACCCGACTTGGCCAACATTATTTTACGGGAGAATAATATCGAAAAAGACAATGGATAAGAATTTTTTTATAATAAAAACCAAAACACGTCTATACTTCTTGACTATTTTTCATTTAGATATGGTTATGTTTTGATGAACTTTGATACGCTTGACACTAACTGTAGCCTGTCCTTTGTTTGCTTACCCATTGATCAGATTTAAAAAAAAATGTACCTTAGTTTTAGCCAATAATCCTGCCGTCACCACGTACTTTAAACACTCAGATTTGTATTCCTCTCTTTTTCTTTCTTTTTTCTTTTCTTTCTTATTCTCTCCTTCACTCAGTCCCCACTCCTCTTACTGCTTATCATTACAAAATAACCAACATTCTGATGAAGGCTTTAGTAAAATAAAGACGAAATATCAATTTGAATCCGTTGTTTGTGTTTTAGTTAATCCACTTTTCCATTTAATTTTTCACATCTTTGCCGGATTTTTCCACTCTACTATTTCTCTCTCTCTCTCTCTCTCTCTCTCTCTCTCTCTCTCTCTCTCTCTCTCTCTCTCTCTGTATATATATACATATATATATATCATCATGTCGCGCTATCAGCACAAATATCCCTGACTTTCTCTTGTCATCCCTCCCTTTGGTCCATTGCCTCCGGCAGGTTCTCAGGGTTTCATCGCGTATCGGCACGGTATGTAGGTTCGAGCTGGTTGTCCTGTCTTTGCTCGTCCATGTGAAGGGGTCCATAGGAGTAAATCACTTATTAGCTCGTCCCTACTTCTCCAGCAGTGTCCCGCGTGTCTGGTTCGTCTATATACATAAATAAATAAAAAATAGAGATTGATTGAACAAGATAATGGAAACACATTGAATCTTAGCATCATAATTTTGAAATTCCTGTAAAACCATCAAACATTTGTTATTTTTATCGATTTTTATTAATTTTTCGCGTCTTATTTAACACAAATTGTTATTTTTTAACTGATATCATCAGAATGAATTAATCAAATTTTATTAAAATGGCAGATCTATCAAGAAATCAAATTATTGGTGCCCGTATGGCCGGCGCTAGTGTAACTAAAACTGCTGAAATATTTGGTATAGCAAAGAGTACTGTCTCAAAAGTAATGACAACATTTGAGAAAGAAGGAAAAACCTCCCCAGTGAAGCAAAACTCTGGAAGAAAGCGAAAGCTGTCTAATAGGGACCGTCGGACTAATACGTGGCTTGTTTGGAAGGGTCACAAGAATACCGCTCCAAAAATTACAGCAGGGCTTAATGACCATCTCGAGAACCCAGTTTCCTCAAAAACTGTAAGAATAAAAAAAAAAACATGTTAAAATAAATTTATTTGAAATTTCCAGGTGTTCCTATTATTTTGTCCAACCCCGGCATATATATAGTACAATTTAATGGAGACTCAAACTCGATTAAGTCGTCATTTCATATTTCGGCAGAGAATATTATTGCTATATTCTCCGTCTCGTCAGATGACTCTTTACATGGTCTTTCCTGTCGCAGAGTAGCGAATGTGGGGTTACAGTTACAGTTACTGTCCTTGGACACTGACTGGATATATATATATATATATATATATATATATATATATTAGGCAGCATTCCCTAGTTCAAAGTTTGGTTAAATGATATAGACACATAGTGTCAATACAATTTTATAAAGATGCTTTTCAACTTCCACACAAGTGTTCTAATATCAGGTTTGAATTGGTTGATAAATTCGCCTATTTTTCTTTCCAAAGAAGTTTCAGATCCTTCACAGGCCATCATCAGAGGGAGGGGGTCACTAATGCAAAGAATAGATTTTTTCTAAATTGCTAAAACGTGATGGATTTTTTTTTTTTTAACTAGTAGAGCGGGATGGAATTCCTTTGTATGTAGTTTCGTTTAAAATTAATGCTGAAAAGAGGACAAGAAGATCATATCCTTATAATATATATATATATATATATATATATATGTGTGTGTGTGTGTGTGTGTGTGTGTGTGTGTGTGTGTGTGTGTGTTCCTGAAAGAAAACAAAGGAATAAAGAAAGAAACTAAGAAACAGTAGAGAGAGTTGGGACGAGGAAGAGGACGAATTTTAAAGAAAAGAGAGCTTCGAAGCACCGAGAGATGATACACATTTCACAGAATTGTTAAGAGAAAAGACGCAACAAAGAAATAAACATCAAACGCCATGTTTAGAACACCGCAAGAGTATTTTCTATTCGAACCTCTTCATCCCCAGTCCCAGCATCTAATCCCCTGCCGTTCGAACCGCACAGTGAATGAATGATAGAGAGAGGGAGAGACAGACACACAGACAGAGAGATAGAGACAGAAAGAAAAGCAAGGCAGTGGGGAAGAGAGAGAGAGAGTGATCTAGAAAGTAGCAGTGAAATAGAGAGAGAGCCGGAGAAAGAAAGAGACAAAGATTGACAGATATACAGACAGAAAGAAGCAGTGAAACAGAGAGAGAGAGAGAGAGAGAGAGAGAGAGAGAGAGAGAGAGAGAGTGGAAAAAGGAATGAGAGAAAGGGGAGAGAGATATAGAGAAGCAGTAAGACAGAGACAGAGGCAGAGACAGAAAGACTAAGACAGAGGGACTGAGACAGAGAGAGAGGTGGGAGAGAGAGAGAGAGGGAGAGAGAGAGAGGAACGAATGAGAAAAAGAAGAAGAGAGCGACATTGAGCAGCAGCCAGACAGAGACAGAGACAGGAAGAATCATTGAGACTGAGAGAGAGAGAGAGAGAGATAGACAGACGGAGACAGAGAGAGAAGCAGCGAGAGATACATTCAGAGAGAAACGGAGAGACAGAGAGAGAGTGTGGGAGAGAGAGACAGAAACGCATAGACAGCGACAGAAAGAGAGGAAAAAGGAGGGAAGGGAGAGGGAGAAAGAAAATAAGTTGCAGTGAAATAGAAAGAGACCCGGAGAAAGAAGGAGACTAAGATAGATATACAGACAGAAAGAAGTAGGGAACCAGAGAGAGAGAGAGAGAGAGAGAGAGAGAGGTTGGATGGAATGAGAGAAATAGAAACAGAGAAGCAGTAAGACAGAGACAGAGACAGAGAGACAGAGACGGAGAGAAGTATTGAGACTGAGAGAGAATGCGAGAGACAGAGAGAAGCAGTGAGAGAGACATACGGAGAGAAGCATTCGGACTGGAAGAGAGAGAGACATTCAGACAGAGACAGGAGAAAGAAACGGGGAAAGAGAGAGTGAGATAGGGAGAGGTAGTAAAACCGAGTCAGAGTAGGGGAAAGGACAGACAGACTCTATCAGAGAGAGAGAGAGAAAGAGACAGAGACAGAAAAAGTGGGGGAGGGGGAGAGACAGAAAAAAGCAGTATGAGAGAGACAGAGACAAATAGAGACCGAAAGGGAACTAAAGAAAGTGGGAGAGACAGTAAGAAGCAATGAAATAGAGAGAGGGAGAGAGAGAGAGAGACTGAGAGAGAAAGAGACAGAGACAGAGAGAGGGGCAATGTGACAGAGAAACCGAAAGAAAGCTGAAGAGAGACAGATAAAGAGAGAAGCAATATGATGGGGAGAGAGAGAGAAGGGTGAGAACGAAAGAGTGAGAGTAAGAGAGAGAGAGAGAGAGGTTGTGATACAGAGAGTGAGAGAGACTGAGAGGGAGGGAGCTGTGAGATGGAGAGTGAGTGAGACAGAGTAAGATGGAGAGAGAGGCTGGGATACAGAGTGAGAGAAAGAGAGAGACAGAGAGAGGCTGTGAGATAGAGAGTGAGTGAGACAGAGTGAGAGACAGAGACAGAGACAGAGAGAGAGAGAGACAGAGACAGAGAGAGAGAGAGAGAGAGAGTTCGAAAAATAATTCATAAGAGGAAAAGAGTAAAAAGAAAAAATTAAAAGAGAACAAACGATCAAGGAACAAAACAAAACAAAAAAACAAACAAACAAACAATAAAGCTAAAGGCAAAGATCAAAGACTTATAAAGAAAGATGAGAAGACGAGTATAATGTGTGTCTGTGTTAGGTGTACTCGCGTACACGTAATCGTGTGCGTCCGTGTGTCTTTGGAGGGCAGAGGATTTTGCCTCAATATGTGTGTGTGTGTGTGTGTGTGTGTGTGAGTGTGCTTGGCTCGTAAAGGCGATCGTTGTTTGTCTGTGTGTGCTGATTCAATGTTTGGTGCGTTCATCTGAACGGACCAATGAGGGAAATTGGGTGTGGGTGTGTGTAGAAGAACGGGGGAGAGGTTCGTGGGAGTGGGCAGAGGAGAGGGTAGAGAGTAGAAATAAGAAAAAAAAAACAAATATGAACAAACTAAATTCAAATAAATGAATGAAAAGAAAAAAAAAAGAAAAATGTTGAGACTTTGATTAGGAGAAAGAAAAAAAACTAATTTTGAAAAACGGATTGGAAATGAAATGAAAAAAAGGGCAAAGACACACACACACACACACACACACACACGTGTGCATACAGTATACACACTCACACACACAAACAGACACATGTAAATAGACACACACGTACACACGCGTGCAAAAACACACTCATATATATTGACAATGATAGATAGATAGATAATGTGCAAACTTAAGTAGATAAATCTGCGCAGAATTACAAGGGTAGGAAATAGGTTATACGATATAAAATCCTATATTCTTCAACCCATAAGGAAAACACAAACATGTGAGAAATGCACACACATAAAGCCAATCAAGATTATAAAATCACAAATTTTAGTACAAAAAAAAAATCAAAGAATATGTTTCTGGAACCTGATTGGAGAATATTGACACATGCTGGTATTTTCAACTACGACCGCACAGTTGAACTCAAAATGAACTTGTTCCTCGTAAAAATAAAATCTTTAATTTGAAGCCGGTCACGTGATTAGGGGACCTATCTATTTCACGCTTTCAACGGCAACCACCTCAATGAAACCAGGACACAGCCACTTACAGCAGCAGATAGCCGTAAAAAGGCTACATGGCCTGTAAACAACACCAGCTAATATTCGTAAACACTACGTAGTAATGAAGATAGACTGGTGGCTATATCAACATTCTAACACCAACCAAAACTCCACTTCATTATAATGTCAACTGCGAGAAATAATATTAATAGTCGCAAGGAAAGTAAGTTTACCATCTTTCTGCCTGCCCATTTTCTTATGGAATCGTCTCCTTCAGATTTCACACCTCTTCTTACACACACACACACACGCGCGCATTCAATCAACAGTTAAAAAGATACTCCACTACAATATACTTTTCAGTTCATGCGGACATACACACACATTATATTAACTTCTTACCAAGAATATGTTTGAACTTTTAAACTTTTGGTCTTGTAAACCCACAACACATCCAAGCACTAAAAACATAACCGTATGAATACAAATGTTTATATTTTTTAAAATGTTTAACCGGTTTATCTTTTTATCGTTTATTCACATTGTTCTTTTATGAATTTGTGTTTTAATTGTGTACAAGATACTCAGATATAAAATTTACTTTTTAATCCGTGTTTGGTTTGGTTTTATGGCATATCAACCGTTGTAGGTTATCTAATGCCAAATCCATTTTTATACATATAAGTTGTTGGTAAAGTAAAGTTGGCGACCGTATTCGAGGGCGAACAGAAAGCTCCTTTTTCAATAGCTACTACACTGAGGTGTAGGGGAGGGCGCTACTCGTTTCCCTGGATTGCTCCACTTTACTCTTGATA
This sequence comes from Sepioteuthis lessoniana, assembly GCA_963585895.1. Classification (NCBI taxonomy): domain Eukaryota; kingdom Metazoa; phylum Mollusca; class Cephalopoda; order Myopsida; family Loliginidae; genus Sepioteuthis; species Sepioteuthis lessoniana. The sequence continues at coordinate 105,312,213 of OY757910.1, forward strand.
AGTAAGTAAAGTTGGCGACCATAGTCGAGGGTGACCCGAAAGCTCCCTTTTCGATAGCTACTACACCAAGGTGTACGGGAGGGCGCAACTCCTTTCCCTGGACTGCTCCACTTTACCTTGATCCGTACCTTATAATACTGAGTGTTAAGCAAGGAGGCATCAAGTACCATTTTTAAAGTCTTTGGTATGACGCGACCAGGGATTGAATCCAGGTCTCCCGGACAATTGGCGAACACTCTAACCGCTACGTACTTTATATTGCTGAGTGTTAAGCAAGAAGTTATCAAGTACCATTTTTAAAGTCTTTGGTATGACGCGACCAGGGATTGAATCCAGGTCTCCCGGACAATTGGCGAACACTCTACCCACTAGGCCAATGAGCCAGTGGGTACATATAAACAGTTTGATTCCAAACAATTCATTTTAGCATAAGTTTGCAGTTTAAATGTCAAAACAATTCTATTTAAACAATTTAATTTAGCATAAGTACGCTGTTTAGATGTCAAAATAGTTCTATTTCACGCAATTCAGTTTAGCAGTTTAGTTCTATTTGACCCATAGATAGGACGCTATCAGGTGTTACTACTCCTGGCCAAAGTGAAACTGGGAGCGATGGTAATAAAGGGGTATTCCGCATTCCCCGTGTTGTATATTGGCCTCCGACCCGGCCGGGCTGTCAAAATAGGAAATGCACCGGTATATATAGCAGGTGAATCCGATCGAGGAATATCAGGATATTATAACCTTGACCGTGGACAGGTGAATGAGTGCGAAATTGTTACGCCCATAAGAAGAAGGTGGGTGTTGAACAATCATATAACTCAGTGCTCGGGAAATTCAACCAGTTGCATATCAGACGAATTGGAGATCAGACGAGTTGGAGATAAGATGTGGTAGAGAAAACCAGCACCCAGAGAGGCTCCCGGTTGAGCAACCCAGGAGAACGGGAAAGAAACGCTACTATGGCCAGAAGAGTGGGGGGTCAATATGTTGCAGTTCTGTTCGGTCTCCAACTCCCTCTCACACACAACCCTTTCAAATAAAGTGAGAGCTCCAGCATTACTAGAAACTCAGTATCAGATTGTTTTGTATCATATCCAGGACACTCGTTGGAGGGGTCTTAACCTTCTGCAGAGATGCAGTCAGTGTATTCTGCAGCCCCAGCCGACCAGGCCATTTTTAATCCGAGTAGACTAACCCCACAATGTGGTGACCAAATGATAAAAGACAAACTCGCAATTTCCAGTTGTGATGGAACCAGATTTCAACATTCGGCCACAGAGAAAAGTTATACAAATTCCCCTACAAGGTAAATGACATCTAATATTTTTCTCTAAAAATTTATTTATACAAAACAACATATTTTTCAAATATTACCACAACGAACAAATAGAGACAAACACAACTGAAACTATGGAAGCCGAGAAGACTATAAATTCGTCTATTTACAATTCAACCAATGATGTTCACAATAAAACGCAATTTTCAGCACAAATAAAGTCCCATGACAAAGCTCACATTATGCCTATATTGTCAAATGGCTTCCCACGGATATGGCGATAGAGGTTGTTACGACATGCCGGAGGAAAAACCCAATGACACATTGAAAAACGCGATAAAAAAAGGCGTGTCAAAAAGACGGATGAAAGAAGGTTACATGACCTATTCAATAATTTGAACCTCGTACATATGAAACCTTCACAGCTTTCAGGAAAATGAGATCATTATTAGAAGAAAACAACATGTCCGAAGAAGTGTTAAAGAAACTGTGAACGGACAAACTTTAAACACTTACCACACAGACCCTCGCATTACTTCGTCACGATATATATGATATCTAGTATTACTAACTAATATAAATATTTTGCTCTCAGTTGAACGTTTTCAAATATTTGTATCTAATACTTATGATTAATCACAATATTTGGTTTGAGGAAGTAACAGAAATAGTGGACAAAATACATGACAACAACTAGGATAAAAACGTATATGCCATATCACATACAGCACGTTAATAAAAAAATCAGAAGAATTTTCCCAGATATGTCAGGGAATAAATAGCCAGCCTCACTATTTCTTATTTGACAACGGTGCACAATTCAGTTTTACTCCACTGGATCCCAAGCAAAACAGCTTATTATCTGCATATACACTTCAGACCGCAAATGGTTCAAAAATGGAGATATACAGAGAGATTTCACTAACGCACGATTTAGGTTTACGAAGATCTTTTCTGTGGATTTTCCCACGAGCACAAGTGAAAACACCGATTTTAAGAGCTGATTTTTAAATTTCATTTCAATTTATTAGTGAATATGGCAACACAATCTATCATCGACTGTAACATAGAGCTAATAGCAAAGGGAATCATCTCACTACAAAGGTCAACAGGAATTAGTTCGGCGCTACCAGCTGCGAATGGACTAAAAAAGCTGATGAAAAAATTCCAACTCTGACCACTTCTTTTAAAGATACTGAAGAAAAACTAGAACTGAACCACCTGCACATGCATCACCATGCAGAATGCGCCTGGAGAAATATAAAATAACAAAAGAAGAATTTCAACATTTAACAATTAGGCATCATATGCCCTTCAAATAGTCCATGCTACATATGGTTCAGAAGTCAAATACTGGCACATGAATACCTTATGAGGATTCCAGGAATCTCAACGTAAAAACATTTCCTGAGAGATGCCCATCCCCAAATTTACTCGATTTCCCCATTGGTTTACAGGGAATCATAATTTTCACAAAACTGAACTTGCTGCCGTTTCTTAGTGGGCATTGAAAAAAATTTTACGTTCGTCATTCGGAGTATGTGTTTCTGTCTTTATCTGTAGTATATCGAATTTGTTTCTTAGTGTTAATGTATATTTATCTCTAATATCGCAGTTATTTAACATAGACTAGACATAGTGTATAGTGGTTCGGGTCGTATTCCTTCGTAGACTCAGTCATATTTTTTTCTGTGATAATTCGGTGATCGGAAGACAGACTCTCGAATGAGGAATATGCTTTGCAATTCAATGCTCTATTATTCCATTTCTTATTTATAAAGACGTAGTCTATCTGTGCTTTAATATTAATTGCGTAAGTGTAGGTCCATAGTTTTCCCTCCCTTTTTTGAAATGTTGTATTGAGACATGTTAATCTATTTTCAATCGTGAAATCTGTAAGATATTCCTCATTTCTGTTTGATGAGTTGTATAAGCTGAATTTGTGATTTATGTTTTTACCCATTTGGGCATTCTTGTCTCCACCAATGACGGGAACGTTGTGTTTCGGGGTGCTACGAACAAGGGAGGATAACTCATTATAGAAAGCGATGAGGTCAGTTTCTTCACTGGCAGGACTGTAGCAGGAGTTGATTGTTGCGCTGTGGTTGCCATTAAAAGTAGCTATCATCATCCTAGGTTGTATTTTCTCTATAATATTTAGTGATTTTAGGGCTTGTAGGTGAATGAATGTATTTATGCTATTTATTTATGGTCTCCGACTATTTAATGTTTAGTTTTTGATATTGAAAATAAGGGTTTAATATTTAGCGTTTAACGTTTCCCCACATTTAATGCTTTTGTTTAGAATTAAGGTAAAAATAAGCATATTATATAGTACATGGATAAAACAAATGAATGAATAAGGCCAGTGAAATAAATGAGTGAAGATATGCAACAAGTGAGTAAAAGATATGAAACAAATAATGGTTGTAAAATGGCGTGGACCAAATGAACATTTAAAACAAGGCGAACGAACAAAACAAATTTATACAGTATAATAACAAAACTTTCTTTAATACATAAAAATATTACTAAATCTTCTAACAAAATAATGGTGTGTTGGTGTGTGAGCTCGTGTGTGTGTGTGTGTGTGTGTGTATGTAACACAACTAAGCTACAAAAAGAATCGCAAATTTTAAATGTCCTTTTTCTATGGTTTGAAACAGGTAGTTTTTCAGAGACGGGAAAGCGTCTCATAGTCCTGGTATATGAATGTCTGCGAGGCATGGTGTTGCTGCTGCGGAGAATTTTGGTCAAAGAGAGTGTTGCCGCTGTGAAGAAAATTGGTCAAAGAGAAGGTGTTGCCGCTACGAAGAAATTTAGTCAAAGAGAAAGAGGGTCCTTGAAGACGACGTATTTATAGAAAACACCGTCTTGTAAGTGGCTCAAAAACGCAGGACTTGAATTTACACGCGCCGACGTAGTTGTAAGCATATCACGTGGTCCTCCTGGCCAATGGTTTCCCGAGACTGAACATTGAGCGTCCGCCATCTTTGTGGGAACAAGTGGCATACCGCCCACAATAATTTATAGGAGTGTAAAATCCTATAGACTCCTGGTGCTATAAGAACACCTATACCTCCTATTGTGGCATTGACATAGTTATCCCATGCAGAAGCAGTGGCTTGCGTCCATCCATTGCCAGTATCGTAATATTTAATATCTTCACTATGTACCATAGGACCAACGTTTTGTGCTGTAACGAAATAATTCCGCAGAAAAAGAAATACTCAAACTTGAAGGTAAGGGAAGAAAATATGGCAGTCATTTTTATTCAGCTATGATCACTGGAAATCGAAAAGTTCATTTTTGTTGCGTCCTTCTTCTCCCTTCCTCTCGGTGGTGACCAGTTGTGGGTGAGAGCTGGCTGTTTGACACACGCCTGTCATAGCAGATAGGTCGAAGCAGACTGGGGTAGGACGGGTCGGGGTCTCCGGAACCTTTAACGCACCCGTTTTGACAACTGCCTTCGACTCTGCCAAAATCTCATTACTTGTTTTCTTATATAGAGATTTTGGGGAACAAATCGAAGATCCTCGAATGATCGATGTCACTAGTGAAACACGTGATAATACATCTGTGATTATTTTAAAATCATGTCTAACTTTGCAGGTCATTCTGCCCGCACGCGCTAGTCTCGTGACACCTTCACTGATTGACGACAGCACCCGTCCGTAATATTACAACTATGAGTGCATCTGTGTTCTTGTAAGTAGATTATGTCCATATGATCTAGAGCCGATGCCGTCAGCTCCAATAGTTGTCCTATTCTATTTAAGTTTCTAATGTTGAATGTCACTATTTGTATTGTGCATTTGCATTTCAGCAAATTTTGTTTTAGTTTGAGATCTGTAGCTGATTTTTCAAACACTTTGGCCAGAGCTCCAATCTCACCAGGATGCGTCTCTTTTTTACACGCGCAAAGAGCGATGCTGTTTAGACGGTTGGTTTGAGTGTGGCTCATGGTAATCTTTCGATGGCTGTTTTTATTCTCATCCATCGAAGCCACCCTTATGAATGGGCAGTAGTTCCCCGATCGATCTATTTGATCCTGACCATTGAACCATGGGATTCATACGCCTAGGACCGTATTAGGCATTACGTTGAACCGTCAGAGGGTCAATCCATATTTACCGACCCCTCCGCTCGAGCAGGATATGACACAAGGTCAATTTCTTAGCGGAGTCTAACAGGTTTGAATTCAGAGTTTTCCTTCTCCTAGACTAGTTGCCTCACCAAGGCTGAAGAACCTAGTCTGCCCTACTATTTACCCATAGCTGGAGGGAGAATAATTGGATTCATACCTTTCCCAAGGGTATTAGTGCTATGCGAAATGCAATCAGTCTCATCCAGGATTTGAACTCGTGTCGCCGTGTCCATTTCCTACGACGATAACCATTACAATGAATTATTTGAAATAGAACTGTTTTTGACATTGAAACTGTACATACACTAAACTGAAATTGTTTAATATAGAACTGTTTTGACATTTAACAGTGTAAACAAAATCTGTACTTATATCAAACTTAATTAGCTGAATTAGAACTGTTTGACGAGGATGAATAGCTTGAAATAGAAATGTTTTGACAATTAAACTGTGTACTCATGCTAAACTGAATTATTTAGAATAGAACTGACTATTTACATAAAAGTGGATTTAGCATTAATAAACCTTCAAAGGTTGATATGCCATAAAACCCAAACAACCAAACAATCAACCGACTAGAGAGAGTGAGAATAGAAAAGCTTAAAAGTTTTAATAGGAATCGAAGGATTGTTAATTCGTGAACTGGTCTTTGACTAAAACTTACCACCTCCTCGAATATATGTATAAAAATTATTTTTACAAGCTGTGGTCTGTTCTGTTTCTTGGCATCGACTTCCATTTTTTTTCACTTTCTTAATTGTGCGGTCTCATTCGTTTACTCGCCGACTGGTGACTCCGATAGTGATTTATATGTTTTCTTGCTATAAAAAAAATACAACGCGGACAGATAATGAATCAATCGTGTCATCCAAATATATATGCGACCAGCGGAATGATCAGTGGATTGGAAGCTGAATCACCACCGTGATTGGCAAGGACAGCTGTATCATCATATTAATTCGTGCTGTTAACACCAGGATACTTCCTCGGGAAAATAGGAGATGGTGAAGTAGGAGTCATATTGACTGAAGACCCGAAAATAGCTGAAAACGGTGAAGTGACTACAGAGAGACCAAGATACCCAGTGACCCCAGACTGGCGAGGGCAGAGAGGATGTGAGAGAGAGAGAAACAGATAGAGACAGATGGCAATGGAGGATAGGTGAGGACAGTTTTTAGTTTTCCTCTCTCTCTTTTAATAACAATTAACTGGTGACTGACTTAAGTAAAATCTATTTGACATGAGTGAATTCGTAAAAATTAGTGATATCGGGTTTAAAGTCGTCAAATCGCAATTTAAGTACCTTATGGGGGTATTCAAGCCACTGACGTATAGTGATGACCTCTCTGCTTTGCTGGACTGGATGGAATCTCTGCTGAAAAAAATACGATTCAGCTTTGGGCTGACAAAGTATTGGTCCCGCTGGCATTTGATAAGGCTACAGGACTGGTGTCCAAGTTCATGGTGCAGTGCGTGAACAGCTTCGAAATGACTTGATAAGAGTTAAAGAAAGCTTTAATGGGTTGCTTCTACAGTGGCAGAACAGCTATTGAAGCTGTTCGAGGCTCAAACAGACGTAGAGAGAGACTTCCACGGATCTGGAGGAGGGCATTAATGGGTTGGGTGTTTTGGCTAACCCCGATGAGCCTCTAAGGACTGGTGAGGTTATATAAGCCCAGTTGGCAGATATATTCCTGGAACTCACTGCAACGATGACGTCCGGAGAGATGTGATCTAGGGCACCCCAGGAAGGTTTGAGCAGGTGATAGCGCTAGCTAGAGAGAATAAGAAAGAGATAATGTCAAGACTCAGAGGGGATTCTGGGGCGGAGTAAACTAGATAATGTGTACAAGAGGCCCATAGGGGGTACCCAGATAATGTGGAAGAGGAGGCTTACTCCTAGAGGATAAACTGTTCCATGAGGCATGGGTTTTGTCGACCCACCCTACAGAGATATGGTGTAATATATTGGACCTTTGGCTGCGAGGGTCACTTGTCAAGAGATTTTCAGACTAGAATGTGTGGTTATTCCAGTGGGGGCGGGAGTGGGGCGAAAAATATGTAAGTGACTGGACTACTGTATAGACTCAGGAAATGCCCGAGGGCCACCCAGCAAGGAGTAAAAGCAGGTTGGTCCCGGTAAGACAAATGAATAAAACCTGTTGGACTTGTAGGCCAGTTGGTCATCTTTCGGCTAACTGTGCCCTGAGAAAGTGTTGGCGGTGTAGAAAGCAAGGAGACGAGAAGAGACGATGTTATAACCGAGCCAAGAAATTGGGCTAAATTTTTTGTTGCCACTCCTGAACTCAAGGGTAGCACGGAATTGGGAATGGTAGTCCGAGTGCCCTTGGCACTTTTGCTGATAGATAATGAGCTGAAATCTACAAGGAAATATATGGGACTGGACCAATAGAAAATTTTATTAGAAAAAGAACATCAAATATTTATCCAGGCCAGGAAAAAAATAAGGAGTGGTCAAAGAAAAGAAATTAAAGTATAATTAAGGGAAGAAAAGTAGTTAAGTGTGGGAGATTCAATATTTTACAAGGTTCAACTGAGAGAAGGAAAATTAGATTGGAGATGGGAACATTATTTCAGAATAGTGGAACAGACTGGACAGGTAACATTTGTAATTTGGGACCAAATGTCAGGTCCAGTTAAAAGAGCACATTCTAATGACTTGAAATTAGCCAAAGTGAATGGTTGGGAAAATTCCATACCAAAAAGGAACGAGAGAATGAACAGAAGAATAACTTAAACAGAACCAGAATAAGTTGAAACAGAAAATGAAATTGAAGATGATGAGGGAGAAATCCACCATAACAGGTTAACTATCGGAGAATTCCCAGAGATAAGAAGTTTCTTGAATAAAGGACCGGAAAAATGAATTGAAGCAGATGCTCATAGCTCTAGTTTGGAACTAATTGAGGAAGGCTCGAGTGAATGGGAAGAGAAGGAGGAAATAACATTATCCCAGTTCTAAGCTTGGCTTATGAAAGAAAATAGGCCTGTGTCAAAAGAAACAAACAGGACAGATACAGACAGAAATGAGAAAGGGGAATTACCTCAGCCCCACAACAAATTTTGGGGAACAGGAATTAGTTGAGAGTGAACAATAAAACTAAGGTTGAGGGAGACTAAACCTCAACAAGCTTTAAGAGAACCAGATTAGGTGAACCCCTGATCCACAGAGTAATCATTAGTAGATGCATCAATATAAGATATCGATTAATACATTAAAAAGAGCACAAAAAACTGATTGCAGCAGCCAATAACAGGAACCCAGTCTGCTGGGGCTCTAGAATACACTGACTGCATCTCTGCTGAGGGGTAAGACTCACCTAACGAGTGACCTGGATATAACAGTATGGTGGTAAGGCTTCAGTAATGCTGGAGCTTTGGGGAAAGCGGAGTAACCTTTCATTGTCATTGCTCCCGGATCCACTCTGACCCAGAGTGGTAGCACATGATAGGGTCCTATCTATTGGTAAAATAGAACTGTTTGACATTTAAACTGAGGGTAAACAAATGACTAATGCTTAATTGAATCATTTGAGATATAACTGTTTAATCATTTAAGATATAAACAAATGGCTGATGTTTAATTGAATTGTTAGTGATACATAGCAATACTTGGAACCATGAAACTTTGTTGACTTATGTTTACAAATCATATATACCTGCCTTTAGTGTGTGTATTCAGGAGTATAACATTTCTGCATAGGATGCGATGTCAATGTATCATTTGCCTCGCCAATCAGACGAAATATAAAGAGGTAAAATACTCTCAAACGATTGAGAGATCAGTTATAATAATGAAAGAGAGTAAAATTATGTCATTGCAAGGGTACTTATAGTTTTTCCTCATCAATGTCTAATTTTGGCTTTCGATCACAAAGAAAAAGGCGATTTCAGCAAAACTGTTCAGCAATATTCTATAATACGTGTAAATGTAAGAGTTTGTGTTTCAACCGGTATAGTTTTTTAGATTGAACTTTGCCTCCCGCACCGGTCGCTTCCGGGTAGAAGGTGCGGGAGGAACTTCCAGCCTGAGCACCGGCTGGCGAAAATTCGGTCTTTTTCTAATTGACTGACATGCGAGAGTGACGTTTTTCTTTGCGGCTCACTCGCAAGGCAAAAGAGGTAAGCACGTGAATTCTCTTGAATTGGCTCGATTTAAATCATCACTTTCGTGGTGTGTTTCCTTGTTTGGAACATTTATGAGTGCATTTGTTTTGTTTCCGTTTTCATGTTGGAGAATGTATAGTTGGAGAATGTGTACGCTTGTTTTTTTTAAATAAAGATATGCAACTTCATCAGTACGAGACTTATTTGCTATATTTTTCAGTCAGTTGGCTATAAAGTTAAGTTTCCAGTAGAAGAAGTTGAAGAAATACTTTGTATTTTAGACGTGAAATTTCACAAGAAGAAGAAAAAAATGAGAAAGAAAAATAAAGACGTTATATCCTACAAGAGAAATCTCAGAAAGAAGAAGAAGAAGAAGAAGAAGAAGAAGAAGAAGAAGAAGAAGAAGAAGAAGAAGAAGAAGAAGAAGAAGAAGAAGTTTCATAAAGAAAAAGAAGAAAGAAAGAAGGAGAGAAAGAAAGAAAAACATCATGTCATAGACGTAAAGTTTCAAAAAGAAGAAAATAAGGAAGTAGAAAGACATTGTATTTTAGACGTAAAGTTTCTCAAAGAAGAAGAAGAAAGACAGAAAGATAGAAAAAAAGAAAGAATGACGTAGTATGATAGACGTGAAGTTTCACAGAAAGAAAGAAAGAAAGAAAGAAAGAAAGAAAGAAAGAAAGGAAAGTCATTGTATTCTAGATGGGAACTTTCAAAAGAAAGAAAGAAAGAAAGGAAAGTCATTGTATCCGAGATGTGAACTTTCACAAGAAAGAAAGAGAGAAAGAAAGAAAAATACACGTATATCGTAGACGTAAAGTTTTACAAAGTAGAAGAAAAAAGAAAGAAAGATGTTATATCCAAGACGGGATATTTCACAAAAAAGAAGAAGAAAGAAAGAAAGATGTTGTGTCCCTAACATAAAGGTTCAGAAAGAAGAAGAAGAAGAAGAAGAAGAAGAAGAAGAAAGAATGAAGGAAAGGAAGGAAGAAAGACATTGTATCCTAGAAGTAAAGTTACACAAACAAAAAAGAAAGAAAGAAAGAAAGAAAAAAGGACGTTGCATCGTGGACGTAATTGTTCACAAAGAAGAAAAAGAAGAAAAGGAAGAAATAAAGATGTTGAATCCAAGACATGACGTTTCTCAAAGAAGAAGAGTGAAAATTTGAATAAAAGACGCTGTATTCTAGTGGGAAGTTTTAGAAAAAAAGAAAGAAGCAAAGGAGGAAAGGAAAAATGAAAGACGTTCTCTCCTAGACGTGAAAGTTCACAAAGAAAGACAGAAAGAAAGAAACATGTTGAATCGTAGACTTGAACTTTCGGTAAGAAATAGATGAATCATCATCATCATCATGTCGTGCAGCCAGCACGGATATCCTTGACCATCTCTCGCCACTTCTCCCTATCATTCATCGCCTCCGGCAGGTCTTCAGGGTTACATCATGTGTCCTCACATAGCTGCTGTATGTAAGTTCGGGCTGGTCGTCCTGCTTTTGCTTGGCCATATGTGGGGGTGCATAGGAGTACGTCACTTACGAGCTCGTCCTTGCTTCTCCAGCAGTGTCCGGCGTGTCTGGCTCGTCTAACCTGTATAGTTTTCGTGATGGGAGGCAAGTGGCCGTACAGTTGGCTTCACGTGGGGTGTTGTCGCCAGGACTTGTTCAATATTGCTCTCAACATTCTTGTGTAGTTGCCTTCAAGTTTCTTCTCCAGCCGTTTGGTTAGCGTCCATGTAGTGCATCCATATAGCAGTATCGATACAACCGCTGCCTGGAAGAAACTGCGCTTCATTTCATCGGTCAGGTCTGATTTCCATATGATTGAGAGCCGATCTATAGCCATGCTTTCGTCAGTCGTGTGTCGATGTCGTTTTCTGTTGATGAGACGCTATTTCCTAGGTAGGTGAATTTGTCCACTAGTGTGGTAATGTTGCCCGTTTGGTTGTAACACATATATTCAGTTTTGTGCGCATTGACATGGAGGCCAATGCCCGCTGCAGCTCGTTCCAAACTATGCAGTAGTGTCTCTGCTTGATTAGGCGTATTCGCCAGTAACGCTAAGTCATCAGCATAGTCGGCGTCTGTGATTGTTTTTGCGGGGTACCTTTTGCTTCTTTTCTTAGTCAGCTCGATGCCATTTTCTCTGATTTTGTCGATCGAGGTTCTAAGCACGTAGTCTAGACAGATGATAAAGAGGTATGGGGCAAGCGTGTCTCCTTGTAGTACTCCTGCAACAATGTCGAAGTATTCCGTGTCTCCATCTGGTGTACGTACTTTCACTTTTGTGTTTCTGTAGAGGATCATTATTGCTGCTACGGTTACTTTTGGTAGGCCGTATGCTAGTCGGATTAGTTCCATTTTCCCTCTGTGGATGGAATCGAAGGCCTTGGTAAAGTCGACAAATAGTAATGTCGCCTGAAGGTTTTTGCCCGAACGCCTTCAAGGATTCTGTGGATGGTCAATATTTGTGAGGTTGTGGATCTATTTCTCCGGAAGCCATTTTGGTTTTTCCTAAGGATGTTGTCTATTTTGGGTTCTATGTGGTTTCGTAGTAGGGCAGTGTAGATTTTGGCTGCTATGGATGTAAGTGTTATGCCTCGGTAGTTCTTGGCTAATCCAAGGTCGCCTTTTTTAGGGAAAGGAAGGATGCATCCCTTCATCCATCTTTCTATCCTATTTTGACTATAGACAGCGTTGCATTGCCGGAGCAGTATATCGTCGAATTGTCTAGTCTTCCACACTTCTGGGGGGATCTTGTCCAGCCCTGCAGCTTTCCTATTTTTAATTTTTTTAAGAACCGATTCGAGTTCTTCTTTGGTGAAAGGCCCTAGTTTAATGTCTAATTGCTTACTGATAATTATGGTCATCGGTTCATCCGTTATTTTCGGCGGGCTTCCTAGTAGATTTTTGAAATGCTGTTCCTACAGTTTTACTCTTTCTTGTTTGCTTGCAGCTTTCAGTTTTGCTTTCGCTGTGCTCTTCCTTCTACTTACTTCGTTTATTGTTTGCCAGGTTATCCTGGATTGTCTATCTTCCACCGAGTCTCTAATCTTATCTATCTGATTTTGTATGTATTCTGCCTGTTCTTTTAGATATATTCCTGTTAATTGATATTGTGCCTTTTCTAGTTTTCGGGCATTTGTGTTTGTTGGGTTCTTTCGATAGCTTTTGGAGGCAGTTTTCACGAGTGCACGTTTTTCTCTAACCGCTAGCGTTTCCCAAGGGACTCTATATTTAGTTCTAGGTTTTGTTGGAATACACTTTGCTGCCGCCTCAAGGTGTGCTTCTACAAAATTTTTATATTCGTCATTTGGGGTACCTTTTTCTGCCTTCTCTTGTAGTGCTTCGAATCTGTTTCTTAATTCTAATGCATATTTGTCTCTAATATCTCTGTTGTTGAGTAGGGCCCAGTCATAGTGCTTGGTTGTCGCTTTTCGTGTGGCGTTTTTTCGTAGGCTTAGTCGTACTTTGGCCGTAACTATTCGATGATCGGAGGACACACCCTCGAAAGAGGAGTATGCCTCGCAATTCATCGCACTGTTTTTCCATTTCCTGTTTATAAGGACATAGTCTATCTGTGCTTTACTCTTATTCGCGTATGTGTAGGTCCATAATTTCCCCTCCCTTTTTTGAAAGTTTGTATTGAGGCATGTTAATCTATTTTCTATCATGAAATCAATTAGATGTTGTCCATTCCTGTTTGACGTGTTGTATAGGCTGTATTTGTTGTTTCTGTTTTTCCCGATTTGTGCATTCATATCTCCGCCAATGACTAGCAGGTTGTGTTTCGGAATGCTACGTACTAGGGAGGATAGCTCCTCGTAGAAGGTGACTAGTTAGGTTTCTTCGCTAACATTGGTAGGGCTGTAGCAGGAGATGATCGTTGCTTTGGGGTTGCCATTAAACGTTGCGGCCATCATCCTAGGTTGTATTCTCTCAATGCTATTAAGTGTTTTTAGCTCTCTTGGACCTATAAGCATTCCCACTCCTCCTACCGATGCATTGACAGAGTTTTTCCATGCCGATACAGTCACCAGCATCCATCCATTGCCAGTTTCGTGATATTTGATATCTTCGGTGTGAGTGTATCGATGTTCTTGTATACAGATTATGTCTATCTTATGTTCTACGGCTGATGCAGTTAACTCTGGTAGTTGACCTATTCTATTTAGGGTTCTAACGTTAAATGTCGCTATCTGTATTGTTTGTTTGCATTTTAGTAGTTTTTGTTTGAGCTCTGTAGCTGATTTTTCGAACACTGAGGCCAGGGCTCCAACCTCAGCAGGACACGCCCCTTTTTTACCCGCGCGAAGAGCGATATGGTTTGTGTATGTGGTTTGAGTATGAGTCATGGTTATCTCTCAATGGCTGTTTTTATTCTGATCTATAGAAGCCACTCTTATAGATGAGCAGCAGTAGTTCCTCGATCGAACTGACAATCCTGAGCGTTAAGCTGCAAGACTCACACGTTCAGGAAATGTTAGGCATTGCGAATTCGAACACCTTCACGTACACGATGCTGCTTCCCATGTGTACGTGAAAAAAAAAAATGAATAAATAAATAGAAAAAATAAAAAATAAAAATAGAAAATAGAAAATAGAAAATAAAAAATAAATAAATAAAGAAAGAAAGAAAGAAAGAAAGATGTTGTACTTAAACGTGAAGTTTCACAAAGAAGAAGAAAAAAAAAACAAAGAAAGAAAGATATTGTATCCTAGACGTGAAGTTTAACAAAGAAAAAGAAGACGAAGAAGAAAGACGTTGTACTTTAGACGTGAAGTTTCACAAGGAAAGAAAGAAAGATAAAAAGAAAGAAAGAAAGAAAGTTCTTGTATCCAAGACGTTAAATTTCACAAAGAAAGAAAGACAAGAAGAACGCCGTTGTATCCCAGTCGTGAAATTTCACAAAAGTGAAGAGAAACAAAGAAAGAAAGACGTTGTATCCAAGACGTGAAGTTTCGCAAAGAAAGAAAGAAAGAAAGGAAAACGTTGAATCCTAGAAGTGAAGCTTCACAAAGAAGAAGAAGAAGAAAGAAAGAATAAAAGAAATGAAGACGTTGTATCCTAGACGTAAAGTTTCACAAAGAAAGAAAGAAAGAAAGAAAGACAGGTATTGGTGTTGCATAGTCACAACCAACTATACACATATACATGCGGAAATATAGTCAACACAATAATGACGAACGAACACACTTCTTTAGAAAAATATACCTCTCACACTTTATTTGAAATGGTTGCGAAAGGGTTACGAAAGGGTTATGTGTGAGAGGTGAGTTGGAGATTGAACAGACTGCAACATATTGACCCCCAGTTCCTTTGTCTTTAGCAGCACTTCTTTCTCGTTCAGCTGGGCTGCTCAATCGGGGGTCCTGAGGGCCTATAGCCCTCTGCTGGGTGCTGGTTCTCTCTACAGCATCTTATCTCCAACTAACTGACTCCAAACTAACTCGAACTTCCTGTGGCACAGGGTTATATCATTGTTTTGCGTCCACCTGCTTCTTGTGGGAGTCGCATCTGCACCCAATTCAACCATTCCTCAGTCATGGTTATATCCTGATATCTTCGACCGGATGCACCTATTCCTTGATTGACGGCTGGGTCGGAGGTCAATATGTTACATTTGTCTGAAAGTTAACATAATTTACAAGACTTGAGATTGAACTCGCTTTCTGTTATGTCATATTCCAACACGTTAGCACTCACACTAAGTCCATCGAAAAAAATTTTTTTCTAAATTGACGTTTTTTTTCGGTAAAAATTAAACCTCATGGGAATACATCTCCAGGGGATGTGCGTTATATAGTTCTAGGTGTTTCATTTCTTAGTATAACTGCAGAAAGCAAGGGTGTTGGATATACTATGTTCTGTATTCCTGTTCTAAGAATTTTTGGCGCTTCATCTGCATGGGGATCTCGGACAACCATTCCACTTTTAAGTTACCAAGGAGTATTGACAGTGAAGGAATACTCCCCATTCCTCAAAGCTCCAGGACTAGAACCTTACCATCTGATAGTTTAGTTTCATATCCAGTATATTCGTTGCGGTGTGTGTGTGGGGGGTGGGTGTAATATTTCTGCAGAGATGCAATGGGAGCATTCTAAACCCCAGCAGATCGAGTGGTGCAAAATTTTAAGGCGAAACTTCAGGAGTGTATGTCTCGAGAGAGCAAGCATTTAGATGATATCATCTTTTTGACCAAGTGATGACATTCACAAAAATAGCATATATTGTTCATTCTTCAGGTAAAATTCAGCCCTGTCTGCTGGGACAGTTGAATATACAGTCTGCATCTGTGCTGAGGGGTAAAACTCACCCGCAAAGTGTGTCCTGAATTATTATATTATACGATCTCATGGTGGAGCTCCAGTCATGGAGCCTTGGGGTATGGGCAGTATACCTTCATTGTCATTACCACTCTCACCTGGAGTGGTAGTACATATTACAGTTCCATCTATAGGTAAAAAAGAACAGTTTAATCATTTATTTTACTGTGATCGATTTAACGGTGGTTAATCGAATTATTAGTTTCAGATATCATTGAAATCATTTAACTTTGTACAAATGAAACTATCTAACAAGCCCTGGCTCGTTTAAAAATATTACCTACAACCTATTTCTTTATAGGTTTGGTGGTTTGGTTTGGTTGGTTTTATGGCATATCAACGTTTGTAGGTTATTTAACGCCAAATCCATTTTTATGTAAATAATCTGTTCCATTTAAAACAATTCAGTTTAGCGCACGTACTCAGTTCAATTGTCAAAAACATTTCAAGAAGTTATATGTAACAATTCAGTTAAGAGTAAATACATTTTTAATGTCGAAAAACAGTTCTATTTCAAATAATTCAGTTAAGCATAAGCACGCAGTTTAAATGTAAGTACGGTTTAATTGTCAAAAACATTTCTATTTCAAGCTATTTAGTTTACTCAAACAATTCAGTTTAGCATAAGAATGCTGTTAGTTCTATTTAACCCATAGATAGGGCCCTATCAGGTGCTACCACTCCGGGCCAGAATGGACCTGGGAGCGATGATAATGAAGGGGTACTCCGCATTCCCCAAAGTTCCAGCACTGCTGGAACCTCACCATCAGATTGTTTAGTGTCATATCCATGACACTCGTTAGGGGGGGTCTTACCCCTCTGCAGAGGTGCAGTCAGTATATTCTACAGCCCCAGCCGATTGGGCAATATTTCTTTATAAGCCATGTATATTTAATGTATATGTATAAAGAGGACTTGGCTTTAATAATACATAAAACAATTTAACTATATACAAATAAACGATCCCTGGCTCGTCTAAAAAATCTTAACTAAAACTTTTCTTTTACAAGCCATATATATTGATAGATATATGTATAGATAGGACTTGGCATTAAATAGCCTACAAAAGTTGATACACCGTAAAACCCAACCAGCCAACCAATCAAGAAAAAACTAAATGTTAATTAGAATGCTTTTTTAATTTACGTCTTAAACTCAGGAGATCCGTCTGTATATAGTAAAGTCCACAAGATGTTTTGATATTTAAAATATATAACTCAATCTTAACACTTCTTGAACAAAAGAATTCAGTGAAACACAGAATTGCAATAGCCTATATATTTATCAAACCGAGATCTGTACGATTAAATTGAAAAAAAAAGTGTAAGTGTAAGATCTGAATATATTGAAGTAATCAAAATAAATACAATTCAGCGCCACACCATATCAAAGGAAGAATTTCAGAGGTTCTTCGACCAATATAAACCTCACGGGAATAAATGTGTTGAATGCCAAAAAGACTATTTAACGCTTTCGTATTTGTTTTGGGAAATATATAATCAGTCTTTATACTTCGTGAACATGCCTTCTACTAGAAATCACCAAGGCAATTACAGCTCAATATTAATTAGCAAGCTTGTCTCACAGCACTTCATGGCCCTGTGCCAGACTATTCTAAGCATGCTTTAGGTCTTTGAACGCTTGCCATTAATCAGAGATTAACAACCCCATTTTCTAAGGTAGTCAGTTAGATCCTTAATGTGTGTTTTACACTTATTGTGTTCTAGACCAAACAGTCTGAATATTTTATATATATATGTATTCTTTTCTATTGAGCCTATAACACTCTAAACTAGGAATAACAAGGTCAAGAATTTGTTCCGCACTGAGGGTATGGTTGTTGTGACCTTGTGACCAATCATGTTGAATTTAGCAATTATCATCTTATGGGTGCTTGACATAATGCAAGTTCATCTCGTATAGCAGTGCGAGGTTAATGAGTGCAATCCTTGAGATGACTTAATTATATGGCCTTGTCCCAGACTAAACTCGGCTTAATAGATATTGATTAAAACAGTGAAACAGAAAGAGAAATAGAGAGGGGAAGTGAGAGAGAAGGAGAAATGCGAAGAAAAAAACAATTTTGAGAGAAAGAGTGAGAGAGGGCAATCGTTGGTATATAGGGTGAAAACCCTCAAAGAGAGAAGCAAAATGGAGAGAGACAGAGACAGATAGACAGACAGACTAATTGATAAAAAATTTAAGTTTAACAAAGCAGAGACCGAGGTGAGTGGAATAGAAAGCGAAAGAAGAGAGAATAAAAGATGAAAAATTCATTAAGAAAGACTTTGAAATATAAATTGATTTATAAGATAAAGTCCCCCAGCTGTAATGGCTTAAGTGCTCGACTGCACCTTTGAAGTACGTAAGTTCGATATTTAGTCGTTCCCTTTCAGTTTAATACCTTCGGGAAAGCTATTGAAACCCTTCAGCTACGGGTTAAATTCGAACACTGCTGTTCTACGAGGATGGTTTTGGCATTATATAAACCCGCAAAAGTTGATATGCCATTAAAGAATGAAACTAAACCAAACCATACAGAGCGATGAAAAGAGACGTTACCGAAAAAAATAAAATAAAAGCAATTTAATTTAGATATAAAGAAATAAAGGCCAATAAAAAATAAAGAAAGCTTGATATAGTACGAATTCAGAAAAGATTGGTTTGGTTTAGTTTTATGGCATATCAACCATTGTAGGTTATTAAATGCCAAATCCTTTATATATATATATATATATATATATATATATATATAATTTCTAAACACATTTTTACATAACATTTTTATAAGAGCCTGAGATCATTTTTTTCACTCAGTTAAATGGTTTCATTTATTTATATCTAATACGAATAATTCTATTTACAATCTATCATTTATTTGCATACATTTTAAAATTTAACAATCATTAACAATTCAATTAGATATAAGTCATTTGTTCTCACACAGTTAAATGATCAAACAGTTCTATTTTAAACAATTAAGTTTAGCATGTGTACCCAGTTTAAATGTTGAACACAGCTATTTGAGCCATTGATAGGAACCTTTCAGGTGCTACCACAATAGGACAGAGTGGACCTTGGAGCGATAGCAATGAAGGGGAACTCTGCATTTCCCAAAGCTCCAGCATTACTGGATAGTCAGGATTAAACTGTTTTGTATCATATCAAGGATACTCGTTGGGGGAAGTCTTGCCCCTCTGCAGAGATGCAGTCGGTGAAATTTTTCCCACCCCCGTTCCGCCAACTTAGCCTGAGAATTCAGAAAAGAGCGAATAACGAACAAATAAGAGACTGGAATTTAAAGATCTGGTTCGGTTTGTTTAATGAAAGATCAAATTTCGTGGGTTATTTAATGCCATGAGGAGGGTGGTAAGGGGGTTCATACCTTTTTCAAAGGTTATTAGTCCGAAATTGAACGTCATAGCGAGACTGGTGTTCGAACTAACTTACTATTATGTTGCAGTCCAGCACGCCAGCCACTACACGATATAAATAAAACGAGACAAATGGACAAAGGATGGCCAATTAAAAAAACAAAAAAAAGAACAAAAAAAGTGGAGGAGAGAGAGAGAGAGAGAGAGAGAGAGAGAGAGAGAGAGAGAGAGAGAGAGAGCAAGAAATCTTTAAAAAAGATAGACACGATGGGAAATCAAAACAAAATTGATATATCCAGAGAGAATGAAAAAACAATAACAAACTCTTAAGATAGAAAAAAGCGAGAAGAAAGGCTCTGCAAAGAGATACAAATCGAAAGAGAGGCAAATAGAAAGGGAGACGAATCAAGGAAGCAGATGATAAAAAAAAATGTAGATAGAGAGAGAGAGAGAATGAAAGTGAAAGAAATGGATGGAAAGAGAAGTAAACTGATAGTGAAAACTTTAGAACAAAGACCAAGCAAACTTAAACGTTCCTACAGGAAGAAAAATTAAGGAGGATAGAAAGAAAGATTGATCGACAGAGAGACAACGAGAGTGGGAGAAATAAGAAAGATCGAAAATTTTCAAAGAAGGAGAGTAAAAATAGTTTGTCTATTTTAGCGTGTTAGAGAAAAAGTTCACAAGAGAGAGACAAAACATTGATAGAAATATGGACATTTTAAGAGAGCTAGGAAGAAAGTCATGGATAGGAGAGAGTGAGACGTATATAAAGTGAGACAACGAGAAAGAAAGAGAGAGAGAGAGAGAGTGAAAATGAGAGTGAGAGAGAAAAGAAAGATCGACAATATAAAAAGAAAGAATAATGTGTCCATTTGAGGATGGTATACATAGTTTAACAATGACGGAGAGAGAGAGACAGACAGACAGAGAGACAGGCAGGGTGAGACAGAGAGAGAGAGAGAGAGAGAGAGAGAGAGAGAAAACGGAAGACAGACAGATAAAGATCGATCATATTTGAAGAAGGAGAGAATAGATAATATGTCTATTTTAGAGTGTTTGAGAAAATTCAACAAAGATTGAGAGAGAGAGAGAGAGAGAGAGAGAGAGAGAGAGTGACGGTATCAGGAAAAACAAGCAGAGTCGGCGAAGAGATAACAAGTGAAAAACAGTGAAAGAGTAAAAAGAGCAAGAAAGAATACAATGAATGCTTAAGGGAGATGGGGTTTGGAAGATAGGTGTTTGTAAAGACGGCAATCGGGTGGGGAAGGGGAAAGAAAGCAAGGGTGGGGACAGGGGTTGGGGAGGATCCATAATATAAATATAGTTCATTTTCCTCGTGTTTCTCCTTTGATGTTATGGTCGACCATTAATCCACTACGTCTCCACTGTAAGTAGCTCTTGCTGTTCACCATAAAACGTGGATGGCAACGCTTACATGGAACAAGGTAGAGAACAAGCTGCTATCGACCCCCACCGTACCAAGAAAGCGGGCTATCGACCCGTCGCACGCTTTGATGTTCTGCTATCTATATCTGCGGTTGCCGCCGCTGCTTCTGCTGCTGCTGCTATTTCATGATTTTCATTCTGTCGGTGTTTAAAACCACCTTTTTCTTTTTCTCATTCTTTCGGCCAATTTGCTTACAAATACATACTCACACACACACACACACACACACACACACACACACACACACATATATATATATATATATATATATAACGACTGAATTATCCATTTACGTCAGGGAATAGGTCAGTATTTGGATAGCAACTGATTGTAATGACAGAAAAAATGCTTACTTGATGTAATGCTTGTAAGTATTATTTCCGTCAGATTCAAGTTAGGTGACACTGCTATATATATATATATATATATGTTTGTATGTTAGTGTGTCAGTGTGTTTCTTAGTGTGTGTGTGTGTGAGTAAGTTTGAGTGAGTTAATTTGTATTTCTTAATGTATGTGTGCTTTGGTTAGTGTATGTGTGATAGTGTACGTGGGTGTGTTTGTGTGTGTTTGTGTATATGTGTGTTTATGTGTGTGTGGGTTAGTGCGTGTGTTAATGTATGTGTGTGTGTTAGTGTGTGTGTTAGTATGTGTGTGTTAGTGCGCGTTTGTATGCCAGTATGACTGTGTAAGTATATGTGTGTAAGTGAATGTATGTGTGTGTCACTGTGTTTGTGTTTGTGTATGAGTAGGTTACTGTGTGTGTAGGTCAGTGTGTGTTTGTGTGTGTAAATGAGTGTGTGTTTGTGTATGTGTGTGTATTAGTGTGTGTGTGTGTGTGTGTGTGTGTGTTAGTATGAGTTAGTACGTGAGTGTTAGTGTGTGAATGTGATAGTATTTGTGCTGGTGTGTATGTGCATGTGCGTGTGTGTGTGTGTGTGTGTGTGTTAGGATAGTGTGGAGATAGAATTAACGGAACTTGGTAACAACCAGTTTCTTAAGGATGCGATCCTCAGACCATTGGCTTCGATGACTGCAGAGCCGTGAAACTATCAGTCACTAAGCTCCGTTAAGTCTATGTCTAACTTGAGCAATCTTCATTTATGAATATAGCAAACCATGGATGTCTAGATATGATCACTTTATTTTACAGATTACACATATTTTTTTAATTTCGAAGTATATATATATATATATATATATTGTCATCCACAGACAGACTGTTTCGTTATATCAGAACTCTTCAGTGTGGGACGCTCGTAGCCGGGATCGAAACTTGCCCAACTTTACGTTAGACTAAGTTTCAGACCTCTCGGACCACGTTGGCTAAGGGAATTTTAAAGGTATTTATTTAGCAACAGCAGCAGCAGCCTTTGTTTACATTTTTATACCCGATCGGCTACCATAGGGCTCAATTCTTACTTGAAGCATATCAAATATTTAATGACTTTTCAGTGATATATATACATATATATATATATCACTGAAAAGTCATTAAATATTTGATATGCTTCAAGTAACATTAAATTAATGACAAATAATGCCTTCATCTTAGTTCATTTTTTGTTTAGTTTAGTTCTTTTGTTTAATTGCATATCAACCTTTTTGGGATATTCAAATAAATCCTAGTAGAAAGGCAGTTGTTTAACTGGGCCGATCAGGAGGTTCTATATACATAACCTGAAAGGGAAGAAAATCGTGTGACCGGAGGTCGAACTCGCTTACTACGACGTCGCAGCCCAGCACGTTAGTCACTACGCCAGACGGGGGCTCCTTCTAGTTCATTTTTCAAAAGAATATATACCTAAAAATTTTTCTTGTCAATTCATAAGTTAAACCAAACGATAACGGACATTAAGCGTTTCAATCAAAATAAAATCTCCTAACAGAAAATATATTTAAGAATTATAAATTTATATTTTCTTTTTTAGTAAATATGTGAGTGGAAAAAAATTATTGCAGTTTTGCATTGAAATATTAAGAAAGAAAAAAAAATAAAGAAAAAAAGTGAAAATGAAACTTAAATGAGTACCACAGGAAGATTTATCGATTTTTTTTTCAGTCATGATTGTTATTCCTAACCAAGCAATAATATTGTGTAATTATTTTAACGGTTTTAAGCTGGCAAAGGAAAGAAGCAAAAGATACTCCGCGCAAACAATTGCGGACGCGGACAACGACGATGATATAGCGTTCATAGCAAATACACCCGCCCAATCCGAAACCCTGCAACAAAGTCTGGAACGAGCAGCATGTGGCATAGGCTTCCATGTCAACGCAGACAAGACGGACTACTTGTGCTTTAATCAAAGAGAGTGGGCCTTTGAAACATGTGGACAAGTTCAACTACACAGGAAGCTGTGTCTCATCAACCAGAGCAGCGGTCGTGTGGATACCACTGTATGGATGCACTACATGGACGCTAACTAAACGTATGGAGAAAAAGCTTGATGGCAATTACTCAAGAATGTTGCGAGCAATATTGAACAATTCCTGGAGGCAACAACCCATAAAACAGCTACTGTTCGGCCACCTACCGCTCATTACGAAAGCTTTCCGTGTTAGACGAACTACACATGCGGGACACTGCTGGAGAAGTAAGGATGAACTCATAAGCAATGTACTCCTGTGGACCCCTTCACGCGGACGAGCAAACGCAGGACGAGGAGCTAGATCATATCTACATCAGCTCTGTGCCGATACAGGATGTAGCCTTGAAGACCTCCCGGGAGCGATGGACGATAGAGACGGATAGCGAAAGAGGGTCAGGGAGATCCGTGCTAGCAGCGCGACATGATGATGATGATTTTACATATCCTTCAAGAAATAACTATAAATATAATTTGTATGGCCCTGTGGGCTGTGACTGCAGAATACACCGACTGCTTCTCTGCAGAGAAGTTAGATTCCCCGACGGTTGGGGCTACTGATTACACCGATTGAATCTCTGCAAAGAGGTAGGACTCCTCCAATGAGTGTCCTGGTGGCCCAGTCAGCTGGGGCTGTAGAATATCCTATGGAATACACCAACTGCATGATTTGTAAGTGAACAGGTGTTGGTAATTTCATTTTAGATTTTTTGCATATTATCACCGCAGTTGTTTAAACACAGTTAAATGGTTTTAGTTATTGGTATCCAGCGCATAATTCTATTCAACATTACTTATTAGTTTGCTCACAGTTAAATGTTTCCAGGTATTGTTATGCATCACTAACGATTTCATTAAACATCAGTCATTTGTTTACACAGTTAAATGATGAAACAGTTCTATTTCAAGTAATTCAGTTTAGCATAAGTCATTTGTTTGCACACAGTTTAAATGTCAAATAGTTCGATTTGGCTCATAGATAGGGCCGTATCAGATGCTACCACTCCGGGCACGAGTGGACCTGGGAGCAATGGCAATGAAGCGGTACTCCATATTCCCCAAAACTTCAGCATTACTGGAGCCTGACCATCAAATTGTCTAGTGTCATATCGAGGACCCTCGTTTGAGAAGTCTTAACCCTTAGTAGAGATGCAGTTGCTATATTCTGCAGCCTCAGCCGACTGGGCCAATATATCATTTGTAAACATTTTTAGATACACACAGTTAAATAATAAACAGTTCTATAACAAGTGATTCAGTCGAGCACAAGTCATTTGTTTGCTTTCAGTTTCCCAAATGATACTAGCATCAGTGGAAATGACCAAGAGGATAAAGCAGCCAGATCTACCATAAACCTAACCACTGAAAAGAAGTTTAAAATACCATATACAGACTTTAAAATGAAAATAAATAAATACATACTACAGCAAAGACAACGCTGGAGCAATAAGGAAAATAATAGATTATTAGAAATTAAACCTACACTGGGGGAATTGAAGCAAAGCTTTAAAAAAATCGAAAAGAGGAAATTACATTGTCCTGACTCAGGATAAGTCATACAAGGATAACACAGTCTTATTTACTCGAAGGAAAACAACAACCAATGTGTTATGCATGCCAGACCAAATATACCGTGAAACACATTCTCATTGAATGTACCGACCTACCCCATATAAGAAAAACCTTCTATAGTGCAAACAATATGAAGGAGCTGTTCCAAAACACTGAAATAAATAATGTGTTATCATTTCTAAAAACAGTGAAGTTATACACAAAAATCTGAAGAAATTACTTCTATAAACCCTTTCTTTACTAGATATATTCTAACAAACTCATCCCTCCCCAACCTATTTCACAGGGTTTTTTTATGATTATGATTCCTTACAAGTAAACCCCTAATAAAAACGAAACAAATAACCAACTAATTATCTAAAGTTTATCATTAATTCCTAAGACATCTCCTTTGAATTTCTTTTCAGACTTATTTTCTTGAACTTGATTCGGCCTTATATGACCGATGAGGTTGATATGCCGTAAAACAAAACAAACAAAATTTAAATATCAAACAAACCCTATCAGATGCTTCCAGAGTGGATCTGGCAGTCATGGAAACGAAGGGGTATTTTGCATTCTCCAAAGCTCCAGGGGTGTGACCTCGTCGTGTAATGGTTAAAGCAATGGACTGCGGAATCGTAGTAAGCGAGTTCGAACTTCAGTCAAGCAATGACGTTCACTTTCAGACAAATACCCTTGGGAAAGGTATGAACCCCCTTATCCTCCCAGCTATGGGTTAGATAGTAACACTACTGTTCTTCTAGGAGAATGGCTTTGGTATTAAATAACCTGCAAAAGTTAATATGCCATTAAACAAAGAATCCAAAGCTCCAGCAAAACTGGAACCTCATTATTAGACTGTTTAATTTCGTAACCAAGAAACTCTGCAGAGATGCAGTCGGTGTGTTCTACAACCCGAGCCAAATGTTTAAAGGTGTAGATAGATTGTAATAAATACTTATGAAATGTAAATTCATATTTTATATAAGTATTCATTTTGTTTTAACATTGATTTATGCTTTATTTACCCAAGTATTTAATCTTTTTGCTCCATCATTTTGCATTCTAAATCAAAATATCCGGACAATCTTAACAGCTTTAAAGTGTATTTCTTTAAATTATCTCTTTTCGCACAGGAAAAATTCTTTAAAACGAATATTTTACTCTAACGTTAACAACTGTCTGAATTTCTTATATGCGGATTTGTTATTACTTGCATTTTATTCACAATTCTGGTTTTGGTCCTAATCTTGGTCGTTATTGTCACAGGACTGTCCTCGTGACGTAGTCGCGAACGTGTTGGACTATGATATCGTAATAAGTGAGTTCGTACTCCAGCTTCGCTATTGTGTTCACTTTCGAACTAATACCTTTGGAAAAGGCATGAAATCCTTTATCTCCCTCACCTGCGACGGATTAAATAGAACCACAACTTTTCTTCATAAAAGATGGCATCGGAATTAAATAACCTACGAATTTTGATCAGCCATTAAGCCAAGAAATAGAAAAAAACCTTTCGGACGCTGTTCCTTCTGGTATCGTTGTAGTAAATAGAATCGGCTGCGAGGGTTCAAACCCTGGACGCGGCTGTTTGCCTTTGGGAAATGCACAAATCCATCTGTTCTCGCCTCAGCAATATATAAATAGTAGAGCAGACTGGGTTCTGTTGTTCTTGTTAGGCAACCAGTCTAGGAGAAGGAAAACTCTGAATTCAAACTATCTTTTTTTCTGATTTAGAACAGAACTTTTATCTTATCCGCACTGTGGCGGAGGGGTTGGGTAAATAAATTATTCTTTTTTGGTATGTGGATTCTGTTCGAAATTCCCTGAAACATGCCGATTAAGACCAAGAACAACTGAAGAAGGCAAGATGGAACTTTGTTACTATAACAACTAAGATGAGGACAATACTCCAAATCTCGCCCTGTTATCAGAACTTAAAATACGCCGAGAGCACATTCTACATTGAAACTAGCCCCAACGAAAGGTTTGCCCTTCGTATGACACTAAATCGCATCCAGTCGTCATTCGGCAGTCTTTGAGCTCTGGTATGTGTAAAGTCAACATTTGATTACCATTACTCCCAGGTCCACTGTGACTCAGAGTTTTAGTACCTGTTACTGAGCTATATCTGAATCAGACCTGTCTGAAAATTATTTCTGTTAGATATGAATACTAGGTGAAAATTATTTGTATTTTCAATAGTTGCTTGAAGTTTTAATTCTTTAAAAGGATTTTTAATAGTTGATTGAAACCAGAAACGTGTGTGCGAATTACTAGTAATAGATAGGAATACTTAAAACCATATAATGGTAATAGTAACTTGAGGCTATACTTGCTTAAAAATGTTTAATGTTTATTACTTAAAAATATATATTTGCAAGCAGAAAGTGACTAACTGCCTTAAATTATTCAATTACTGTTAGATTTGGTTTGGTTTGGTTTTATGGCATATCAACTATTATATGTTATTAAATGCCAAATCCAGTTTATTCCTTTATATTAGATATATATGATTAGTAAACATAAGTCAACAAAGTTAAATCGTTCAAAGTATTGTTATGTATCAGTATCAACTCAATTAAACATCAATCATTTGTGTACACACTGTTGAACGATCAGTCAGTTCTATTTCAAATAATTTAGCGTCTGTCATTTGTTTGTGCAGAGTTTAAATGTCAAACAGTTCTGTTTGACCAATTTCCCCATGTCAGAGATGGCCTGGGAGCACTGGCAATGAAGGGGTACTCCAGCATTAGTGGAGCATTACTGACGAAAAAAATACACGAAATGGCATGAGTAGGCCGGAAAGTTGATACTCTCGGAATTATGCAAGTGACTAATGTTTGACCATACTGGCTCATGGTATAAACACAAATGAGAATCAGCCCACTGAAATGAAACGCATTAAATTATCTGGGACTGTGAGATACAAACGAATCTTTCATTCCCGGCCAGAAGACCAGTCCTGTTTTTAAAAAAAAGTCATCTGCGGGTTTTGCTATTCTAGCGAAAAAGTAGACAAATTCCAATATCTTGTAGGGATTACACCCTTTGCCTGCTAAAAAGTACTTCAATTGACCACTAGGGGGCATGTCCAAATTAGCATATAAAAGAAGCACCCACCTGTCAACTCTCCCTCTTCGGTCCCGCTTCGACAATCAGAAACTATTCACGAGTCTGTGCACTTCCCTGGTAGAAGGGACTTCCGGCCCAACAAACCTCGTGTCATATGGCGCACGATACCTTGATTTGACATAAGTCTTCAATCAACTTTCATTCTATCCAATATTCTCAACTTATACCAAAAGATCTCTTGGACATTTCTTTCATACGACTCTTTGTAAGCTCTTCCGTATATCTCATGATATTCATTTTATTAATTTTGCTCAGGCAATAAAATATGTTGCTGATTCGTCATGAATTATTTTACATTGTTTTGCATGAAGAAATATAAAACCATAATAAATTTCTTCTGCTACAAGTGTTCGAATTGTTTTCCTCTCTCCCTCTCTTTCTCTCTCTCTCTCTCTATCACACACACACACACACAATTAATTGTAGGGTTGAGTTATAGTGTAGGGAGTAAGAAAAGAAAAAAAGGGAAAATAAATTGATAAAATAAAATCAAATAAAATAAATTAAAAAAATCAAGCAGTTCCAAAAAGTGTCTGACAGGAATCAAGGACAGTACATTCATAAAAAAAGAAGCTTCCGGTCCCTGAAGAAAAATTCTACCACTCCAGCCGTACCCCTGATATTGGAGGGACTTCTCCCTCTTAGCCGCTGGCAGGTAGCGGACGTGTTCGCCCAAGTCTTGGACTTGGCGAAAGGCCACCTCTCCCGCTAGTAGCGGCTTCTATTGAAAACAACAAATGTATATACCACAAACCTCAACTCCATAAATCCACCGAAAATGGCTCTTAATATATTTTCACACCTGGTTGACGCGACTATATTTACTGGTTTAAGCAAGAATTTTCACGCCCACGGAATAATCGTTAAACCCTGAAATAAAGTTTCGAGTTGAAAGGTATTTTCGTCTCTTTCCATCCTTCCTCATATTCTTTTGCAGCCTTCCACAGTAAAAAAAAATTGCAAGTTAATGGGAAAAGTAGAAGAACAAAAAGAGTCAGATACATAAAACCAAAAATCAACGACCATTTACGGCAACAACGACTACGCCTACAACCTACGAAACAAATAAATGATAACTAAAGAAAACCTTCTCATACTCCGTAAAAGTACTCATACACAGCAAATACGAACTACAAGCCATTAATAAGTAAGCAGATTTTTTACGTGGGGAAGACCTTAAACCCACCTTCCCTGAACGGTCTCCTTTTATATCTGGACTTGAGAACGATGCTGTCAGGGTGTATATTTTTTCGTTAATTGAAGACGATATGTAAGATTATGTATAAATATTTAAGTCAGACAGAATGATTTCTCACGTTTGGAACGTAAATAAAAAAACAACAAAGTTCTAATTCAAAATTTGATTTTATTGCAACAATCTATCAGTAGCATCCAGTATAAATACTTTCCTTTTGTTTTTACTCGTTTCAACCGTTTTTCTCTGTTAATCAATTTTACTCAATCTGCTATTAAACCAAACAAAACCACTCTTTCTCCGCTCCGTCATTCTATGTTTTTCTTTCTGTCTGTTTCTATTCAAATCTTTGTTGATTCTTTGGCCCGGAATGGTAGTACGTAGTAGGGTTTTATCTATGGCTCAAATAAAACTGTTTAATATGTAAAGTGAGTGAAAACAATTAACTTATGCTAAATTGAATTCTTTGAAAAAGAACAGTTTGATCCTTTAACTGTGTGTAAGCAAATAATTGGTGTTTAATTGAATTGTTACTGATTCATAGCAATACTTGGAACTATCTAATTTTGTTAACTTAAGTTTACAAATCATTTATATCTAATATATATGAATAAATTGGATTTGGCATTAAATAACCCACAATGGTTGATATACCATAAAACCAAACCAAATCAAACCAAACCAAATCAAACCAAACCAAATCTAACCAAACCAAATCAAACCAAACCAAATCATATATATTTGATATATATGTATAAAGAGGATTTAAATAACTTACAATGGTTGATATGTCATGAAACCAAACCAAATCAAATCAAACCAAACCATGTATATTTGACATATATGTATAAAGAGGATTTGGCATCAAATCACCCATAATGTTTGATATGCCAAAAGAACAAACCAAACCGAACCAAATCATATATATTTGATATATATGCATAAAAAGGTATTGGCATCAAATAGCCCTCAATAGTTGATGTGCTAAAAAACCAAACAAAATCAAACCAAACCAAATTATATATATATATATATAGGATTTGGCATTAAATAACCCACAATGGTATTTATTCCAGAAAACCAAAATAACATTGACATTGAAAGTATGAAACGTTTATGGTTTTAAAATGATTGTGAACTTCATCAATAAATTAGTTCTTAAAAGATTGATTTCGCCACAAAATATGATGTGTTTACCGATTTAAATTGATTGGGAAGATACATTTTTGTACCATTTATAAGCGGAGACCATAATTACAAAGCTGGCTTGGATGATAAAAGGTCAATGGAGAAAAATCGATGAATAAATCCTGTGGGGAAAAGCTCATCTTACCATCGGTAGTCGCATCAGAAGGATAATGACAAATAACACGAGTTGGATAACTGCTGGAAGTGGTTTTCTGTTCAACTTTCGAGATTTACGAGGGACGCGACCATTGTGACATCTCTCTCATCAAATGAAGATGAGCTTACATCTAGAGTCATTTCAGCATTTTAACAATCACTCTCTGATGATACAGGGTGTCTCAAAATAGATGTAACCCATTAATATGATAATGGTTTATTACCGAGACCAGCACAATGGCGGTCATTTGAAATATGTCCAGTAAAAAATGCACACTTCAAGCTAGAGACATCAAATCTATGTTTTTTTAAATTATTATTATATCAGCTTCCAGGACATGCAATCTTTTTTTTTTTTGAGTTTCTGGTCTCAGTAATAAATCATTATCATATTAATGGGTTACATCTATTTTGAGACAGTTTTGAATGATTTTGTCACCAAATAAATAGGGGCGCAAAATATTTTTTCCTTTCTGGTCCAAGGTTCTGTGATCGAGGATTAATTGTTATTATAATATGTTATTTTCAAATGTGAAAAAAAACACAACATTATTACTAGTATAGTTCTTAGCAGTCATATGAGTCCCATGTATATTTATCGTCATTTTCTATTTCACTCAACAGTTAATCCTGAAATGAATGAAAAAAGTTTTAATTATTTCAATTTATCATAACTAAAGCAGTAAATAAATTAGATTGACTTTGAAATACGAACGTATCGTTCAATCCCGGACAGAAGACAAGACATAACGTTAATTAACAAGTATAAAAAGAACTTGTCATCTAGTAAACTTTACATTTCATCCTGATCACTGAGTGTGTAACATAGCCATATACGAATATGCGAAATGTACATAGAATGTTCATAACTTATATATATATATATATATAACATAGGAATCCCGAAACACAAAAACACTTACGACTTCTTAGTTCAGGTATGAAACTTTTTTATTACCTTTGAGTTAAAAGGTTTTTCGACATAAGGAGAAAAGCACAATCTTTCTATGCTGACTTTTCCATCCGCCTCTCATCACTTGCGGCGCCTGTAGCGCACAAATTAGTCTGGCCTCGTCCAGGTCTCAATCTCAACTAACTAACTTTTCTCAAATCTAAGCCAACGCTTCCGGTGCGTCACGTCATTCACATCCCTGGCCACGTCCGCTATCTGGGATTTTTATTGTGACATCTCTGAATG
Organism: Sepioteuthis lessoniana; assembly: GCA_963585895.1. NCBI lineage: Eukaryota > Metazoa > Mollusca > Cephalopoda > Myopsida > Loliginidae > Sepioteuthis > Sepioteuthis lessoniana. The sequence goes on from OY757910.1 coordinate 105,343,708, forward strand.
ATATGGCTGCTCTGCGTGCGCGTGAACACCAGCGATCATGTTTGCCCCTAACCAACCCATGCACTGAGTCGAAAGGTTCTCAGCCTAACTAAACTGAGAGGCAAGATATATAAAACAAAATCCCTCAGCGATTATTTTACAAGTGTAGATAAATGTTAAAAGATCAACTATATCTGTATCTTGCCAGAAAACTGAAAACGCCAGAGAACATGTAAGTAATGGTGATAGCAGTTTTAGTTCGGAGCCGTCAGAGACTCGGGGAACAAGATATCAGATGGTTTGGTGGGTTTTATGGCATATCAACCTTTGTAGCTTATTTAACGCGAAATCCATTTTTATGTAAATAATCTGTTCTTTTTAAAACAATTTAGCATAAATACACAGTTTAATTGTCAAAAACATTTCTATTTCAAACTATTCGAGAAGTTATATGTAACAATTCAGTTAAGTGTAAATACAATTCTAATGTCGAAAAACTGTTCTATTTCAAATAATTCAGTTAAGCATAAGCATGCAGTTTAAATGTAAGTACGGTTTAATTGTCAAAAACATTTCTATTTCAAGCTATTCATTTTACTCAAACAATTCATATACAAGTATACTGTTAGTTCTATTTAACCCATAGATAGGGCCCCATCAGGTGCTACCACTCCGGGCCAGAGTGGACCTGGGAGCGATGGCAATGAAGGGGTACTCCGCATTCCCCAAAGCTACAGCACTGCTGGAACCTCACCATCAGATTGTTTAGTGTCATATCCATGACACTCTCTGCAGAGAAGCAGTCGAAAATAGAGGGAAAATAGTGCTCATACATATCCTAGAACAGTTAAAATCAGCTCAAGTTGTGAGAAAGGTCCTTCAGAACTGAGGACGCATGCTGTCACTCAGACTTGACTGAAAAAGCAATTGTTAAATCTGGAGTGAAAAAGTCTTAAGGAACAACAACAACACCAACAATACCAATACAAATGGATTACCTAATCTCGTCCAGACGACCAGACCTAGTGATACTCAACAAAAAAATAAGATTTACCCAATTGTGAACTTTGCTGTCCTGTCTAATCACTGAGTAAAATTGAATGAAAATGAAAAGAAAATTAAGTACCTTGACCTTGCTAGGGAATTAAATAAACTGTGGAACATGAAAGCGATAGTAATACCAATTGTAAATGGTTCTCTTGGTACAATCACCTAAGATTGGTACCAGGACTAGAGGACTAGGAAATAAGACGACGCGTGAAGATCGTTCAAACTACAGCAATATAAAGATCAGCAGGAATACTTAGAAGAGTCCTGGAGACTTGAGGAGACTTGCTGTTACTCAAACACTAGTGAGACACTATCGGCTAACGGTGGTGTGAAAAGCTCCCGAAGAAGTTAATAATAATGATAGATTGAAAAACTGAATAATTTATTCGAATATATCCCAACTGAAAACATCACTGAACTGAACAAGTTAATCTATGCTGGAGCAAAACTAGTTGGTGATAAAATAGGCAGTTCCCAAGAGGATTCGAACAGAAATATAAAACCTAGATGGGAAATGAAGAAAGAAGGACAAATAAAAATTTGGTTGGTCGGGTAGGTGGGGTTTACAGTATTTCAACCTTTGTTAGTTATTTAATGCCAAATCTTGTTTATAAATAAGTACCGGACATTGGCCTAGCGGTTAGAGTGTTCGCCAATGGACCGGGAGACTTGGGTTTAATCCCAGGTCGAGTCATACCAAAGACTCAAAAAATGGTACTTGATGCCTCCTTGGTTAACACTCAGCATTATAAGGTATGGATCAAGGGTAAAGTGGAGCAATCCAGGGAAAGGAGTCGCGCCCTCCCCTACACCTTGGTGTAGTAAGCTATCGAAAAGGGAGCCTTCGAGTCACCCTCGACTATGGTCGCCAACTTACTAGAAATATATGACGTGTAGACGAATAGTTCATTAGTCTGCACATAGTTAAATGGTTTCGAGTATTCATATCTTACACCAACAGTTTTATTTTCTCTCAATTAAATGGTTTCAATTGTTGCTATGTAACATTGACAATTTAAAATCCTTCATTTGTTTTCACATAGTTAAATGGTTGAACAGTTCTTTTTGGCTCATAAATCGGACACTAACAGGTACTACCGCTCTGGGTAAAAATGGACCTGCGAGTAATGACAATAAAATAGTACTCCACATTCTCCAGAAAACACAAATAAAGAAATGAAATTACTAAGGAGGATAAAACGCACAGGAATCCAAGGAACCAAAAATATTCTAAAAAGACAACTGCAGATAAATAAGACTAAACAAGAAGAAATAAATCAAAAGATTTTGGTGAAAGAATGGAGGCTCAAAAGGTACCTGGATAGAGTCAGACAATACAAACAGAATCGGACTTTTCAAAATTACGAAAAAAAAAAATCAACCAGCAATTTGTTAGATATGGCACAAAGACAAATAATCAACCAGATGCAATGGAAGCAAAATAATTTTGGAATAAAGTATGGAAACGGAAAGACCATTACAAAAATGATGAATGGATAAATATGAAAAAAAATTAGAAGAACTCGACGAAGGCTTCAACGTTCACATAAACCATGACTCGCTAAGAGCAACACTCAAGAAAATATCAAATTAAAAAACACTATGAAATACGTGGATTCTGGTGCAAAAGTCTCTGTTCATCCTCCTCAAACTGGCCTTGAAACTTAGCAAATCCTTACAACAAACAACTATCCCCAAAATGGTTGACCAACTATTAGAAAGAAAGATACAGAAAAACCCAAAGAAACTGGCCATCTACAGCAAGTATAGATCAATAACGTGTTTACCTATGAAGTGAAAAAGTTTAACTGCGTAGAGAAAAGGAATCTATTGTTCACTCATATTCCACGGAAAATTTCCGGAAGAAGGAAAAGGATGATACAAGGTTAAAAGAGAAACAAAGGATCAAGTATATCATATTTACCTAACCCCTCTGCTCGGGCAGGATATGACACAAGGTCCATTTTAAAGCGGAGTTTAACAGGTTTGAATTCAGAGTTTTCTTTCTCCTAGACTAGTTGCCTCACCAAGGATGAAGAACCCAGTCCGCCCTACTATTTACCCATAGCTGGGGGGGATAATTGGATTCATACCTTTCCCAAGGGTATTAGTGCTATGTGAAATGCAATCAATCTCGTCCAGGATTTGAACTCCTGTCGCCGTGTCCATTTCCTACAACGATAACCATTACACCACGGGCACCTCCAAAGGATCAAGTATATGTAGACTATCAAATTCTCAAAAGTCAAAACGAGGCGGAAAAACATAGCAATGGCATAGATTGACCACCAGAAGGCCTTTGATACGATCCCATTATCAAGGATAAGAGAATGTCTGAAAATGTAGAAAATATCCGACAGAGGTCATAAACTTATCACCAATACCATGGAAAATTAGAAGGTGCAATTGACAGAGGTAAAGATTTAAAAAGGCGCATTCTATGGGAGACTCACTTTCACCACTGCTATTTATTATGGCAATGATACCACTCAGTTACATACTTAGGAGGTGCTACAAATTTACAAAATCACAAGAAAAGATTTATCACCTTATGTACATAGATGACATCAAGTTATTTTCGAAAAAAGAAAAAGAATTGGTGCCCCTAATGAAACCAATAAGAATTTGCGGCCGGTATAAAGAAATGGAATTTTGTGTTGATAAAGGTACAATGCTTAAATGAAAAAGTGCGAAAAGACAAAGAGCGGAAGAAAGAGAACTACCAAATCAGAAAAGCATTAAAACGCTTGGAGAAAAAAAAGATTACAAGAACTTAGCAATATTGGAAGCAGACATCATTAAACAAGTGGAGATGAAGGAAAAAATAAGAAAAATATTCCTCAGAAACCTTGAAACCAAACTCTGAAGCTGGAATCTCATCAAAGAGATAAACATGTGGGCTTGTCTCCATATAATATACTTCGATTTATTCATAAAATGGACAAAGGAAGAAGTCAGAGAAATGGAACAAAAAACAAGAAAGTTGATGAATATGTATTAGGCTTTACATCCGAGAGATGACATGCGCAGATTGTACGTGTCGAAAAAAAAAAAAAAAAAAAAGAAAGTGGAAAAGAACTTGCTAAGATAAAAGATTGTGTCGGTGCATCAATTTGAAAACTGTAGGACTACATTAAAAAACCAAAAGGATATTAATTACAGCAGCCAATAACAACGATTATATACAACCAATAACAACCAATAACAATAATTACAAAATGGGAAACACCAAATAAAAAGTAAGTAAAATTAGTGACCGTTGTCGAGGGTGACTCGAAGGCTCCCTTTTCAATAGCTACTACAACAAGGTGTAGGAGAGGGCGCTACTCCATTCCTTGTATTGCTCCACTTTACCCTTCATTGTTACCTTATAATGTTGAGTATTAAGCAAGGCAGCATCAAGTACCATTTTTTTGAGTCTTTGGTATAACTCGACCTAGGATTGAACCTCGGTCTCTCGGACCATTGGCGAATACTCTACTCATTTGGCCAAAGCAGATATGGAGGGAAAAACAACTATAAGGATATTTCAAGCAATAAAATAGCGAGATTACACATGAGAAGACCCAGACATGCCTAAAAAAGGGACATTGTTTAAGAGAAACTGAGCCTGCAGTAGAAACCTACACCATAAGGACCAATTATTTATATACTCAAAAATGGTACTTTATACCGCATTATTTAGAACTCAACATTATAAGGTACGGATCAAGGGTAAAGTGGAGCAATCCAGTGAAAGGAGTTGTGTCATCCGTATACCACAGTGCAGTAGCTAATGAAAGGGAACCTTTGGGTCGCAAACTTAACTAAGTTAAAGTAAAACTTGATAACACTTAAAAGAATAGCAAATCTTGGTTATGTAATGATGGAGACTAAACACTTAATCATAGTCAACGAATGCAGTAAGCTAACACAAAAGGAGTGAAATTTAAGAAATGACTGTGTAGGAAAGGGAATCAGCTAGGAATTGTGCAAGGGAATGTAATTTGATCATACAATCGAATGGCGAATAGTTATCGTGGAAGAAAATCGACTCAGAAACAAGAGTTCAAATCTTGGGTGAGGCTGAATGCATTTCTCATAGCACAAATACACTTAGAAAAGGTATTTATCCAATTTTTCTTGTTCCATCTGTGGGTAAACAGTCAGACAGTTAGGATTCTTTAGCGCTGGTGTAGGCAACGGGTCAAGGAGAAAGAAAACTCTGAATTCTAACCGGTCTCCGTTTAAAAATTGATCTTTTGACACATCCCTCCCCACCTATTTACTTTACTTGTATCGGCTTCTCACCCTGGTCGGGTTGAACCGGCTTCCTCTCGAGCAATGCTCATTCAAGAAGATACTTTGAGATTTGATTAAGGGAAGGGTCCCAAGTCCTACCCGGAAAAACACCCTTTTTGCCGCAGATTTTCCACACCGGAGCCCCCCGCCCCGTGCTGTGGATTGATAAATACATACATATGCACAAACCAGAATCTGTCTAAGAGAATGAGACACACAACAATTCTATAGGATTTTGAAATGAAAATGGATCACCTAATCTCGGCCAGAAGACCATACCTAGTGTTCATTTATAAAAAAAAAAAAAAAAAGAAAAGAAAGAGAACTTGTCATCAAGTGGATTCTGCAGTCACAGCGAACCACAGAGGGGAAAATAAAAGAAAACGGAAAGATTAAAAAATATTTAGACCTTGACAGAGAACTAAAAAGGCTGTGGAACACGAACGTGACGGTGATAGCAATTCTAGTTGGCGTACTTGAAACGGTACCAAAAGACATGGAAGAAAGGCTGGAGGATTTGGAAATCAGAAAAAAAATTGAGACCATCAAAACTACCCCATTCTTGAGATTGACCTAAATACTCAGGTGAGTCCTGGAGAGCTTAGGAGACTCCTATAAAAGACAATTAGCTAACTTAGATGTGAAAAACTCACTAGGAATAATAATAATAATAATAATAATAGGTCTGGTCTTCTGGCCAAGATTCGGGTCACCTAATCTCGGACAGAAGACCAGACCTAATAATAATCAAGAAAAAAAGAGAAATTGCAAAATTGTCGACTTTGCTGTCCCGGCTGACCACAGAATAACTGAAAGAATGTGAAAAGAAGGATAAGTACCTCGACCTTGCTAGGGAATTGGAAAAACTGTGGAACATGAATGTGACAAATATACCAATTTTAATTGCTGCTCTTAGTACAGTAACTAAAGGATCACTAAAGGAAGTGAAGGACTTGGAAGTTGGCAGACGAGTGGAGACCATCCAAACTACAGCATCATTAAGAACGGCCAGAATACTGAGAAGAGTCCTGGAGACTTTAGGAGACTTACTGTCACTCAAACTCCAGAGAAAGACCATCAGCTAACGCTGATGTGAAAAACTCTAATGAGTAAATAATATGGAACATGAAGGTGACAATTATACCAATCGTGATTGGTACTTTTGGTACAGTCATCAAAGGATTGTTAAATGAACTGGAGGACTTGGAGGTAGGACGACGAGTGGAGACCACCCAAACTACAACATTATTGAGAAAAGCCAGAGTACTGAGAAGAGTCCTGGAGACTTGAGGATACTTGCTGTCACTCAAACACCAGTGAAAGACTATCAGCCAAAACTGATGTTAAAAACTCTCAAGGAGTAACAATAATAATAATAGTAATAATAATGTAAACTGTAAGACATAAGAATTGTGCTAAAATTTGAAATTTGATCATATTACCGAAGAGTACGTGCGCAAACTAGAACCCATCTTATAAAGTGTGATGCATAAAATTCTCAGGAATTTTGAGATATCAATAAATCTCCTAATTCCAGCCAGAAGACCAGACCAAAAGATCATTAAAAAAAGAAAACTTGACTTATAATAGATTTTGCCGCCCCAGTGGACCATAGAGTGAAAATCAAAGAAAATGAAAAGAAAATTGAGATCATCCAAACGACAACATTATTGAGATCAACCAGAATGTTGAGAAAAGTCCTGGAGACCTGCGGAGACTTGTTGTCACTCAGACACCAGTGAAAGACCATCAGCTAATGTTGATGTTAAAAACTAACTAGGAGTAAGTTAATTATAATAATCTCTCAGAGAACAAAAGAAGCTGCTGACATGAAAGGAAAAAGCCATAAGTAAAGCAATGCTTATACTTTAATTTTTAACTTCGTTGAAACGCTGAACAATATTATCTGTTTGTTAATATCTTTAAATTATCTGTAGTACAGTTAAAAGAAAAATTTTAAGTTTTTGTTTGAAAAATTTTTTGACGTAAGTTTTGTTGTTGAGGGGAGAAAATGGCAAAATAAAGTCACGAGACTAGAACCCTTTGACAAAAACCAATAATCAGTAACAGATTAGGTTTCAGTTTTGGTTGGTTTTATGGCATATCTAGGTTATTTAACGTCAAATCCTGTTTATAAATATACATTAAATATATAATCTGAAAACACATTTTCTTGATAACATTTTAAAATGAGTTTGAGGTCATTTTTTGCACACAGTTAAATGGTTTTACACAGTTTAATGATCAAACAATTCTATTTGAAACAATTCGATTTTGCGAAAGTTTGCACACAGTTTAAATGTCATACAAACCTATTTTACCCGTGGATAGAACCCCATTAGGTGCTACCACTCCGGGTCGGAGTGGACCTGGGAATAATGGCAATGAAGGAGTACTTCACATTCCCTAAAGTTCTAAGACTGGAGCTTCACTGTCAGATGTTTATTGTCATATCAGGACACTGCAGATGCAGTTGGTGTATTATACCGTCACTGCCATCTGAATTAGCAGATTGGGTGTATACAGCACGTCTGAAATCTGAGCAAAGATCATAATTAACGAATGCCCCAAAATTTTTCGGGGATTAAGCAACAAAAAAATACCAGTTTTAAGCCAATGTAAGCAGCAGTTAACAGTTTAAATAACAAAAGAAGATATAAAACGAATAGTTTTAAAGGTAAATTGACCGATGAACCTAGTAAAAACTTAGTAAATTTAAAACGGTTCAGTATGTGTGGGTGTATACACAAAAGAGTTGTCTTTCTTTTAAGAGTTCCTGGTATATTCTATGGCAGGAGCACAGATAATAAACAACTCCTGCGTCTGATAAAGCCACAACATATTTTCCGTGAAAGACGATAAATCGAAACATTAAACGTGAGACGCAGACAACATCCTGTGAATTTTGCCTCTTCTAATTTCAGGTACACAAGCACCGACCAAAGCAACCACTCAAATCAGTGAAACCAACAGAAGAAATTGAGTTGAGAAGTTAACAAATATGTACTTCAATATTATCTTAAGAGCAATCCTACAAAAAGAGTGTATATAAAAAAAAAAGAATGATAGAAATTTGGGTAGAATCTGCGAGATTTGATACAAGCCAAAGACTTGTTGACCAAAGTAGAATTATATTAAGTAAAGACAAGTATTCTGTCCTTGAGATAGTTGAAACATACCAACAATAAAATAGGGAAGAATATCAACAAGACCCCACAACCCGAACCGAAACGTTAAATACTGAAAAGTAAGAAACCCCTCAACGAACTGAAATACATAATAATATAAAGCGAAAAACCACACACCCTAAAACTAGAAAACAAATGTCAGAATAAAAAGTAAAGTTGGCGACCGTAGTCGAGGGCGACCAGAAGGCTCCTTTTCAATAGCTACTACACCGATATAATTATTGCTATTTCTGAAGAATTATTTTTCTTAGCAGTGTTGATTGATAATCTATCATTGGAGTCTGAGTGACAGCAAGTCTACTCCGGTTCCAAGGACTCATTTTAGTAAGTAAATTTGGCGACCTTAGTCAAGAGTGACCCAAAAGCTGCCGTTTCAATAGCTACTACATTGAGGCGTAAGGGAGGGTGCTACTTCATTCCCTGAATTGCTCCGCTTTTCCCTTGATCCTTACCATAAAATGTTGAGTGTTAAGCTAGGCGGTATCAAGTACCATTTTTAAAGTCTTTGGTATGACTCGACCTGGGATTGAACTAAGGTCTCCCGGACCAGTGGTGAACTCTCTACCCACAAGGCCAAAGACAAAATAAACGTAAAATTAATGAAGAAAATCATAACTGAAAAAAGACAACATTACCTTCCTTCAAAAACAAAGACTGAAAAAAAGTCCATGTAGAAATCAAAAAAGTAATTGAATCATTACCAAATATCCCAATTGAAAACATCACTTAATTAAAAGAGTTAATTTAAGCAAGAACAAACCTGAGACAAAGTCGGTGTCCTCCTTAGGAAGCAGAACTGGAATCTGAAATCTGAATGGGAACTTAGCCGATGACAGGTAAAACACAGGTAAAGAAATTACAACAAGCGACGATTTTAAGGAAGGAAAAAGCACGGATATATTGGGATGAAAAAGACCAAAACAAAACAGAAATAAAATCTAGCAATGCAACTTGAAGAGAATAATCAAATGATATTGGTGAAAGCAGAGAGATTTAAAAGATATTGAGACTGCAGGAGGAAAACGTTAAGCTGAGATGAAAATCCAGTGAGATATCTTCCTGAGAGATGCTCTTTCGCCATTAATAGTTGTTATAGCAATGATGAAAATCAATGATATACTACGAAAAAGAACTGGAGGACCAAATTTTGCTAAATCACAAGAAATAATTAATCACTAATTGTACATGAACGATATCAAGCTATTTGCAAAAAAAGAAAATTAATTAGAGACTCTAAAACAAATAATGAAATTATACAGTGAAGATATATAATGGGATTTGGTTGGTTGGTCGTTTGGGTTTTATGGCATATCAACCTTTGTAGGTTATTTAAGGCCAAATCCATTTTTACGCAAATTATCAGTTCTATTTCAAACAACTCAGTTTAGCATAAGTACACAGTTTAACTGTCAAAACATTTCGATTTCAATCTATTCAGTTTATTCAAACAGTTCTAATTCAATTTAGTATAAGTATAGATTTTGTATACATACAGTTAAATGTTAAAGCATCTCTATGATAAACAGTTCAGTTTAGCATAAATACAGTTTCAATGTCAGAAACAGTTCAATTTCAAGCAATTCAATGTTGCATGTACTCAATTTAAATGTCAAAAACATTTCTATTTCAAGCTATTCACTTTAGTCAACCAGTTGTAATTCAAATAATTCAGTTTAGCATAAGTATGCAATTCAGTTCTATTTAACCCATAGATAGGGCCCTATCAGGTGCTAACACTCCGGGCCAGAGTGAACCTGAGAACAATGGCAATGAAGAGGTTCCACATTCCCCAAAGCTCAAGCATTACTAAAACCTCACCATCAGATTGTTTAGTGTCACATATCAGGACGTTCGTGGGGGGGGGGCAGTTGGTGTATTCTATAGCCCCGGCCATGTTGTTGGCAAAGAAAAATGTACCATACACATGATGAGAATTAGGAACACATAAATAACAGAAGGAATAGAAATCCAAAAAGAATCAGAACGCTCGAAGAAAATGAAATTTACAAGTACTTGGGAATAGTGGAAGTGGACATCATCAAACAACCGGAGATGAAAGGAAAAATAACAAAAGATTATCTCAGACGAACGTGAAAGCTTCTTAGAACCAAACTGGGTAACAGGAATCTCATTTTGGGGATAAAAACCTCGGTTGTCCTCTTTGTAAGATACACAGGACAATTCTTGGGGTGGACAAGGAAAGAAATTCAACAAGTAGACCAGAGGACACGAAAGCTGCTGACAAATCCGAGGGCCCTTAAGTCCAAGAGAAGACATAAGCAGATTTTGTGTGTCAAGAAAAGAAAGAAAAAGGGGACTCGCCAATATTAAAGATGGTGACGATGCACCAATAGAAGGACTCGAGGAATACATAAAAAAAGAATAAAGAGACAATAATTACAGCGACGAGAAACAGCACTAACAACATAAAGATATACAGAATAACAATATTTAGAAAACCGGAATGGTGAAAAATAACTATATAGATATTTCGAGGGATAAGCAGGCGAAATATCACACGAGAAGACGTGGACAGTGCTAAGAACGAGGAAATTTTAAGGGAGAATCTATATCTCTTCTAATAACAGTATAAAACAACGCCATAAGGACTAATTGTATTAAAGGAAAAATAGATAAGACACAACAGCCGAAACGATTAATCATATAATCATATATAATAATTGTTTAATGGCATATCAACCTTTGTAAGTTATTAAATGTCAAAGTCATTCTCCAAGAAGATCAGTAGTGGTACTATTTAACCGATAGCTGGGAGGATAAGGGGGTTCATACCTTTCCCAAGGGTATTTGTCCGAAAGTGAACATAATAGCGCGACTGGAGTACGAACTCGCTTACTACGATTCCGCAGTCCATCGCTTTAACCATTACGCCACGAGGACACCCGCCGCATATACGAATCAACCAATATATACATATATGTGTGTGTGTGTGCGTGTGTGTGTGTGTTATGCAAATGACTGAAATTTGACCAGATGGCACAGGCACAAGGCAGAATCCGTCGTTGAGAATGAGACGGACAAAATTAATTGGAATTTTGAGATATAAACGCACTACGTAATCCCGGCCACAAGACCAGATCTATCGGTAATTAACGAAAAAAAAAAAGAAGAAAACTTGCCGTCCAGCGAATTTTGCCATTCCTGCGGACCACATATTGGAAATCAAAGAAACCAAAATGAGACACGAGTACTTAAACCTTGCCAGAGAACTCAGAAAATAGAGGAACATGAGGGTGATAGAAATTGGCGCTCTTGGAGAGGTCCCCAGAGGCTTGGAAAGGAGCCTGGAATAGTTAGAAATCCGGGGACGAATTAAGACCATCAAGAATATAGCATTGTCAAGATCAGCCAGAATATCGAGAACAGTCTTAGAGACCTCGTAATATAATGGCCGAGGAATTTCGTTTTATATATCTTGCCTTTGGGTTTAGTTAGGCTGAGAACCTTTCGGCTCAGCACATGGGTTAGTTAGGTGCAAACTTGAGCACAGGTGTTGACGCACGCGGGGGGAGGATGTGTCGTTCAGATATGTCAAAATAAAAATCCCAGAAAGCGGTTGACCAGTGGATGTGAATGACGTCATGCACAAGAAGCGTTCGCAGAGGATTTGGGGGATTTTGAAAAAGTCATTTGAGAACTAGACTCTGAACGGGAAAGGTCGACTTTCGGGGCTGGTTGAGGCCAGACGAATTTGGGCGCGACGGGTGCCGCACGAGATGGGGGGCAGATGAAAAAGTTATCATAGAAAGATTGTGCATCTCTCTTCCTTATGTCGAAACCTTCAACTCAAAAGTAATAAAAGGTTTTGTACCTGAACTAAGAAGTCGTTATGTGTTTTTCGTGTTTCGGGATTCGTATGTTCTATGTATATATGTTATGAACATTCTATGTACGTTTCACATATCCGTATCATGGGTATGGTACAACCTCAGGGAGCTTGATGTTACTCAGACTTTCGTGAAATACTATCAGATAACGCTAGTGGGAACAATTGAAAAAGGGGTTATAATAATAATGATAATAATAATGATGCAACAAAATAGCAGTTGTATATTATGTGGTGATAGAGAGGAAACGATCAATCACATAATAATCGGATGAAGTAAGTTAGTACCAAAAAATAAGACTTGACACGATTGGGTGGGCAAGGTGATCTACTCTGAATTGTGCAAGAAGTTAAAATTTGACCACGCGAAGAAATGGTATGCACACAACCAAGAATCCGTCCTGGAAAATGAGAAGCACCAACATCTCTAGGACTTTGAGATACGGATTACCTTATCCCAGCCAGACGACTAGACCTAGTGATCGTCAACAAAAAACAAAAACAAAAAAAGCGAACTTGTCAAATAGTGGAGCGGCAGACTACGAGGTAAAATTGAAAGAAAGCGAAAAGAGGGATAAGTATTTAGACCTTGCTAAAGAGCTGAAAAACTATGGAACATGAAATTGATAGTGATACCTATTGTAATTAGTTCACTCGGCACAGTCACCAAAGGATTGATAAAAAAAACTGGAGGATTTGGAAATTAGAGGACGAGTGGAGACCATCCAAACTACAGCATTATTAAGATCGGCCAGAATACTGAGAAGAGTCCCGGAGAGTTGAGCATACTTGTCGTCACTCAAACTCCATATTTTTCCCTTAAAAAGGTGTTTTCAACTTTTCCAATGTTTTAGTGGCAGTGTTTTGATATTCCAATCCATTGAGAAATTCACACGATGATTTCAAAATTTTCTTCTGGGGACGGATTGAGAATTACCTTATACTGAATGTATTTACTCAAATCTTTGGCCAGGGGTGACAAAAGATTTTTTGAGCTGATTATAACTGGTTTGATTTAAGAGTTTTCGTTCTGTCAGGCAAGTTGCTAAGTATAAAGAATCGAATCTCCCAAAAAATTGCACAGTAGCAAGAGAAAGAAGAGATAAATTTGTGCGTTTACTTTAGGGCCATTAACATGAAGTGAAAGACTTACATCCGGGTCTAGGATTTGAACTCGGGTCGATGATTTCACTTCCTGCGACAATAGCCGCAACGCTAAGCTCGCCAACGTAAGAATAAAAATATATATTTAAAACATAATCATCATCATCGTGTCACGGCATCAGCACGGATCTCCATGACCCTCTCCCGTCACCCTTCTCTATCGTCCATCGCTTCCGGTAGGTCTTCAAGGCTACATCCTGTATCGGCACAGGACTGCTGTAGGTAGGTTCTAGCTGGTCGTCCTGCCTTTGCTCGTCCATGTGAGGGGCTCCACAGGAGTACGTTACCTATGAGCTCGTCCTTACTTCTCCAGCAGTGTGCTGCATGTCTGGATAGTTTTTTGTAATGGGGGATAAGTGTCCGTACAGCTGCTGCTTTGTGGGGTGCTGCCTCCAGGACTTATTCAATATTGCTCGCAGCACTCTTGTGTAGTTGCCGTCAAGCTTTTTCTCCATACGTTTAGTTAGGGTCCATGTAGTGCATCCATACAGCAGTATCGACACGACCGCTGCTTGAAAAAGACTGCGTTTCATTTTATCGGTCAGGTCTGACTTCCATATGACCCATTAGCCTATCGATAGCTGTCCATGCCTTTCGTCAAACAAGCAAAAAACAACAGAAATGAATTTTAAATCTGAGTGACTTATTCCATTCAGCACGGAAGCTATAATGACACCTTGGCCATAAATACTACAAAATATCGTAGCTGTTTCTTTCGCGTTTTTGTTATTCTTCAACTCTCACACCATTACAAGCTGCAATTTCAGTTTTCGGGTCGTAAGACTATATATTAAATTATGATGCGTACTCTTTTACAACTAAGATAAAAAAAATGTCCAATGAAGGAACTCTTTAATCTTGTAATTTCCGGTAAAATTTAAAACACTGAAAGATTTGGCGTCTCGGGTGGTGTAATGGTTAGCAAGCTAGACAAGCAAACCTTCACGAGTGGGGTCGAGTCTCATTGGGTGCCCTTTTCACGTGGCCTTGTGACACGTCGAAGCAAAAATGCTTTGTCAGTTATAAAAAACATTGGAGGTTTTATGTACGTAAGTTGTTGTTGGTGACCTTCGTCGAGGGTGCCCCGAAGGCTCCCTTTTTGATAGCTACAACACCGAGGTGTAGGGAAGGGCGCTACTCCTTTCTCTGGATTACGCCATTTTACCCTTGAAACGTACCTTATATTGCTGAGTGTTAAGCAAGGAGGTATCAAATACCATTCTTAAAGCCTTTGGTATGACGCGACCTGGTATTGAACCCAGATCCCCCGGAACCATTGACGAACACTCCACACATTAGGCTGGTCTAAATATGTAATTACAATTTATTTCTAAAAACCGGAAATAATTAATGACCCAACGGAATACAATAACAAATCTTGTCACATTTTATGGAAAATCAACCTTCATTGGTTATTCAATGCCAAAGCCATCATCGTAAAAGATAACAGAGATACTTTTTAACACTTAGTTGAAGAGTTCTTATCTTTTACAAAGGGTATTAGTCCCAAAGTAAAACGCAATAATTCGAATACATTTATGTACCTCAGTCCAGCACATAAATCACTGATCCGTCATAGACTCCGCACCTAAAATAAGTTAGGAATGTTAGCAGACTTTATTAAATGATAAAATAGAAAGACAAGGATTTTTCGATGGGGATTAAAAAGGTCAGTTTTTTTAATGCCTGTAAAAACTGAGGTCTTCGGCACTAACACGATCATTAAGGCGGTTTACTTTTACGAATGTCGGGACCCAATATATTCAAGGGAGCAATCAGGATTTCCACTGACTGGTGATGGTTGAATATAGCTCGTTCTTACAAAGGCCATCAAGACTATAATCAAATAATCAGCGTAAGTAGTTTGACGGTTTACATCTTTGACTGAACTGCTGAGTTCTCGTTCATCGGGATCGACGGGAGAATCTATCACACACATACACACACATACTAATATATAAATATAATCAGGGCATAGCAACTGTCATAGTCCCTTATTCTCTCGCACCCTTGGTCCATATCAGGCATTGCTCTTGGTAATTGCTGTAGATGGAGCACAGTGTCCGCATAGAACTGATGGGTGTGAGATTTTTCTGGTCGCCAACACTGGTGTGTCCAAGCGTATTAGTCCATTGAAGAACGTCACTTAGGTGTTCGTTCTTACTTCTCTAGCATGCCCTTCGTGTCTTGTTGATGTAATGTACATGTTTTTTGAGGTGGGAAGTAAGTGGTCGTACAGTCAATGTTTTGTTCGCTGCTGCTTCTAAAATTAGTTCAAAACATCAAACTGAATCTTTGTGTAGTTCCTGTTTATTTTTTAGAGTTCAAGTGTTACAACCATACAGTAGTACTGACACTTTTACAGCTTGGAAGATTTTTTTTTTATTTTAGGAGAGAGATCAGATTTATATATGTTCGATACCACATAAATAGCAACCCACTCTTTAACTATGCATACGTTGACATTGCGTTCAGTAGATAAGATATTATTACCGAGGTATATGATATGGTCTACTAATTTCAGAGGCTTGTCATTTCATAAAGCAATAGTACCGTTTTGATGATACAGAGTGTGATAGAAATATTCAACACTTTTTAAACTGTCACCTGTGTGGTGCTCGTCCACTTAGGCAAGTGGAAATGGTAGTTCTATCTTGCATGTCTCAAACCATTGTTTTTCAAATAAGATCAGTTATGTTCTTAGTGTTTTTAACCATGAACACTATGCATACACATATACATGCATAAACATAACGACGACACAATAAAGACGAGCGGACACAGTTCTTAAGAAAAATATACCTCTCACTTTATTTGAAATGGTTCTAAAGGCTTACTAAAGGTTTTACTGTGAGAGGGAGTTGGAGACCGAACAGAACTGTAATATATTGACCCCCACTCTTATGGCCATAACAGCGTTTCTTTCCCGTTCTCCTGGGCTGCTCAACCGGGGGCCTGGGGGCCCATTCTCTCTGCGACATGTTCCTCATTCCAGCATCTTCTCTCCAACTGATCTGAACTTCAAGTGCTCAATCGGGGGCCTGAGGGTCCCCTCAGCTGGATGCTGGTTTTCTCAAGCGCATCTCCCCTCCAACTGATTGGACTTCCTGTGCACCGAGTTATATAATAATTTGACGCCCACTCTTCTTCCTGCAAGCGTCACAATTTCTCACTCAATTCAACCCGTCCACCGTCAAGGTTATATCCTGATATTCCTCGACCGGATGCACCTGTTATTTACACAGGTGCATTTCCTATTTTGACAGCTTGACCGGGGTCAATATGTTACAATAGCTTGACCATTGCACATTGTGCGTTTTAAGTTGAAAAGTTTGTTAAGACTTTAGTTTTAGTATTATGAAGGAACTATATAAAACATAAATAAAATAACATTTAACACCGCCACTCACATAATAAACATCTTCAACAACTAACTTACTAACTAAAGTACACCACCAGTAATAAAGCCTTTCAACAGAATTTAGTATGGCACCCGGACTTTAAAGTTACGGGATCATAAATATGGATAAAATGTTCTCAGATGTTAAAAGCGGACCTAGTTGTTTCGAAAGTTTATTTTCTGACTGTAACATTTCATAGCAGTCGTCACCAAAACAAGAGAGAACGACAGAGTGAAAGATACTAGTTGTTACAAAGAAACGTTAAAGGTCTCATTCGTGAGAGACGAGCGATCAAACCACCAACTTCCATTTCTTCATTCCGCTCGTCGAAGGTAGCTTCAGCAATTTCAGCTCGACCTGACTCTCTTAATTTAAGTGACCACCGCATAACTCTGCTTATGTAATACATTAGTTATCTCCTCGACTAATAATAAAAATACGTGTCATGAACCCGACAGCTTAATCAGCTGTCATTGCATTCAATATTTTTATATTCAACATCCTGTCTGCCGCGGATTTCAAAACACCCAGTCAACACCATATCCTTCTACCCGTGAACCATTTAACCTTGCGGATTCAACTTACACTTCAACACAAAGATTTATTTAACTCACAATTTATTATTACAAATAAAATAATTAAGTAATATGATTAATTACAATTCTTGATTTAATTACACAGACTATATAATACCAACAAAAAAGAATTGACTGAATACGACCAATTGATTCGATCAAAAGCGTTTAGGTGCAGAAGATTGGGTAATTACTCAATAAATCGAATGCTGATTAAAAGAAACTAATTAGAAACCAAACGAAAAAACAATAAGATCATAAAAATTATTCCATGGTCTTTAAACAAACTTTATAAACAATAACCTTATGCCAGATTATATCCTAATATATATATATATATATATATATATATATATATATATATATATAAAGAAAAACTGATAACAAGATAATCAAAGTAGAAGGAGAGATTTATTGAGAAGCAAAGTGGACACTATAGTTTTGGTTCTAATGAACCATCATCTGGGCTATGAGAGATGATATTAGTGATGTTAAATCAACGACGGGTGTTTAAACGTGCAAAATACAAAAAAAACATAGGGAAAATTTGTATAACAAGAAAAAGTTATCCGTTTAATTAGTGAATCAGTGTTTGTTTTAAATTACGTCATTTGACTTATTAGAAATATTGTGTAGAATTTATGTTCGGTTTGTTTATCAAGAAAGATTTCGAATGAAAAGGAGGAAGAAAAAGAAAGACTAAAAGAAAAAAAAATCATAAAACTATGATATATATGTGGAATATATATATATACATATATATAAGGTATACTTAGTCCAGTTAAACCGGTGTTAGGAGTAATTCCATCAGGACAAGAAATTATTCATTAATGAATATTTAAATTTTCCTGGTAAAGAGCTCAATGTACCAGATATTTGTCGCTGCCTCCCACCAGACACGACTTGACACAAGGTCAAAAGCCCGAAGGCCGATTAAAGTGGGGATAAAGGGGAGGGGAAGGTCGGGTACGAGCCGAGACTCGAACCCTGCTTGTCTGTGCTGCTCATCGGCTCACTTAGTGCAATGTGAGCCTGATGAGGCAAGCAGTTTCACGAACCCAAATGTGGGTCCGGGCACGTATGCCAGTTTACGGCTTAAACTAGACGCTTGGTCTTGTGCCGTACAAAGGGGACAAAAGTGCAGCTCGCCCACCCGAGCTCAATGTACCAATAATACAGAGCAAGAATTATTAAATAAGAGAAATGAACTAATAGCTAGGTGTAGACATAGGGCCAAATTTAAACTATAAATAATTAAACAAAAAAAAACAAATTTTTTAAAAGCATAAAGTTACTTTGAGAATTAGAGTTAATTTTGAGAATAAATAAATAAATTGTTAGATAGAAAATTGTGAAAAAACATATAATACATATGTACTACGCATAAAAAGTGTAACTGATTAATGCCTTCTAAATATTTTTGAAATTTTAAAATATTTAAGTAAATTAAATATTTGTTTTTTTTTTAATATATCTATTACTGCATCTTTACGTGAGATTATTATTTAAAATTTAAATCTAATTAAAAATATCTGTAATTTAAGTCTAAATGTAAATTTTAAAAAAATATAAATTTTTAAAAAATTTAAAAAAAAAAAAATTTGTTACATTGCTAACCGAAATTTAAATTTAAAACGGAAGTGGGCTTAATGAAGAGGTAACTCTTCACCCCTCTTCTATCCCCTCCCACTCTTCTATCCCCTCCCACTCTTATGTGTCTATTCTAGTTTTTTTTATCAAAAAGATCTGAAGAAGTCCTGTTAATTTTTTTTCGTGTTTTTGGAAATTTCAAAAATGCGTAACAGGATGGAAATAAATTTATAATCCTTTGTGATTGGTTTCGTTGTTTTTTCTTAAAGAAATATATATATATATATATATATATATATATATATATATATATATATATAATTTTATTTTTAAATCTTATACCTGTGCTATAATTCTGTTGGTGTGAAAAAAAAAAACTCCGATGATACAATTTATAAATAAAAAATAAAACATAAACTGATATTCGGGGATAGAAAATCAATAAAAAAAGAAAAGTGAAAAACATTCCGACAGCTTGAAAATTATCAACCTACACCGCAATGTCTAGCTAAAAGGAAAAAAAAAGGACAATCAGAGTTACCTAAGCTGATACGTAAGTAAAGTAAGTAAGTAAAGTTAGCGACCATAGTCGAGGGTGACCCGAAGGCTCCCTTTTCGATAGCTACTACACCAAGGTGTAGGGGAGGGCGCTACTCCATTCCCAGGATTGCTCCACTTTACCCTTGAACACTCATTGGCGAACACTCTAACCGCTGGGCCAATGTCCCGAAGTAAAGCGAATGATGGGGAAATTTAAATAAATTAGTTATGGCTCTTTAGGTATTATCTCTTTTCATATATATATATATATATATATATATATATATATATGAGGCTCTTCTTATTTTTACTCTTAAAGATCGATGTGCCCACTTCAAAATGACAATGTTTCTGATTGTCTGTAAATTTTTCCTTCCATTTTTTTCCTTTCCTCATCGTAGCCAAATATTTATAGTTTTTTGGCATTTTTTTAAAGACTTATTTGGAATATGATCATCAATGCAAATGCAAATTTTTAGAGCCAGTGTTGTATTGTTCGCTCATGTGCGATTTCCTTTCTGATTTCCAAATAGATGCAGTTTTCTGATTCGGCTGCATTATTCACACACAAGAACAAACATACTTGCTCCAGAAATGACTCATTTTTTTTAGCTTAAAAAAAAAAGAGAGAGAGAGAGAGAGAGAGAGAGAGAGAGAGAGAAGTAATGCTGTGTTACTAGTTTATTTGTCAAGTCGTAAACTGTTGTCACTTTGAGTGGGATCAGATTTTATGACGGACTTGCGGGGAGAGACCCGTCGCAAAGTGACTAACTTGCTCGACTTCGGCATTGTAGTAAACGAGTTCGATCTCCTGCTGTGCCGTTACGTTCACTTTTTGGCAAATTCCCTAGGGAAAGGCATGAACTCTCTTACCTTCCTCAGCTGTGGATTAAGTAGTTCCACTACTGCACTTCTTCAAGGACAACTTTGGCATTACAGAAACCCCGAAGGTTAATATGCCACCATAACAAAGAACCTAATCTAATTGTTATCGCCTTCTCGGCAGTGATACATTTTCTGGAATTTCTCGAAGATTTTAGTCGGTGGTGGATAAATATAGACGCAAAAATAAAGTTCCCAGTGCCTGTATACAAAGAAGAGATCATTGTAAAAAGGAGGCGCTCGTGGTGAAATGGTTATCGTCGTATAAAATGGACATGGTGACCCGAGTTTAAATCCTTGACGCAGCAGTTTGCCTTTCACTTATACTCTTGAGAAGAGTATGCATGATTGGGTATACTGGGCTCTTTAATATTGGTTTGGCAACCGAGCTAGAAGAAGGAAAACTCTGAATTTAAACCTGTTACATGAAAGTTACAGTCTCATTGGCTCATTGGTTAGAGTGTTCGCCAATGGTCCGGGAGACCTGGGTTCAATCCCAGGTCGCGTCATACCAAAGACTTTAAAAATGGTACTTGATACCTCCTTGCTTAACACTCAGCAATAAAATGTACATATCGAGATTAAAGTGGAGCAATGCAGGGAAAGAAGTAGCGCCCACCCATATACCTCGGTGTAGTAGCTATTGAAAAGGGAGCTTTCTGGTCGCCCTCGATTAAGGTCACCAACTTTACTTACTTACATGAACGTAGATCGGGTACAGTTTCGCGTGCCTATCTCAGAGAAACTCCTCCCGTGAATTTATATGTAGAGCTGGCTTAACCTACGTCAAGGGAACACTGTCACACACACGCACACGCGCACACATATGATACTCAGCCACAATCGCTACCCTTCAAACTAGCAGGAATGGCCTACCTGTCCACAAATGGCGTCACGCCTACCTGAAAGTTCCTTGAACACTGAAGTAATCTTGAACTCCACAACACAGGAGCACTGTCTTAACCGATGGATAGAGCAGGTTCCAGCCGTATCCCCTGATATCTGTATCTAAGACAAATTATTCTTTTGAAGAAAAATTGTCTGTACGTAAAAGGGAGGCAAAATTGAGTTTTGTGGAAAAGATGATAGGATGTGAGTTCAATAGGCAATAAGCTATCTCACAATCTTGAACTAATACAACTGAATACTAAATAATAGATTTACAAACATGCGTTAAATATAAGAATAATTGTTTTCTTTCTTTCTTTCTTTCTTTCTTTCTTTCTTTCTTTTTCATTATTCATCATCTTGCTATTAGGATTCACTTTCTTTCTTTCTTTCTTTCTTTCTTGGGATTCATTATCTTACTTAATATTCACTTTCTTTCTTTCTTTCTTTCTTTCTTTCTTTCTTTCTTTCTTTCTTTCTTCGATCTCTGATTAGTATTTTGGTCTCCTTGTTAGTTTATTTTTTGAATTCAATACTTTCTTCCCTTAGAAGGAATGTTTTTCAAGGATAATAATAAAAATTCCTTGTTCATAGAATCAGGTTTTTATTGACGTAACCCATCCCCCATGACTAGGATACAACACATGCTTGATTTTTAAGAGGATTACAGCTGGATTGAATTCGCTTTTCTTTCTAGACAAATTACCTTACCAAGGTTAAAAACCGAATCTGCTCTTATATTTGTCCCATAGATGGATGGATTCATGCCTTTCTCAAGGGTATTAGCGATAACTGAAGCACAGTAAGCCTCTTCTCAGATATGAAATCTGTAGATGTTGTTTCTAATCTTATAGTATGCACAAGATGCAGAATATGGTTTTCAGCCTGCATGACTGCTTGTGGAAGCACTTTCTACTGGGTACCGGATAGATAAGTTATTCAAAAAAAAAAAAAAAAAAAAAAAGAGTAATCGGGCAATATTAACAACGGACAAGCTTGGATTTGTCAGATGGTAGTCTAAAAAAGAATAGATTTCGAAGATTCTTTTACTGGTGGCGTAACTTGATTTGGTTATATATATATATATATATATATATATATATATATATATAGCGTAACTGGATCTGGTTGTATAAACATTTATATATATTTTTCTATGTATGACCCAAGAAGGCAATCCAAGTTATAGGAGTATCCAATATGAGTGCTCAACACTAACAGCTATTGATGTATAATTTGATTTGCGATAAACGATACATCAATATTCAACATGTTGTGCGAAAAAACATCTTTTATATAAATACAATAAAAAATTCTTTACTTTTATTTTTTCAAAATTATTTTCTCGTGTAAAAAAATGGATAGAATATATCATTTTAATTTAGAAAAAATATAGAAGTAAAGAATTTTTTCAAATTCCATTCTCGCCGGAAGTAACATGATAACATTTAGTTATAATTTTAAATATTCAATAGGAAGATGGGCTTCTATAGGAAATATATGTTCGAATTTGGACTTATAAGAATTTGTAGAAGCCTGAAATAAATTTATACTGATACCAATAAATTGAATTTTTGTTGTCTTGATGTAAAAGATATATATATATATATATATACATATATATATATATATATATATATATATATATAGGCGAGAAACTGTCACCATACGCCAATGACTCTGTGTCAACACAATCCTGAGATTTACACGCTTTGTTACCGATATTAAGGACTCTTTTGTTAAACATAACAAATGACACACACACACACACATATATATATATATGTGTGTGTGTGTGTGTGTGAGTGTGTGTGTGTGTGTGTGTTATTTTTATAATTGCTAATATTGTTTTATTCATTTGAGAGTTTTTCACATCAGTGTTAGCTGATGGTTTTCCACTGGAGTTTGAGTGACATCAAGTCTTCACAAGTCTCCAGGACATTTCTTAGTATTCTGGCCGATCTTCGTAATACTGTAGTTCGGATGGTCTCAACTCTTCTTATTATTTTCAAGTCTTTCAGTCTGTGTAGCAATCTTTCGGTGACTGAACTGAGCGAGCTAATTACAATTTGTATGACCGTCACTGTCATGTTCCATAGGTTTTTAGATTCTTTAGCCAGGTCTAGGAATTTATCCCTATAGTCGCTTTCTTTCAATTTCAAATTCGGCAGGTTCTATTTTTGAAGACTATCACCGGGTCTGGTCATCAAGCCGAGATTAGAAGATCGATTTGTATCTCAAAATCCCAAAGAAGTTTGAGCGTAACATTTTTCAGGACGGATTATGGGTTGTGCATATACCATTTGCTCATATTGTTAAATTTAAATTTCTTGCATAATTCCCAGTAGATCACCTCTTCCACCCAGTCATGTCTAGTCTTATTATAATCATTTATTCATTTCTCAAGTTCTGTTTTTGCTTCATATACTTTTTGTTCTCTTTTCATATTTCTTCCTTTCTTTCTTTTATCTTTCTTGCATGTTAATTTCCCAAGCGGACGCTGCCGACTTAAAAATCGGCATTCCAAATGCAGTATTTTTCCTTTCCAGGACTAGAACGTCGACTTGCAGTGTTCATGAAAAAAAATTGACAGTTATCTGCCCTTAGCCAGTCCCCTATGTCAAAAGTAATTATACCTTCGATTCCTCATTTGAAATAAAAAGATGTCTATTCCTAAAACGACAT
The DNA here is from genome assembly GCA_963585895.1 of Sepioteuthis lessoniana. NCBI lineage: Eukaryota > Metazoa > Mollusca > Cephalopoda > Myopsida > Loliginidae > Sepioteuthis > Sepioteuthis lessoniana. The sequence continues at coordinate 105,367,778 of OY757910.1, forward strand.
AAATCACGAAAATAAAGAAAAGGTCTAATCGGAACAATAAGGTCTCCTCTAATGTAGCGGCGTCTCTACCATGACTAAATGGTGGTCATTTAGGTCACGTGACTGAGCCTGGTGTGTGTGTGTGTGTGTGTGTGTGTGTGTCGGTTACTTATTGCTGAGTTGGCTAGGAGGACAAATGCATAAACACACAAGCGACCTTCCAACGTATTTTCAGAAATATCTATTTTTGTTTCGTTTTTCGTTTGTTGATCAATACTTCCTCTTGCGTGCCACTTCAATCGATTCGGCGGCTTGCTATAAGATCGGCTTCGAAAATAGCTACACTTTGAAATGACTCTATTCACTTGAGTTCCAACTTGCAGCGACTAGAGGCTGACGAAAATTTGCCCTATTCAAAGGCAACATTTGCCGGTCGAAGTTATTACTATGATTAATTTCGTTTTGGCTCGGAATAATATTTAGAGGCTTGTTCTGTCAACGACGACTGACTGTAAATCGTGGAAAGAAAAAAAAGAAAGAGAGAGAGAGAGAGAAAGAGAGAGAAAGAGAGAAAGTAAGTGAGAGAGAAAACTGTAGCAAGATGAATAGGAGAGAAATAAGGAGACAAAAAAGAGAGACGAAGAAAAAAGAAATAAAGAGAGAGAGAGAGTGAGAAAAAAATGAGAGAAAGAGTACTGTAGCGGATGAATCAGACAAGGAGACTTTAAAAAAGGCGGAAAGAAAGAAAGAAAGATTAAAAGAAAGCGAATGTTATAAGCAAGATGTTGAATAATGAGAAAGAAAGAAAGAAAGAAAGAAAGAAAGATTATAAATAATGAGAAAGAAAGAAAGAAAGAAAGAAAGAAAGAAAGAAATACAATGTTAAAAACAAGATAAAAAATAAAAAGGACAGAAAGAAAGAAAGAAAGAAATATAATGTTAAAAGCAAGATTATAAATAATGAGAAAAAAAGAAAGAAAATGTTAAATGCAATATATATAATAAAGAAAGAAAGATTATGAATAATGAGAAAGAAAGAAAGAAAGAAAGAAAGATTATAAATAATGAGAAAGAAAGAAAGAAAGAAAGAAAGATTATAAATAATGAGAAAGAAAGAAAGAAAGAAAGAAAGAAATACAATGTTAAAAACATGATAAAAAATAAAAAGGACAGAAAGAAAGAAAGAAAGAAATATAATGTTAAAAGCAAGATTATAGATAATGAGAAAAAAAGAAAGAAAATGTTAAATGCAATATATATAAGAAAGAAAGAAAGATTATGAATAATGAGAAAGAAAAAAAGAAAGAAAGAAAGAAAGAAAGATTATGAATAATGAGAAAAAAAGAAAGAAAGAAAGATTATAAATAATGAGAAAGAAAGAAAGAAAGAAAGAAAGAAAGAAAGAAAGAAATACAATGTTAAAAACAAGATAAAAAATAAAAAGGACAGAAAGAAAGAAAGAAAGAAAGAAAGAAAGAAATATAATGTTAAAAGCAAGATTATAAATAATGAGAAAAAAAGAAAGAAAATGTTAAATGCAATATATATAAGAAAGAAAGAAAGATAGAAAGAAAGAAAGAAAGAATGCATAGTAACAGGGTAAAAAGAGAACAACAAGAACAAAAACAAATAAAATGAATGTCAATGAAAGAAAAAACCGTTAAAGTTTCTTTGTTTAAACGTACATCAACCTTCGTGGGTTATTTAATGCCCAAACTCTTCTTGTAGAAAAACAGTCGAGGTTCTTTTTAACCAATATTTGGGGAGATAAGTGAGTTCCTACTTTTCTTATGGGTATTAGACCAAAAGTAAACGCAATAGTACGACAGGGTTTCGAAATTGTCTTCTCCGATGTCGCGGTCCAGTACATTTGCCATAGCGACTCCCTTCCTAAAACTAGTTCGTTGTTTAAAATAATTTTAATCAATCATTAATAAATCATTATAAACTTTAATAGTTTCTGTAGGATTTCTAATCAAAATGTTTTCCAAAGAAGATTTTTATTGCAAACCGCAGCAAACACGTAATTTATTAATGTGAAAATAAAATTCAAATTGTTAATAATCTCCTTAAAGTTAGAATATAAAAAGAATTTCTAAACTATACACAGAGATGTTATTTTTGGAAAAAAAATCATATTTGGTCTAATTAGTGGAGTGTTCGCTTAATGATCCAGGAATCTGGTGTTCAATCCCAGGTCTAGTCATACCAAAGACTCAAAAAATGGTATTTGATGCCGACTTGCTTAAAACTCAGCATTATAAGGAAAGGATTTAGGGAAAAATGGAGCAATTCAGAGAATGAAGTAGCACCCTCTCTTATGACTCAGTGTAGAAGCTATTGAAACAGGAGTCTTCGGTTTAGTTTCTTTGTTTAATGGCATATCAACTCTTTTTAGGTTATTTAATGCCAAAGCCATTCTCCTAGAAGAACAGTAGTGATACTATTTAACCCATAGCTGGGAGGATAAGGGGGTTCATACCTTTCCCAAGGGTATTTGCCCGAAAGTGAACGTAATAGCACGACTGGAGTACGAAGTCGCGTACTACGATTCCGCAGTCCATCGCTTTAACCATTACACCACGAGGACACCCCCGGAAGCCTTCGGGTCACAAAACAGCAGATGTAGGTTATGCGGTGATAGAGACGAAAGCATCTATCACATAATATGCGAGTACAAGAAAAGACATGACTGAGTGGGCAATGTAATCCACTGGGAATTGTGCAAGACACCGAAATTTGATCATACGAATGAATGGTACCGGCACAATCAACATCCGTCATGGAGAATGAGGCACAAACTCCTATGGGATTTTGAGATACAAACGGATCATCTGATCTCAACCAGACGACCAGACTTTATAATAATCAACAAAAAAAAAAAAAAAAGAGAATTTACAATATTGTGGACTTTGCTGTCCCGGCTGACCACATAGTAAAATTGAAAGAAAGTAAAAAGATGGATAAGTACCCGGATCTTGCAAAGGAATTGAAGAAACTGTGGAACATGAAAGTGATGTTTATACCACTTGTAATTGTTGCTTTTGATACATTCACCAAAGGATTAATAAAGGGACGGGAGAAATTGGAAATGGTAGGACGAGTGGAGACCGTCCAATCTACTGCATTTTTGAGAACGGCCTGGAGACTTGAGGAGACTTGCTGTGACTCAAACTCCTATGAAAGACCATCAGCCTACGCTAATGTGAAAAACTCAAAAAGTAGATAATAATAATAATAATAATAATAATGATAATAATAATGATAATGATAATACTAATAATGATGTTTTTATATAGCTTAATTTTAAGATGGAAACGGGTGTTTTTTTTTTTTTTTTAAATCTTAATTTTTTAATTCTAATAGAGTATTCTAAATTTTTTTTTTTTTTGATTTACTGCAATTATGCTAACCATTTTTGAAAAATATCACCCGCCAAAATAAATTAAAAAAATAAAGAATAAATTTTTTGGAACACTAGATATGTCATAAATTTTTATGTGGACGCTATTAACGATTAGAGAACGCTAGGAATTTTCTAATTTTTTCGTTTGATTTCTTTTTTTTCGGTAAGATACTGTTACACAGTAACTTCGCCCTGTAAAGGATTTATGAAACCAAACCGTTAAACGAGGGCTCATTACCTATTTATGAATACAACCTGTTAATATTTTAACACACACAAGTTTATATGCACACAGAAACAATATGGAAAATAGTGTTTTGTTGCTGAAAATTTGTTATGCTTTTTGATATTGTTAGTCTCGTTGTTTATGTTGTTTGTTTGATGGCACATCACCCTTCGTGGGTTATTTAATGCTGAAGCCATCTCTTCGAGAAGAACAGTTATGGCATTATTTGACACATAGTTAAGGGAATATGAGGGTTCTAAACATTTCTCAATGTCATTTGTTCGAAAATGAACGTAATAACGGGACTCAAGTTCGAACTCGCTTACTACGATTCTGCAGTACAGTAATTTAACCATTACACCACGAGGACACCCTCGTGTATATTGTTTTTTCTGTGGAAATTATATTGGGGGCTTTGTTTTGGGTGTCCTTCGTTGACGTTTTGAAAAAGTTTGTTCGAGTTCGGTTTGTTTAATGGCTTAGCCACCTTCGTGGGTTATTCAATGTGAAAGTTATCCTTGATGAAGAGCATCAATGATACTATTTCACCCATAGCTTAGGAGGGTTCAAGCAGTTTCATGCCTTTCCAAAGCGTTTTAAACCGAAAGGTAATATAAGAGTATGACTTGATTTCGAACTCGCTTACAACAATGTTGAAGTCTCGCACGTTAGACATGTTGATCCCTATCACTTTAATTGATATGCTTTCAAACGATCTCGTTCTGTGTTACTTAGAATAGAAATCTCAAATATAAGTCACAGATTGAAATATGATGGAGCTAGTTCACATGATACCGAAAGAAGATCTTCAGCAGAGCTTCGACTATAGAAAAACTCTCAGGAATAAGTGTGGTAACTACTAAAGGGTCGATTTTGAAGAAAATTAATGTTTCATTCATTGTTCACTTCTGGTAAATACAGCCTTCGTCTCAAAACTTTTGGAACACTAGTCGTATTTTAAAGAACATTAATGTTTCATTCATTGTTAATTTCTGGTTAATAAAGCCTTCGTCGCGAAACTTTTTAATCTCACCTCTTTTATTCATTATATATGTTTTCCCACACAACTGGAGCCAGTGAGATTGGATGGAACGTTACGACGAGAGACCGGATGGTATAATGGTTTTCCCATTTCAAGGTGACAAAGCTTTCACCTGTTGCTACATTGTCTCCGTGGGTAACTTAATTAAATCAGTCACGTGTCCAAGAATCCTCATAAGGCAAGACTGAGGATCGTAAACTGGCCAGATATGAGTTGTTTTCAGACAAATTTCTTTTCGTTCTTATAGCAATAAAAACCTCTGTTATTTCAGGTCTTTGAGGAAAGGATTACTCTAAAAGAGTAATCCTTTCCTCAAAGACCTGAAATAACAGAGGTTTTTATTGAATGACTATTTCGAAGTTTGTTTTTTTTTCATTCTTCAGGTGAAAGAATTTTCTTTACTTTCGGTTAGGGATTGTATGAAAAAAAGTAACTGCTTTTTAAAAAAAAATCATTATTTTGTATTTACGAAGAACAGTACTGGTACTATTTAACCCATAGCTGGGAGGATAAGGGTGTCCATACCTTTCCCAAGGGTATTTGCCCGGAAGTTAACGTAATAGCCCTACTAGAGTACGAACTCGCTTACAACGATTCAGCAGTCGATCGTTTTAACCATTACACCAAGAGGACAGCCCCTAGAGGTTTAAACTTAATCCCTTTATGATATAGTTTATACAGTTGGGCACACATCTTTATTTAATCCGCAAATTCTAAATTCTAAAAAAAAAAAAAAAACTCGCTCAAAAAAGACAGACCAGTCTACATACTCTTTGATTCCACCTCATTATCTATCTCTATATAAGTGTGCATATATATATATATATATATGTGTGTGTGTGTGTGTGTGTGTGTGTGTGTGTGTGTGTGTGTTTGTGTGTGCGTGTGTGTGTGTATGTGTGTGTGTGAATGTATATAGGTAGGGTGCGACAGTGTCATCTGGGAGAGGGACTTCGCCGTACCATTTTTGATTCGGTTTGCTTGAATGGCATATCAACCATTGAAGGTTATTTGAAAAAAAAATCCTGTTTACACATATAGATTATATACATAAGATTTGTAAACTTCTTTTGTTGATAACATTTTTTGTCAAACATATCTATTTGACCCATAGACTGGACCCTATCAGTTGCTACGACTCCGAATGGAACTGGAAGCTATGGCAATAAAGGGGTACTCGACATTTCCCAAAGTTCCTGCATTTTCATCAGATTGTTTAGTGTCATTTCCAATAAACTCTTTGGAGAGATCTTACCCCTCAGCAAAGATGCAGACAGTGTATTCTGCAGCCCCAGCCGACTAGGCTCATACCATTTTTTTTGGTGGAAAGCAGAACTAAATCGAAATTTAATTTATCTTAACATGCTTTGCTCTAAATCTTTAATCGTTCGTGTTAAATCTCTTAAATTACTACCCTTCTTTTAATTTAAAACAAAATTCACGAAATATATATATATATATATATATATATATATATATATATATATTGTCTTTTTCGGTTGATGAGACTCTGAATACAAGAATGTTGCGAGCAATATTGAATAAGACCTGGCGGCAACACCCCACAAAGCACCAACTATACGGCCACCTGCCTCTCATCACGAAAACTATCCAAGTTAGACGAACCAGACATGCAGGACACTGCTGGAGAAGCAGGGACGAGCTCATGAGTGATGTACTCCTATGGATCCTCCACATGTGGCCGACCAAAAGCAGGATGACCAGCTAAAACATACATACAGCAGCAGATACGGGATGAAGACCTGCCAGGGGCGATGAACGATAGGGAAAAGTGGCGAGAGAGGGTCAGAGATATCCGTGCTAGTGGCACGACATGATGATATATATATATATATATATATATATATATATATATATTGTGATCTACATATGAGACGATGTTTTACCCATAATAATTATTGGCTAGTTTGCGGGGGCTGTAGAATACACCGACTGCTTCACCGTAGAGCGGTAAGACTCCCATCCCCAAACGAGTGTCCTGGATATGACAATAAACAATCTGATCGTGAGGTTCCAGTAATTCTGGAGCTTTGGAGAATGCTAGGTACCCCTTTATTGCCATCGATCTGAGGTTCACTCTGGTCCGGAGTGGTAGAACCTGACAAGGGTCCTGTCAATGGGTTAAATAGAACTAAACCGTGGTTTGAGTTTACTGTTTTTTTGCATTTAAATTGCATATTTATGCTAGACTAAATTGTTTGGAATAGAACTGTTTTGACATTTAAACTGCGTACTTATGCTAACTGAATTGCACGAAATGAAACTGTTTTGATATCTAAGCAGTGTACATATGCTAAATTGATTTATCTGAAATAAAACAGTTTTTACACTAACTCTGTGTATTGCCCAGTCGGCTAGGACGGCAGAATACACCGACTGCACCTCTGCAGGGGGGTAGGATCCCCCCAATGAGTGTCCGGGTTATGACACTAAACAATCTGATGGTTAGGTTCCAGTGATGCTGGGGTTTTAAGAAATGCAGAGAACCCCTTCATTGTCATTGCTCCCAGTTCCACTCTGGACCGGAATGGTAGTACCTGATAGGGCCCTATCTATGGGTTAAATAGAACTAACTGCATACTTATGCTAAACAGAATTGTTTAATATTGAAGTGTTTTGACATTTAACTGTGTGTAAACAAAATCTGTACCTATACTAAACTGAATTACCTGAATTAGAACTGTTTGACTAAACTGAATAGCTTAAAATAGAAATGTTTTTGACAATTAAACCGTCTACCCATGCTAAACTGAATTGTTTGAAATAGAACTGATTATTTGCATAAAAATGGATTTGGCGATATATAACCTACAAAGGTTGATATGCCATAAATCCCAGACAACCAACCAACCAACCAACCGATCAACTAACCAACCATAATAACTAACGTTACCGTTGAGATTACTTCTGTGAGTCACTCTAAATTAGTTTTCTTTGTATATGAAACTTTTGTATGCAAAAGCAATAAGGGCCGGTGAGTCCTGGGGGAGATAATAGAAGTAGGCTGTTGGAGGCCAGAACAAGAATAGGTATAACGGAAGCTGTTGAAGAGAGTGTCTTAGAACCATATCAGAGTTCGCAGAAAAAAGCCAATAGCGAACGAGCCTACGGATAGTTGCTCTTGAGGTTCAATATAGAAACTGAACAATCTCAGCTGAGTTAACTAATCTGCTGTTGAAATCCCTGATCAACTCGAGAATATCCCAGATGATTAACCCCAGTATGTATATAAGTTGTGACTTTATGAATACACTCCAGTATACACACACAGATTCTCTCTCTCTTTCGCACGCACACACACACACACACACACACACACACACACACACACTTACATATATATATATATATATATAAACGAATGTATTGGGCGACCAGCTAGAACTTATCAACTGTATCTCTGTACGGACACCGGAATCGAACTACGATGGAGACGAATGGCGAGAGAGGGTCAGGGAAATCCATGCTAGCGGCACGTCATGATTAGGATGACTATATATATGTATATATATACTTACACAGACTATATATATGAGGATGACGATATAAATGTATATATATACATATAATTACACAGACTGCATAACGAATTATTAACAAGGAGACAATTTTCCATTTAATCCAAGTTAGAATTCAACAAAGTTTTTACAGTGTTGGCAATAGTTATATAAATATGCCCAGTAAAAAATCTTAAGGTTCCGGCAAAATATACAAAAACTAAATATATTTACCTATTGAGACTGTTTCTTATTGTTAGCGAAGTGTAATTAAAACTTATGTAAACAAGAAAATAACGCTTTAATTGCTTCATACACAGACAGTTACGGATATATAAAGTAAGTAAAGTAAAGTTAGCGACCATAGTCGAGGGTGACCCGAAGGCTCCCTTTTCGATAGCTACTACACCAAGGTGTAGGGGGAGGGCGCTACTCCATTCCCAGGATTGCTCCACTTTACCCTTGAACCGTACCTTATAATGCTGAGTGTTAAGCAAGGTGGTATCAAGTACCATTTTTAAAGTCTTTGGTATGACTCGACCTGGGATTGAACCCAGGTCTCCCGGGCCATTGGCGAACACTCTAACCGCTGGGCCAATGTCCCGGTGATAAAATGTGGATTAAACGAAATACATAGAAATCAGAAGTAAACAGTTTTAAAAAATAGGAGAGCTGGTTAAGAAGAGATGCATGATCCCTTTATTAAAATGACTTGAATGAGGCGCTGATCCACGGAACATTTCAGTTTCTGGATCTCATCAGATGTAATTCCACATGATACATTCAAGATTGCCAATCACAAGTCCTTGTTTCTAAATTGGACTCTATTCTCGTAAACCCGTCGCTTCAGAATGCTCCCCAAGTTTTTATTTTGGTTTGAGTCTGGAGAATTGGCCAGAGAGTTTATTTTTCGAGGTCCACAGAAACCTAACCGTTGCAGCTTCTCTGTAGTTTTCTACACTGTATGCGATAGATCATTATCTTACAAAAATATGATGACTCTTCTGAAGATGGTCGTTTGCTTTTTTAACCAAGGATTAATTAAGGATCTGTAGTCATCTTAATACCATCAGGCACTTTTCGTGGACCAACCTCGAATAATACCTGCCCAAATCAAGATACCTCCTCCTCTTTTTTTAGTGTGTCAACAATTGTTATCGTCCTGTCGGCTGGAGCTGTAGAATACTCCGACTGCATCTCTGTAGTGTTTGAAATGTTTATAGGAATAAAAACGGATTTTTGCTTAAATAACCCACAATGGTTGATATGCCATAAAACCAGACAAAACCAAGAGTGGCTGACGATCTCATACCTTCACGATACATTCTTTGCTCCCTCCATCAGGGACATTAAGAATAACGTGTTTCATTCCAGAACAAAACCTTCAAGAAATCGACCATCACGTTATCTTTAGCCCATTTCTGACGCTTTTGTACGTGTATTTTGATCAGTGAAAGCGTTTTCACTGGTCTCCCTGATGTTCGCATCTTTTCCACTAGACGATATAAAAGCAATTGTTTCTCTAATGGGCCTGAAACGTTCTCTGCTGATCGGGCCTGACTTATTCACAGCTTCACGTTTTATTCCAAACAGAGAATATCGGGAAGGAACCTACGATTGACCCTAATCAGCCCTCTTATATATCTTCCTAGGAGCTGAGACAGTTCTTTTTTTTCATAGTTTGATATCTTCCAATTATTTAGGATATTTCTAATGTTAATTTACTTTTAGCAAGTTCAGATGTTATAAAAGCTTTTTGCGACCTATATTTATACTATTGATAATCTGGAATTCTGAAGTATTGCCTTACTCATACAAATGGCAGCAGTTTGTTTACATTTGGGCAGACTCTTATAATTTTTTACACAACATACGCATATAAATGTTGCCAACCTTCTGTGAAAATCTAGTTATATTCCAACTAGTAGTTTTTGGATGAAATCGAAAATTGTCATCTCGTTAATAATTAGTTAGGCAGTGTATATATACCAGGTCTTTATAGGCTTGAGACTTGACACATAAAGCTTTAAAGATCTTTGCGGTAAATAATTTAGAGAGACCAATTTTATCCCTGTTATCACATTTTTAAACCGTATAAGGCTTCAGAAACATGGTATTTAAAGTAATACACACTTATATATATATATATATATATATATATATATATATATATATATATTTAAAGTAATACACACTTATATATATATATATATATATATAAAGTTGGTGACCGTAGTCGAGGGTGACCTTAAGGGTCCCTTTTCAATAACTTCTACATTGAGGTGTTGGGAAAGGGCATTACTCCTTTCCCTAGATTGCTCCACTTACTCTTGATCCTTACCTTATAATAATTAGTGTGAAGCAAGGAGGTATCAAGTACCACTTTTTAAGTCATTGGCGCGACTCGACCTGGAATTGAACTCCGGTCTGCCAGGCCATTGGCGAACAATCCAAATCATTAAGATTTAACGTTATCATCATCATGTCACGCCGCCAACGCGGATCTCCCTGACCCCCTCCTTTCACTCTTCTCTATCGTCCATAATCACCTTTAAATCATAAAATCTTTACAGGACTCAATGCATATAAACAGAGACCAATATTACAATATATTTCAATTTAAAGAATTTATAAATTGTAAAAAATTATAAATTAGGATAAAAACTCAAGACTTGAAGTTTAACGTTACGATCCTCAAGACATATATTATTTCGCACGTCTGACATTTTCCCAACGGGTGGGAAACTTGCCCAAATAAAAACGCTTGCTCCTCAGTTTTTATCCTGTTTTACATATTAAAGATATATATATATATGTATATATATATATATATATCATCATCATCATCATGTCATGCCGCTAGCAAGGATATCCCTGACCCTCTCTTGTCACTTCTCCCTATCATTCATCGCTTTTGGCAGGTCTTCAGGGCTACATCCCGTATCCTCACATAGCTGCTGTATGTATGTTCTAGCTGGTCGTCCTGCTTTTGCTTGGTCGTATGCGGGGGTCCATAGGAGTACATCACTGATGAGTTCGTCCTTGCTTCTTCAGCAGTGTCCTGCGTGTCTGGTTCGTCTGACTTGTATAGCTTTCGTGATGGGAGGCAAATGGCCGTATAGTTGGTGCCTTGTGGGGTGTTGCTGCCAGGACTTGTTCAATATTGCTCGTAACATACTTGTGTAATTGCCGTCTAGCTTCTTCTTCAACCGTTTAGTTAGCGCCCAAGTAGTGCATCTATATAGCAGTATCGATACGACCGCTGCCTGGAAGAAACTGCATTTCATTTTATCGGTCAGGTCTGATTTCCATATGATCGAGAGCCTATTGATAGCTATTATTCCTGCTACGGTTTCTTTTGGTAGGCCGTATGCTGGTAGGATTTGTTCTATAGCCGCTCGATTCTGTCGTAGTTGTTCCTTTAAAAATTAATGTCCAAATTTTGCGTGGATTTAGATATTATACTTTAATCAGGTTTTAGATTACTTCAGCATGCTTCTAGAATTTCTCACATTTTCAGTTAAATGTGAGGACCACACTTATTCAGTTCCTGGGATCAGTAACATTAAAGGCGTTACATTACTCTGACTTTCGTTTTTCATAAAGAGAAGAGAGGTTTACTAGGGCCAGATTTGTAGTTTCCTGTTTTCGTGCAGTGATCAATCAACTTAGCTATGTTTATATCAATAAATCATTCTTGGTATTTTCAAATCTATTCTTTCATCTAGCAATGTCAGTTCATCTATCTTAGCGGTTCTCAACATATTTTCCTAAACACCCTTTTCACTATATTCGTGAATATTATTCACCCAACTGCAAAAAATTGTTTGCCAAGTTGGCTGGGGCTGTTGAATACACCGACTCCACAGTTGCAGAGGGGAAATACCCCACAACGAATGTCCTGTTTATGGCACTAAACAATCTGATGGTGAGGTTCCAGTGACTCGGGAGTTTTGGGAAATGCAGAGCACCCCTTCATTGCCATTGCTCCCAGGTCCACTCTGCCCGGAATGGTAGCACCTAATAGGGCCAAATCAATGGGTTGAATAGAACTAACTGCACACTAATGCTAAACTGAATTATTTGATATAGAAGTGTTTTGACATTTAGCTGTGTGTAAACAAAATTTGTACTTTTACTAAACTGAATTAGCTGATGATGAGGTTTCAGTAATGCTGGAGCTTTGGGGAAAGCGGAGTAACCATTCATTGCCATCGCTCCCAGGTCCACTCTGGCCCGGAGTGGGAGCACTTGAGAGGGTCCTATCTTTGGGTTAAATAGAACTAAACTGCGTACTTATGCTAAACTGAATTGTTTGAATTAGTACTTTTATTAAACTGAATAGCTTGAAAAAGAAACGTTTTTGACAATTAAAGTTTGTACTTACATTTAAACTGCTTACTTGTGCTACACTGATTTGTTTCAAATAGAACAGTTTTTGACATATACTAAACTGAATTTTTGAAGTAGAACTGTTTGACTAAACTGAATAGTTTAAAATAGAAACGTTTTTGATAAACTCTGTATATATGCTAAACTGAGTTGTTTAAATAGAACTGTTTATTTGTATTAAAATTGATTTGGCATTAAATGACCTTCAAAGGTTGATATGCCATAAAACCCAAACAAACAAACAAATCAAAAAATTGTAGAGGAGCTTACAATGTTTCGACAGTAACCCCAGGAGAAAGGTTAAACCTGACCAGACAAAGGTTTTGGTTTGGTTTGGTTTGGTTTGGTTTATGGCATATCGACCATTGTAGGTTATTTAATGGTAAATACTCTTTTAACATATATATCAAATATATAGGATTTGGTTTGGTTGAGTTTTATGGCATATCAACCACTGTAAGTGATTTAATGCCAAATCATTTTTATACATTGATATTTCAAAACGATTCTGAGCTCATTTTTCACACATTTCCATCTAATACGTATACATAGTTAAATAATCAAATAGTTCTACTTCAAACTATTTAATTTAACAGAAGTACACAATTTCTTGCTTACACAATATCAGTCATTTGTTTTAATACAGTTTTTTGTTTACACAAAGTAAATGGTAAAAAAATGGTAAAAAAAAATGGTAAAAAAAAATGGTAAAATAAAAAATTGTAAAAAACAATTGTAAAAATTGTAAAAAATTGTAAGAATTGTAAAAAATTGTAAAAATTGTAAAAAGAAAAAAAATTGTAAAAATTGTAAAAATTGTAAAAAATTGTAAAAATTGTAAAAAAAAAAAATGGTTAAAATAAAATTCTAATTCTAACAATTCAGTTTAACATGTCAACAAAGTTAAATAATTCCAATTATTGCAATGGATCGCAAACAATTCAATTAAGCATCAGTCATTTACTGACCCAAAGTTAAATGATCAAACAGTTCTTTTTCTGACAATTCAATTTAGCATAAGTACATAATTATTTTGTTTACTCACAGTTTAATGTAAAAAACGTTTCATTCCAAACAACTCAGCTAAGCATAAAGATATAGTTTAAATGTCAAACAGTTCTATTTAACCCATAGATAGAACCCTGTCAGGTGCTATTACTCCGGGTCAGTGTGGACCTGGGAGCGATAGCAAAGAAGGAGTACTCCGCGTTCCCCAAGGCTCTTGTATTACTGAAGCCTCATCATCAGATTGTTTAGTGTCAGTAGGGGAGTCTTATCCTTTTGCAAAGATTCACTCTGTGTATTCTGCAGCACCAGGGTCGAATAGTTGAATAGACAATTGGTTATTCTGTGTATGGTATTCAATTGCTTCTGGTTGTACGAATCCAATCTAAAACCCAGGTGGAGTATCTCTTCATTACCATTAATCCCAAATCAATACAGTTAGCGTCCCATATTGGGGTCAAGTAAATCAGTCTTAGAATAAAATCAGTATTAAATCGTTAATCATATCTGTTTTGAAATTATACGCAAAAGTTGTAAAATTCTAACCGAATAGTAGCGCAATGGATAAGTCTTTTGGTCGAAAGTACGTATGAGTGAAATCAGCTGGAGGTTGCAGGTTCAATCCCAACAACAGCTTAGAATAACAAGGAATGATTAATATAACATAACACTTATATCGGTCATGGTTATCAGAATTGGAACGGTCTATCCTCTGTGGTTTAAATAAAGCGTTCATTTCGTGATTCACCGTGGGCTCCTGAGTTCGGCAAGAAACGCCTGAAAAAGGCCGTTGTGAATATAACAATAAAAATGAAGTCAGTAATCTGAATAATCTAAGTAATAACAATTATCATAGTTCATCTCAGAAATTTTGACTTATAATTATTAAATAGAAATTCTTATTTGCTGAAGAATTATTTCAATGAACATTGGCATAATGGTTAGAATGTTTGCCAGTGACCCCGGAGACTGGGGTTCAATCCCAGGTCAAGTCATACCAAAGACTCAAAAATGGTACTTGATGCTTCCTTGCTTCACAATCATCATTATAAGGTATGGATCAAGGGTAAAGTAGAGCAATTCAGGGAAAGGAGTAGTGCCCTCCCCTACACCTTGGTGTAATAGCTATCGAAAAGAGAGCCTTCAGGTCACCCTCGAATACGGTCGCCAACTTTACTGTGAATCATTTGAATTAGATAGAAGCAGAGGAAACTATACAAGTTTTAATTTTTTAATAACATGTCAATCTTTGTAGGTTTATTTAATGCCAAATCCATCACCGTAGAAAAGCTGTCGTGGTACTTCTTAATCCAAAGCTGGAAGATAATTGAGTTCATACATTTCATTAGGGCATTAGTCCAAAATTGAATGTAATTGCTCGATTAGGTTTCGAACGAGGTTTCCTCTCTATTTGTGTTCAAGAAGAATACTTAAAACCATACAAAAATGTGCAAAATATTTGTATTAGATAAGAATACTTAAAACCAAACAAAAATGTGTAAAATATTTGTATTAGATAAGAATACTTAAAACCATACAAAAATGTGCAAAATATTTGTATTAGATAAGAATACTTGAAACCATACAACAATATGCAAAATATTTGTATTAGATAAGAATACTTAAAACCATACAACAATATGCAAAATATTTGTATTAGATAAGAATACTTGAAACCATACAAAAATGTGCAAAATATTTGTATTAGATAAGAATACTTGATATAATAGAATTGTGTACCAACAAATGATAATAGAAAAATAAAATGCCGTTTGAGAGAAAAAGCAATGGAACATTTAAAATATGATTACGATCAAACATTTACTAATGAAACAAATTTTGGCATTAAATGACCCATGAAGAGTCGATGTAAAGAAATACACCAATCATAAGTTAATTAAAACATCCTTGAATTTACAAAAATTGATCTAGCTTAATGTAATGTATTTTATTCTGATGAAGATTGTAGTAAATGTGGCTGATATTTCTTCGCTTATTTTGGGATAAACTTAAGATGCTTTCGAGGCACAATGCATTTTCAAGCTCAGGTCTATTTTGAATCTTTGTTTGTATCTCTGTAGAGGAGTAAGATCCCTCACCAACGAATGTCCTGTTTATGACAATAAAAAATCTAACGGTGAAGCTTCAGATCTGCTAGAGCTTTGGGGAATGCGGAGTACCCCTTTATTGCTATCGCTCCCAGGTCCACTCTCGCCCGGAGTGGTAGCACCTGATAGGGCCCTATCTATGGGTCAAATAGAACTAACGGCATACTTATGCTAAACTGAATTGTTTGATTAAACTGTATAACTTGAAATAGAAACGTTTTCGACAATTAAACCGAACTTACATTTAAACTGCATGCTTATGCTAAACTGAATTTTTTGAAATTGAACTGGTTTATTTTTTACATTGAAACTGCACTTACACTAAACTGAATTGCTATATATAACTGCTTGAATAAACTGAATAGTTTGAAATAGAAATGTTTTTGACAAACTGGGTACTCATGCTAAATTGAATTGTTTGAAATAGAAGTTTTTTGACATTTGGATTGTGTACATTTGTTAAACTGAATTGATTTAAATAGAACTGTTTTGACATTTAAACTGCGTACTTATACTTCTTTGAATTGTTTGAAATAGAATTGTTTTAACATTTAACTGTATGTAAGCACAAAAGATTACTTATGCTAAACTTAATGGTTTGAAATAGAACTATTTTGAGATTTAAACAGCGTACTTATACTGAACTGAATTGTTTGAAATAGAACTGTTTTATGCATAAAATGGATTTGACTTAAAATAACCCACAATGGTTGATATGCCATTAATCCAGTCTAAACAAAACAAATCTTAATTTGTAACAAAGCTAAAAAGAAAGGTAAAACGGAAGTAATGCAGGCATAGCTCTTTATGCCAGTTTTAGAAAGGAATCGTGTATCAAGCGCCAACATTCTGTCATTGGTTTCTCATTGAATATATATCTCTTGCTCCCGAATCAACTCAAGATATTCATCTTGACAACCATCAGGAACTTTTCAGTTGCAAATTTAAATGGATTTTGCACTAAATCCCATTCATCATCGCTGAGTTCTGAAAAATATCGGCTAAGTCATATTCCAGCGCTGTCAAATGTTGCTGTAACCTTGTCAGCTATTTTAAACAGTACAAGAGATTGATGTGCACAGCCCAACAAGCTGGAAAATATGTGGACCTAATTCCCTTCAGAAACTTTGAAACCTGTTCCTTGGAGAGAATTCAGCCCTGGTTGGGAATCTCTAATCTGTCTACTTGTCAGATTGTGTATGCCTTAACCTATCCCAAATTGTACCTATCTATCTATCTATCTATCGATCTATCTTTCCTTATTTGATAGGAGTCTCCGTGGCGTAGTAGCTAATATGCTGGACTGTGACAAGATAGTAAGCAAGTTCGAACTTCAGTCGTGCTTTTACGTTCATTTTTGGATTAATACCGTTGGGAAAAGTATGAAACCCTTTAATCTTCTTGGGGGTCTCCTCATGGTGTAATGGTTAAAGCGATGGACTGCGGAATCGTAGTAAGCGAGTTCGAACTCCAGTCGTGCTACTGTGTTCAATTTCGGCCAAATACACTTGGGAAAGGTATGAGTCCACTTAGCTATGGGTTAAATAGTACCCCTAATGTTCTAGAAGGATGGCCTTGGCATTGATATGCCATGAAACAAAGAAACCAAACCCTTAAACTTATGCTACTGGTTACATTTTGCCCCGTAAACGTATGCTACTGGTTAAATTTTGAATGTCTTCGACTTTAAATATCCCTCCAAGTTTGATATGCCATTAAACAAGCAAAAGAAACTCAACCAAACTAAACCAAAAGTATTCTTATCTCTCTCTTTCAAAAATTATTATGATGCTTGCACTCAACCGAAATTCTTTAAAATGACAAATCATAGCAATGATCTTATTATGGGGAATATTCTTAAAAACTTAGAAATTAAAGAAATTTCCATTCCAGTTTACAACTGAATGATAATCCTACGTGATGACATTTGTTCATCTCCTCAACAAGATGAAGTATGGAAAAAATTATCTATTATTATAGTAAAGTATTAAAGTACAAAGAATCGAACAATATGGAAAAAAATATCTATGATTAGTGTAAAGCATCAAAGTACGAAGAATCGAACACTCCATCAAGAAACTTTGGAAAGAGGACTTGACCTTTGTCCAAGGCACTTTACATTCTGAACATGTCCGTAACATCTGCAGTGGGGTGTGTTTTTCCAAAGCTAGACTTGCAAGTCATATGACATCCGATGAGAGCAAACAATCGAAGGCTGATTTAACACATGTCCTTCCTCAGCAACCTACTTGTAATTCGAATTAATTCTGCGACAAAGTATTGGGTCTTTAGCAAGTCGGATATGACATTAATGCCTAAGACTGCTTGCAAGGGTGCATTCGTCCTAAGGAATCCCCTATAAAGAAGTGTCAGTCACTATATATATATATATGCATGTGTATGTGTGTGTGTGTGTGTGTGTGTGTGCCTAAGGTGGGTGTTTTTAATTCTGTTGAACGAGGAATTTAACAAATTGCCATAAACTTTTGTTTTTTTATTGCATATCAACATTGTATGTTATTTAATGTCAAATCCATTTTTATACATATAAAAATTATATTTCAAACTATTCAATTGAACATAATACACAGTTTAAATGCCAAAAACAGTTCTATTTCAAACAATTTGTTGTATAGCCACATACATATACATGTATATGTATACAAATATATGCGGAACATAATCAACAATAATGACGAACTTCAATGAACGATCGAACACACTTCTTTATAAAAATATACCTCTCACACTTTATTCTCGAAAGGGTTGGTGTTGGTTATGTCTGAAAGATGAACTGGAGACGGGGACAGACTGTTATATTGACCCAGCAGTACTTCTTTCTCATCTTGGCTGGGTTGCACAACCATGGGCCACTGAGGGTCCAATGCCCTCTGTCTGTCGCTGGCTCTCAATTCGGCATCTTGTCTCCAACTGACTTGAACCGCCTCGGGCAACTGGCTATATTATTGTTTAACACACACCTGCTTCCTCTGTTCTTCTGCTTATTTACACAGATGCATCTCTTGATTGACGGCTCGGTCGAGGGTCAATATAAAACAATCATCCCATACTTATTTTTCAAACTTCCACATGTGGAATTTTCTTCACGTCTGTCTCCATCCCCACTCACACACATATTTTACAAATAATGTTCTAGGACAACAACAGCGAAATTACAAAAAGAAATTACTTGAACAACAGCAAAATACAAAATCTTAATTCTAAAGGAGACCTTCTTATTATGTAACACTTGCCCAGGCTAATTATCATCTAAATTTATTTTTGCGCGGTTGGCTATCCTGACATGCGGGCATCAAAGTGCAATACGGATGCATCTTTCATCCTCCCAAACCAATAGGGCCCTCTGCAATTCCTTGAAGAATCCCAAAACCATAAAAGGACCACACTCTGGTCCCAGATCCTGGTCACAAACCTCGTGACCCTGGTCATTCCAGCAATACATTTCGCCTGGATTCCTTATGACCACGCCCCAGTCCTTCGCTCAACAGGTTTCTACCTGGAGTAACTGGAGAATTCCACAAGCTAAAAAACAATATCTTCAAGGCCCAAAACATTCCACATAAATCCACAAAAATCATGGCCCAAAACAATGCATCACAATTCTATAAAATGACAATACATCCAAATGTATCACAATTTGACACGCATGCAGTAAACCACCTAAAATAGACCACGCAAAAATATTTATTAGCAATGTGTTACTCATTATTTTCATTATTAAATTTCTGTTACCGTGCCTATTGATCTGTAAACCCTTGAGGAACATGGTTTACTTGATCACACCCTCGCCGGGTTGCTTTTCAATTTAATCAGGATTCCTCGTGGCTACCAAGATATTGGCACCTCGCCTTTTCCAGATTCGTTTCACTTCGCTAAATCACGCACGAATCCAAAACATCATTGGGACTGTAAGATTCAGACATCATCCACAAAATATTGGAGCAGGCCACGCCTTTCTTTCCTTTATTTCATCAACTTGGAACTCCAATCTGAAAATACTGGCCACCACAAGCCTTCAACAAATCCATGGGACGGTGAATACCTCAATAGAATTACTTCTTAGCGTATGCCCAAAATAATCTGTAACACAACTTGGATGAATCTTTGTCCTAATCTTGAGTCAGCCCACGATTCGCTCAAAACAGAAACCTAAAAAAAATATTTCCTATTCCACGAAAGCCCAATATTAAAAAAAAATTTAGAATCAACATAATTTTAGATCCTCATAAACCTAATATTAAATCACCTGTCAATGGTTTTCGTCAAATTTCATAATATGAAACAGAAAAAAAAATTTCTTATGTCACCATTAAACTCAAACAAACTCTTTTTTTTTTTACTAATTTTTCAACTATTCTCAACAAGTCAGAACAATATTAACAATATGTCCACAATTAAAGTTCAAATACATGTTCTGTTTTTCTTTTGTTACATCTATGCACTGTCTATTTTTCCTAAAAAATGTTCGTAGGTTTTTTTCTTTCTTTTTTATGCTGCGTTCAACTGTGTTCAAATTTCTTTTCTTTTTCTTTTTTTCTTTCTCTTTTTTCCATTGTTCTGTCGTCCTTTTTTTGTTTTTATTAATAAATCGCTCATTCACTATTTTTTTAACCTTATATCTACTTCTCTCTGTCTTTACCTTAATATAATAACTATGGGTTCATGCCTCCCCAATTATTCAATTTCTAACAAGTATTTCCATAAAACAAGCATGGTTCGTTAATCAAACTTTTTCAGTTATATTCTTTCTTCTTTCAGCAAGTATCTCTACAAAAGCATGGCTCGTATCCTGCTATCATTCTTTCATTTTTACTTGTTGCGAACACGACAACACAATACTAGTTTCTTGCTTACTTCCAAGGATGAGTTAAAATATCCAGGGGGGTCTTTCCTAAACAACCCAAACTTTTATCCATTTGGCCAATAACATTTCCCCCCACCCCTAAGAACAATTCAAAACCGAATCCACAAATCTTCCAGGACATCAACGAGATCGCCAAGATTTTGCACATATATTCCCTAATCACCAACAGTGGCCTGCATGTCTGGTTCGTCTAGCTTGGATAGTTTTCATGATGGGAGGTAGGTGGCCGTATAGTTGGTGTCTTGTGGGGTGTTGCCGCCTGGACTTGTTCAATATTGCTTGCAACGTTCTTGTGTAATTTCCGTCTAGCTTCTACTCCAGCCGTTTTGTTAGCGTCCAAGTGGTGCAACCATATAGCAGTATCGATACGACCACTGCCTGGAAGACACTGCGTTTTATTTTATCGGTCAGGTCTGATTTCCATATGATCGAAAGCCTGTATATATACATATCATACTTTAAAATACTTTAAAATTCTAAAAAAAAAGAGAATACTTCGTTTCGATCACGTCTCATCACAGAAAAATACAGTAATATATGTATGTGGATTTGGAAATAGAGATGGGGTAGTGACAGTTGAAAAATGTGGAAGCGTAGAAATCAGAGCCGACAAAAAAAAAAAATACCAGAGGGATAGGTACGGAAATTTTTTTTTTTTCACGCACTAAGTTAGGATTCATTGAATTCAGAACTGTTGTGTTGAATAAAAATAATGTGTAAATAATGTGCAAAATTATTTTTTGTATATATAACACAGGTTGGAATTTTGTAATGAGGAAGTCTTCGAGTTCGATTAAATGTAACTCATAACTTGACGACTCCAAGATGGTAAAAATTTTGGGGTTATAAGCAGCAGCGTAAGCCGGATTGACCAGTAATTTTCTAGCAATGACGGAAGACGAATTCTAAATTCTTGACTCGGCAGAGCAGTCCAAAGTGTTTCTGTGGATAGTATTTTAAAGTATTTTAAAATGAACACGCTTTTCAAAGCTATTTTTAAATATATATATATACATATATATGTGTGTGTGTGTGTGTGTGTGTGGTTTTGATTTATGGCCTATCAACCATTGTGGGTCATTTAATGCCAAAACTTCTTTATACGTATATATTAAATATATGATTTGTAACCACATTTTGCTGATAACGTTCTTAAAAAGAGCCTAGGCCCATTCTTATGTACAGAGTTAAATGGGACCAAGTATTGCTATGTATCACTAACAATTCAGTTAAACATCAGTCATTTGCTTTCACACAGTTAAAGGAAACTGTTCTATTTCTAATAATTCAGTTTTGTATAGGTCATTTATTTAGACACAGTTTACCCATGGTGCTACCACTCTGGGTCCTAGTGAACCTGGGAGCAATAGCAATGAAGGGGTAATCTGCATTCCCCAAAGCTCCAGTATTGGAGCCTCACCACTAGATTGTTTTATTTCATATTCAGGACACACACGTTGTGGTGGTTTTATCCCTTTGCAAATGTGCAGTCGGTGTATTCTACAGCCCCAGCCGACTGGGCCCATATATGTGTGGAGGTGCACGTGGTGTAATGGTTATCGTCGTAGGAAATGGACACGGTGACACGAGTTCAAATCCTGGACGAGACTGATTGCATTTCACATAGCACTAATTCCCTTAGGAAAGGTATGAATCCAATTATTCTCCCTCCAGCTATGGGTAAATAGTAGGGCAGACTGTGTTCTTCAGCTTTGGTAAGGCAACTAGTCTAGGAGAAGGAAAACTCTGAATTCAAACCTGTTAAACTCCGGTTAAAAATTGACCTTGTGTCATATCCTGCTTGAGCGGAGGGGTTGGTAAATATGTATATGTGAAGGATGTACTTTTTACTTAGTTGAAAGAGCATCCTAAAAATATTTTCTGGAGATAACACATCTTCGCTCATCAGTTGCATTTTGCAAACTTTGTGCTTAAAATTTACTTTTAGCGAAAAACAATAAACTCTAGAAAATGAATGAAAGGCGAAGTGATTGTGGCAAGAAGTAAAAGAAAAAAAAAATTAAACTATTTTAAAAGAAAACGGCGTCAACAAATATTTTTAAAAATGTGGCGGCGGCGTCTTCAAAAGACTTCAACAAAAAGGAAATCTGACATTGAACGCGATATATAAAGGCAGAATAAATAGAATTTAGAATTCTATCGATTTTTGTCGTTAGTCAGCGAAGAATTTCCGTTTTATTCCGTGGACAGAAATGGTAGGCGTGAAAGACCGAAAAGCTGCTGTGACAGATGGTAGAAACAGAGAGAGAATAAGAGAGAGAAAGAGAGAGAGGGGGTGAGAGAGAGAGAGAGAGGGGGTGAGAGAGAGAGAGAGAGAGAGCGAAGGAAAGAGAGAGAAGTAAATATGGAGCGAGAGGATGTGATAGAGAAAATAAGAGAGAGAAAGAGAAAGAGAGAGAGAGAGAAATGGACAGAGAGAGCGAGGGAAAGAGAGAAAGGGAAAAAGATATGAGCCGTTCGAATGAGAGAGAAAGAGAGAGAGAGGGAAAGAGAGAGAAGGAGATATGGAGCGAGAGGATGTGAGAGAGAAAATAAGAGAGAGGGAGAGAAAGAGAGAGAGAAAGAGAAAAAGAGAGAGAGAAATGGACAGAGAGTGCGAGGGAAAGAGAGAGAGGGAAGAAGATATGAGCCGTTCGAATGAGAGAGAAAGAGAGAGAGAGGGAAAGAGAGAGGAGGAGATATGGAGCGAGAGGATGTGATAGAGAAAATAAGAGAGAGGGAGAGAAAGTGAGAGAGAAAGAGAGAGAGAGAGAAATGGACACAGAGTGCGAGGGAAAGAGAGAGAGGGAAGAAGATAGCCGTTCGAATGAGAAAGAAAGAGAGAGCGAGGGAAAGAGAGGGAAAGAGATAGGAACTGAGAGGATGAGAGAGAGAGAGTGAGAGAGAGGGAGAGAGAAAATAGAAAACTAAAGACAAGCAAAAATATGGAATCTTAACAGACAGTTGAGAGTTGTGCAAAGACAGACTGTCTGCTGCGGAGCAAGAAGGAATGTAACGCGAAATGGTTCAAGAGAAAAACAGAACGAATGCCGATCAATCAAATTCTTGCAAAAACTGGTTACCATATATACCAGATATTTTACGTCAAGCGATTTTATTTTAGACCTAAACACTCTTCGTATTTTTGTAAATATTACACCTAGAATTTTTAGCAAAATAAATTCGCTACTTAACCTGTAAACAAATTAATCTGACATTTTAAGACGCTGCTATTATATCTTTGGACTGTTTAGTGGCAGGAATCTTTTATGGTTTCATAAGAATTTTTATTTTACACACATCTGATCTCACCTTGGTTAACCCTCTTCATTTGCCGTCCAGGTTTGGATTCTGGTGCAGAATTTAGAGTTGCCTTATTCCTAGACTGGTTACCTACCAAAGCTCGAAAGTCTAGTTTGGTTTAATTGACGGACATTTTGACTTCATAAAAGAGTTATTAAACAAACCGAATTAAATTTTTATGGTATAATTTTTCCAAGTATTAAAGAGAAAGATATTACCAAGATATGCAAATAGGTATATGTATTTACCCAACCCCTCCACACTTACAGGATGTGACACAAGGTCAATTATTTCAAGCGGAGTTTTACTGGTTTGAATTTGGAGTTTTCCATCTGCTAGACCAGTAAACATACCAAGGTTTAAGCAGACTCAACTGCCCTACTATTCACTCAAAGATTGAGGGAGAATAGTTAGATTCATACCTTTCGAAAGTGCTTTAACGCAAATTGAAATGCAGGCAACCTCGTCCAGGGTTTGAACCCGGGTCTCCGTGCCCCTTTTCTTATAACGATGCCCATTACATATCGGGCAAATATATATACAGTTAAAAGAGGATTTAAAAATTATTTTGCCTATCATCTGCTATTAGTTTATTTACTGCCAAATAAAAAGAAGGCTACCGTATTTGACGGCATGTAAGACGCATATAAATCAAAGTAAAAGACACATTTTTTAAAAAAGCGCCTTGTATGCCGTCCAATAAGGTAATTCTAAAGTTTTTTGTCTGTAGTAGTATTAATACCGCTGTAACTAACTTTTTACCTTCGCCTCCAGTATTTGGTAAGTGTCACGTTTAGAAAGAAGGAAATTATCGATCCATTGAGTTAAGGAAAACCTAATCCACTTCACCTACGAATATAAATCTTTGTTGCAAACTTGGCTAAGAATTTGATTCGCAGAGTATCACCTGTCTCAGCCAACCGATTTCTACCATGTTCTTCCTCTTTCATTGAAATGCTACGGCATTTCTGGTAAAGTAATTCACGATAATTTAATTTTTTTTTTATACTTCTATAGGATTTACTTAAAAGGCATCCCTCTCAGCAAGGCTTAGAATATACTGCACTCAACCCTTGCAGAGTGTTAAAGTTTAATCCATAGAACAAATAGATCTATGTAAAAATTACTTATATTTGAAAGGAATACTCGATACTATATAACTGTAAATTATTTGCATTAAGAAAAGTCACTTGAAGCTATAATTGTTTACTAAGAATTATTGTTAGTTACTCAGAACCATCTACCTGTATGCAAATAAATGATTATTATTAAATAGAAATAATTATTTAAAACCAGACAATTAAACGATAATACTCAGAACCATCTAACTGTATGCAAATAAATGATTATTATTAAATAGAAATAATTACTTGAAACCAGACAATTAAACAATAATACTCGGAACTATCTAACTGTAAGCAAATAAATGATTATTATCAAATAGAAATAATAACATGAAACCAGACAATTAAACAATAATACTTGAAACCATAGAACTGCAAGTAAACAAATGACTATTTAAAAATAGGAATAGTTAATTGAAACCATATAATTATTTGCATTGTATAGTTATACTTGAAACCATACAAGTGTGTGCAAATTATTAGCATTAGATAGGAATACTTGATATCATATAAGCCCAGTTGGCTAGGGCTATAGAACATGCTGACAGCCCACCAACGAATGTCCTGTTTTTGACATTAAACCATCTGATTATGAGGCTCCAGCACTGAAGTTGTAAGGGCTTGAAAATACCCCTCCATTGTCAATATTTTCAGTTCCACTCCGACTCAGAATGGTAATTTCTTTTTAGGGTCCCATCAATCGGTTACATAAAACTGTTTAACCATTTGACTATGTGCAAACAAATGACTGCTCAATTGAATTGTTAGTGTTGAAACCATTTAACAGTATACAAATTAAACGCTTTCGTTGTGATTTTAGGGTCGGTCTTTGCACAAGATCGACTTTTACAAAGGCGTACTAGGCACGTCAATTCAAAGACGTCAGCAAATTGGCAATTCCTAAGAAAATTATGTGAAATGAATTTGTGAAATGTTGATACTCATTTACGACTAATTGTTTAAAGACTTCCTTTTTTTTTTTATTTCTTTGGATTTAACTAACATTCGAAGAATTACGAAGTGAATGTCTCCTTTGTATTAAGTACAAAACCATTTAAATGGATGGGAAAAAAAGATATCAGCTTTGATAATCAAATCACACGTCTTGTTTCGCTTTTTGATCACTCCACTTCAAAAATCTTATCATTTTAATTGACTTAACCAAAAATATTCTTCCTTGTCTAATGCCGTTGAGAGCATCAGGAAAACAACAGGTTTCTGTTTATAATCACTATTATTGTCATTTTACACCTTGTAAGTTCTTCAAATCAGCATTAGCTGATGGTATGTAACTGGAGTGACAACAAGACTCCTCAAGTTTCCAGGACTCTTCTCAGTATTGTATCCGATCTTACCAAAGCAGCAGTATGAATGATAATGAATCGTCTTCAGGTTTCCAGGACTCTTCTCAGTATTGTAGCCGATCTTACCAATGCAGTAGTACGAATGATAATGATTCTTCCTCAGATTCCCAGGACTCTTCTCAGTATTGTAGCTGATCTTACCAATGCAGCAGTATAAATGATAATGATTCGTCCTCCGGTTTCCAGGACTCCTCTCAGTATTGTAGCCGATCTTACTAATGCAGCAGTATGAATGATAATGATTCGTCCTCAGGTTTCCAGGACTCTTCTCAGTATTGTAGCCGATCTTACCAATGCAGCAATATGAATGATAATGATTCGTCCTCAGGTTTCCAGGACTCTTCTCAGTATTGTAGCCGATCTTACCAATGCAGCAGTATGAATGATAATGATTCGTCCTCAGGTTTCCAGGACTCTTCTCAGTATTGTAGCCGATCTTACCAATGCAGCAATATGAATGATAATGATCCGTCCTCAGGTTTCCAGGACTCATCTCAGTATTATAGCCGATCCTACCAATGCAGCAGTATGAATGATAATGATTCGTTCTCAGGTTTCCAGGACTCTTCTCAGTATTGTAGACGATCTTACCAATGCAGCAGTATGAATAATAATGATTCGTCCTCAGGTTCCTAGGACTCTTCTCAGTATTATAGCCGATCCTAACCAATGCAGCAGTATGAATGATAATGATTCGTTCTCAGGTTTCCAGGACTCTTCTCAGTATTGTAGCCGATCTTACCAATGCAGCAATATGAATGATAATGATCCGTCCTCAAGTTTCCAGGACTCATCTCAGTATTGTAGCCTATCTTACCAATGCAGCAGTATGAATGATAATGATTCGTCCTCAGGTTTCCAGGACTCTTCTCAGTATTGTAGCCGATCTTACCAATGCAGCAGTATGAATGATAATGATTCGTCCTCAGGTTTCCAGGACTCTTCTCAGTATTATAGCCGATCCTAAAAATGCAGCAGTATGTATGATAATGATTCGTTCTCAGGTTTCCAGGACTCTTCTCAGTATTGTAGCCGATCTTACCAATGCAGCAGTATGAATGATAATGATTCGTCCTCAGGTTTCCAGGACTCTTCTCAGTATCGTAGCCGATCTTATCAATGCAGCAATATGAATGATAATGATTCGTCCTCAGGTTTCCAGGACTCTTCTCAGAATTGTAGCTGATCTTACCAATGCAGCAGTATGAATGATAATGATTCGTTCTCAGGTTTCCAGGACTCTTCTCAGTATTGTAGCCGATCTTACCAATGCAGCAATATGAATGATAATGATCCGTCCTCAGGTTTCCAGGACTCTTCTCAGTATTGTAGCCGATCTTACCAATGCAGCAGTATGAATGATAATGATTCGTCCTCAGGTTTCCAGGACTCTTCTCAGTATTGTAGCCGATCTTACCAATGCAGCAGTATGAATGATAATGGTTCGTTCTCAGGTTTCCAGGACTCTTCTCAGTATTGTAGCCGATCTTACCAATGCAACAATATGAATGATAATGATTCGTCCTCAGGTTTCCAGGACTCTTCTCAGTATTGTAGCCGATCTTACCAATGCAGCAGTATGAATGATAATGATTCGTTCTTAGGTTTCCAGGACTCTTCTCAGTATTGTAGCCGATCTTACCAAAGCAGCAGTATGAATGATAATGAATCGTCTTCAGGTTTCCAGGACTCTTCTCAGTATTGTAGCCGATCTTACCAATGCAGTAGTACGAATGATAATGATTCTTCCTCAGATTCCCAGGACTCTTCTCAGTATTGTAGCTGATCTTACCAATGCAGCAGTATAAATGATAATGATTCGTCCTCCGGTTTCCAGGACTCCTCTCAGTATTGTAGCCGATCTTACTAATGCAGCAGTATGAATGATAAAGATTCGTTCTCAGGTTTCCAGGACTCTTCTCAGTATTGTAGCCGATCTTACCAATGCAGCAATATGAATGATAATGATTAGTCCTCAGGTTTCCAGGATCTTCTCAGTATTGTAGCTGATCTTACCAATGCAGCAGTATGAATGATAATGATTCGTCCTCAGGTTTCCAGGACTCTTCTCAGTATTGTAGCCGATCTTACCAATGCAGCAATATGAATGATAATGATCCGTCCTCAGGTTTCCAGGACTCATCTCAGTATTATAGCCGATCCTACCAATGCAGCAGTATGAATGATAATGATTCGTTCTCAGGTTTCCAGGACTCTTCTCAGTATTGTAGACGATCTTACCAATGCAGCAGTATGAATAATAATGATTCGTCCTCAGGTTCCTAGGACTCTTCTCAGTATTATAGCCGATCCTAACCAATGCAGCAGTATGAATGATAATGATTCGTTCTCAGGTTTCCAGGACTCTTCTCAGTATTGTAGCCGATCTTACCAATGCAGCAATATGAATGATAATGATCCGTCCTCAAGTTTCCAGGACTCATCTCAGTATTGTAGCCTATCTTACCAATGCAGCAGTATGAATGATAATGATTCGTCCCCAGGTTTCCAGGACTCTTCTCAGTATTGTAGCCGATCTTACCAATGCAGCAGTATGAATGATAATGATTCGTCCTCAGGTTTCCAGGACTCTTCTCAGTATTATAGCCGATCCTAAAAATGCAGCAGTATGTATGATAATGATTCGTTCTCAGGTTTCCAGGACTCTTCTCAGTATTGTAGCCGATCTTACCAATGCAGCAGTATGAATGATAATGATTCGTCCTCAGGTTTCCAGGACTCTTCTCAGTATCGTAGCCGATCTTACCAATGCAGCAATATGAATGATAATGATTCGTCCTCAGGTTTCCAGGACTCTTCTCAGTATTGTAGCCGATCTTACCAATGCAGCAATATGAATGATAATGATCCGTCCTCAGGTTTCCAGGACTCATCTCAGTATTATCGCCGATCTTACCAATGCAGCAGTATGAATGATAATGATTCGTTCTCAGGTTTCCAGGACTCTTCTCAGTATTGTAGACGATCTTACCAATGCAGCAGTATGAATGATAATGATTCGTCCTCAGATTCCTAGGACTCTTCTCGGTATTATAGCCGATCTTACCAATGCAGCAGTATGAATGATAATGATTCGTTCTCAGGTTTCCAGGACTCTTCTCAGTATTGTAGCCGATCTTACCAATGCAACAATATGAATGATAATGATTCGTCCTCAGATTTCCAGGACTCTTCTCAGTATTGTAGCCGATCTTACCAATGCAGCAGTATGAATGATAATGATTCGTTATCAGGTTTCCAGGACTCTTCTCAGTATTGTAGCCGATCTTACCAATGCAGCAGTATGAATGATAATGATTCGTTCTCAGGTTTCCAGGACACTTCTCAGTATTGTAGCCGATCTTACCAATGCAGCAATATGAATGATAAGGATTCGTCCTCAGGTTCCCAGGACTCTTCTCAGTATTGTAGCCGATCTTACCAATGCAGCAGTATGAATGATAATGATTCGTCCTCAGGTTTCCAGGACTCTTCTCAGTATCGTAGCCGATCTTACCAATGCAGCAATATGAATGATAATGATTCGTTCCAGGTTTCCAACTCCTCAATTTCTCTTTTCAATGTATTCGAATCTCCTGGCTGGCCTTAGGTGGACCGTTTGTATCTCAAAATTCCAAAGGATTTTATGCATCTCATTCCCCCAGTTCGGATTCTGGTTTTTGCATATACGGAGAGGTCGTATCGTGAAATTCCAATTTCTTGCAGAATTCTCCACCCGGTCCAGTCTCGTCCTATATTACTTTTGAGGTATTTTTATATATTCCCTTTTTATATGATTAATCGTTTCGTCTTTGTCACCACTTGGTATTCTGTTGCGCTTTATCAATTTTGGCTTTATTATCATTATTATTATTATTTGTTCATTAGAGTTTTTCACATCACATTAGTTTTTCACATTAGAGTTTTTCACATTAGAGTTTTTCACATTATTATTTATTATTATTATTATTTTTACGGCTTTATTATTATCATTATTATTATTATTATTGTTATTATTATTATTATTATTTGTTCATTAGAGTTTTTCACATCACATTAGTTTTTCACATTAGAGTTTTTCACATTAGAGTTTTTCACATTATTATTTATTATTATTATTATTTTTACGGCTTTATTATTATCATTATTATTATTATTATTGTTATTATTATTATTATTATTTGTTCATTAGAGTTTTTCACATCACATTAGTTTTTCACATTAGTGTTTTTCACATTAGAGTTTTTCACATTATTATTTATTATTATTATTATTTTTACGGCTTTATTATTATCATTATTATTATTATTATTGTTATTATTATTATTATTATTTGTTCATTAGAGTTTTTCACATCACATTAGTTTTTCACATTAGAGTTTTTCACATTAGAGTTTTTCACATTATTATTTATTATTATTATTATTTTTACGGCTTTATTATTATCATTATTATTATTATTATTGTTATTATTATTATTATTATTTGTTCATTAGAGTTTTTCACATCAGAGTTTTTCACATTATTATTATTATTATTATTATTATTATTTGTTCTTTAGAGTTTCTCACATCAGCGTTAGCTGATCGTCTTTCACTGGATTTTGAGTGACAGCATGTCTCCTCAAGTACCTGGACTCTTCTCAGTATTCTGGCCGTTTTCAGTAATGTAGTAGTTTGAATTTTCTCCACTCGTCCGCCATCTTCTAAATCCTCAAGTCCCTTTAATAATCATTTAGTTACTGTTCCAAACGCACCAATTACAATTGCTATAATTGTCACCTGCATGTTCCATAATTTTTTTTCAATTCCCGAACAAGGTCGAGGTACTTATCCTTCTTTTCACATTCTTTCAGTTTTATTCTTTGGTCAGCCGGGACAACAAAGTCGATAATTTTGCAATTTCTCTTTAGTATTATTATTATTATTTGAAAACTTTTCACACCTGCGTTAGCGGATAGTTTCTCATTGGTGTTTGAGTGTCAGAAATTTCCTCAAATTTCCAAGACTCTTCTTAATAGTTGTCGCTCTCCATAATACTGTAGTTTGGATGGTCTCCTCTGGTTCTCTTGCTTCCAAGTCCTCTAGTTTTTGTACCAATCCTTTGGTTACTGTACTGAGTGTACCAATAACAATTAGTATCACCGTCACTTTTATGTTATATAGATTTTTCAGTTCCCATGCAAAGTACTCATCTCGCTTTTCGCTTCCTTTCATTTTAATACTGTGGTCAGCCGGAACAACAAAGTCCACAATTGGGTTAGATAATTTTTTTTTTATTATCACTAGGTCTGGTTGTCTGGCTCAGATTAGATGATCTGTTTGTATCTCAAAATGCCAAAGAATTTTGTGCGTCTCATTTTCCAAGACGGAGTCCAGGTTGTGCATATATCATTTGTTTGTATGGTCAAATTCAAACTTCTAGCACAATTTCTACTGGATTACCTTCTCCATATACCGGACATTGGCCTAGGGGTTAGAGTGTTCGCCAATGGCCTGGGAGACCTGGGTTCAATCCCAGGTCGAGTCATACCAAAGACTCAAAAAATGGTACTTGATGCCTCCTTGCTTAACACTCAGCATTATAAGGTACGGATCAAGGGTAAAGTAGAGCAATCTAGGGAAAGGATTAGCGCCCTCCCCTACACCTTGGTGTAGTAGCTATCGAAAAGGGAGCTTTCGGGTTACCCTCGACTATGGTCGCCAACTTTACTTACTTACCTTCTCCATCCAATCGTGTCCCGTGCTATCATCATCATCATATCGCGCTGGAAGCACAGATATCCCTGACCCTCTCTCGCCACTCCTTCCTATCGTTCATCGCCCTAGGTAGGTCTTCAGGACAACATCCTGTATCCTCACATAGCTGCTGAATGTACGTTCGAGCTGGTCGTCCTGCTTTTGCGCGGCCATGTTTAGGGATCCATAAGAGTACATCTCTTATGAGTTCATCTCTGCTTCTCCAGCAGTGTCCTGCATGTCTGGTTCGTCTAACTTGAATAGTTTTCGTGATAGGGGGCAGGTGGCCGTACAGTTGGTGTCTTGTGGGGTGTTGCTGCCAGGACTTGTTCAGGATTGCACGCAGCATTCTTGTGTAATTGCCATCTAACTTCTTCTCCAGTCGTTTTGTTAGCGTCCATGTAGTGCATCCATATAGCAGTATCGATGTGACCGCTGCCTGGAAGAAACTGCGTTTCATTTTATCGGTTAGGTCTGATTTCCATATAATCGATAGCCTATTGATAGCTGTCCATGCTTTCGTTAACCTCGTTTCGATGTCCTTTTCGGTTGATTCGACGCTGCTTCCTAGGTAAGTGAATTTGTCTACTAGTTTAAGAGGGGTTCCTTCTAGAGTGGAGATGTCCCCCGTTTGGTTATAGCACATATATTCCGTTTTGTGTGCATTAACATAGAGGCCTATGCTTGCTGCTGCTCGTTCCAAACTATGCAGAAGTGTTTCGGCTTGGTCAGGTGTATTTGCCAGTATCGCTATGTCATCGGCGTAGTCGGCGTCGGTAATTGTTGTTGCGGGGTACCTTCTGCTTCTTTTCTTCGTCAGTTCGAAGCCATTCTCTTTGATTTTGTCAATCGATGTTCTAAGTACGTAGTCTACTTTACCTTGTCCCGTGCTATACTCTTTTTATACTAGCTTTCTGCATTTACCAATGTTATTGATTGTTTCGTCTCGATCACCACATTGTGTACATCTGCCATTTTCTTGCATCTGGTCAATTTTGGCTTCTACATAGTTAGTCATATAGTGTTGTTTTGTACTATCAGAAAAGACTTAATTTCTCGTTCTGTAATATAATGGCCGAGGAACTTCGTTTTATATATCCTGCCTTTGGTTTTAGTTAAGCTGAGAATCTTTCGGCTCAGCGCATGGGTTAGTTAGGTGCAAACATGGGCACAGGTGTTCATGCGCACACATAGCGGATTTGTCATTCAGAGATATCAAAATAGAAATCCCAGATTGGAGGATGTGAAGGACGTGATGCACCGGAAGCGTGTGCAGTGGATTTTAAGGATTTTTTAAAAAGTCAGTTGGGTTTAGAACTAAACTCCGAACGGGAAGGGTCGACTTTCGGGGCTCGCTGAATTTGTGCGCTACGAGCGCCACAAGTGTTGTGTGTGTGTGGGGGGGGGCAGATGGAAAAGCCAGCTTAGAAAGATTGTGCATCTCTCTTCCTTATGTCGAAACCATTAACTCAAAGGTAATAAAAGGTTTCGTACCTGAACTAAGAAGTCGTAAGTGTTTTTCGTGTTTCGGGATTCCTATGTTCTATGTATATATGTTATGAACATTCTATGTACGTTTCGCATATCTTAAGGTTTCTCTTTCTTATACAAGCACCAGTTTTCTCGTGTGAGATTTCGCTTGTTTCTCGCTTGAAATGTCCATACAGATGTTTTTCTTTCTGTTTTTGTTTTCTGATTATTTTTGTTCTGTTGATGCTTGTGTTGTTTGTTTTGTTTCTGGTCGCTGTAATATGTCTTCCTCCGCGTTTTTTTTGTGTAATCTTCAAATCACTGTATCGATGTATCAACGCTATCTTGAATACTCATTATAATTATTATTTTCCCATTAGAGTTTTTCACATCGATGTTAGCTGATGGTCTTTTACTGGAGTTTGAGCGACAGCAAGTCTCCTCAAGTCTCTAGAACTCTTCTCAGTATTCTGGCCGTAGTTTGGAGGCTCTCCATTCGTCTTCCAACTTCCAAGTCCTCCAGTCCCTTTAATAATCTTTTTGTTACTATACCAAAAGCACCAATCACAATTGGTATAATTGTCACCTTCATGTTTTCCTATTTTTTCAGTTTTATTCTGTGGTTAGCCGGGACAGAAAAGTCGACAATTTTGCAATTTCTCTTATTTGTTGTTGATTATTATAAGGTCTGGTCTTCTGGCCGAGATTAAGTGATCCGTGTGTATGTCAAAGTCCCATATGAGTTTATGTGTGTCATTTTCTCGGACAGGTGCTGGATTGTGCATATACCATTTGTTGGTATGGTCAAATTTAAATTCCTTGCACATCTCCCAGTGGATCACCTTACCCACCCAATCGTACCTAGTCTTACACTCCTTCGGTGCTAATTTGCTGCATTCGTTTATTATGTGATTGATCGTTTCATTTCTGTCACCGCATAGCGTACATTTGATTTTTTTTTTTTTTTTGTCATAACTATTCTCGCTTCGATATGATTCGCTCTTACAGTGTTGTTTGATGCTGCTATTTGAAGAGATTCTGTTTCTCTCTTAAGGTTTCCTTTTTTTTTAGCCTGGTCCTGGTTTTCTCGTGTGAGATGTTGTTTATCAGTCGTTTAAACCGCCCATAGAGTTGTTTTCCATCCTATTTTTGTTTCCTAGCTATCATTTTGTTATCCATCGTGTTTCTGATGGCTGTAATCAGTCCTCCACCTCCTCCTTATTATTATTATTATTATTATTATTATTATTATTATTATTATTTACTCCTTTCGTGATTTTCAAATCAGTTTTAGCTGATGGTTTCTCATTGGAGTTTAAGTGATAGCAAGTCTCTTCAAGTCTCCAGGACTCTTTTCAGTATTCTGGCTGTTCTCAGTAATGCTGTCATTTGGATAGTCTCTGATCATCCGCCAACTCCCAAATCCTCCAAGCCTATTAATAATCCTTTAGTTATTGTGCCAAAAGCACCAATCACAATTGGTACAATCGTCACTCTCATGTTCCACAGCTTTTTCAATTCTCTAGCAAGATCGAGGTACTTATCCTTCTTTTCACATTCTTTCAGTTTTATTCTGTGGTCAGCCAGGACGGCAAAGTCGATAATTTTGCAAGTTCTCTTTTTTTTTTTTTTTTGTTGATTATTATAAGGTCTGGTCTTCTGGCCTAGATTAAGTGATCCGTGTGTATGTCAAAGTCCCGTAGGAGTTTATGTGTGTAATTTTTCAGGGTAGATGTTGGGTTGTGCATATACCATTTGTTGGTATGGTCAAATTTAAATTTCTTGCACATTTCCCTTTGGATCACCTTGCCCACCCAGTCATGTCACTCTTTGTGAGTTTTTCACACTAGTATTATGATTTGTAAAGCTTGAAAAATATCTATTTTTGTTATGAAACAGGAAATTTACAAAAGCTTAGGGTTAATGAAAGATTTGTACATTATTATCAGGTAAAACATTTAATATTAAAAAGACAAGTAAAAAGCGTTATAATTTCACTATTTTAATAATAAATTAAAAATAATTATTTAAATAAGTTTTCTTTATTCAAATATTATGTTAACGAGCTGATTTTCAGTTTTCAAGATTTAATACAAAATTTAATACAATTTAATACAAGATTTAATACAATTGCTGATACGATTTTCTTCTGGTCTCCAAGATTCATTAGTGTATTCTAAGTAAGTTAGTCGAGGGTGACCAGAAGGCTCCCTTTTCAATAGCTACTACACCGAGGAGTAGGGGAGGGCACTACTCTTTTCCCTGGATTACTCTACTTTACCCTTGATACGTACCTTATATTGCTGAGTGTTAAGCAAGGAGGTATCAAGTACCATTTTAAAAGTCTTTGGTATGATGCGACCTGGGATGAACCCAGGTCTCCCGGACCATTGGCAAACACTCTACCCACTAGACCAATGAGCCGGTTGAGTGTGTTCTAGCCGAACTTAATGATGTAGTCTGTATGGTCTCGAGTCTTTTAATTCGTCCGGAGGGGTTCCTGTGAGGGCTAAATTACTGGAATGCAAAATAGTAGTTCGAACTACGGTTGCACTGTTACGTTTACTTTCGGGCTAATGCCCTTTGGAAAAGGCATGAACCATCTAATCCCCACCAGAGCAAGTGCTTAAATAGTATTACTTCTATTTTTTTTTCTAAATCGGTGGCTTTAACATTAAATAACCCACGAAAGTTGATATGCCAAGTAAACAAAGAAACCAATTTCTCCAGTCTTTTTGATGAATGTTTGGGGACCTTTTCCTAGGGCTCACACTACAATTGATATCACCGGCACCTTCTTGTTCCACTACTTCTTTAGTTCTCTAGCAAGATCCAAGCATCTATTATTATTATTATTATTATTATTATTATAATCGTTTACTCAATCTGATAGGTTTTCACAAGAGCTTAAGTGATAGCAAGAATCTTTGTGTCTCCAGAGCCTTCTTAAGTACACAAACTGATTTGATAATGTGGTTTCTTTGTTTGTTTATTTGTTTGTTTGGATTTTATTGCATATCAACCTTTGTAAGTTATTTAATGCCAAATCTATTTTTTAAAAGTAAACCGTTCTATTTTTAGCTAATCATAGGGGTGTCCTCGTGGTGTAATGGTTAAAGCGTTGGACTGCGGAATCGAAGTAAGCGACTTCGTACTCCAGTCGCGCTATTACGTTCACTTTCAGACAAATACCCTTGGGAAAGATATGAACACCATTTTCGTTCCAGCTACGGGTTAAATAGTACCACTACTGTTCTTCTACGAGAATAGCTTTGGCATTAAATAACCTACAAAATTTGATATGCCGTTAAAAAAAGAAACCAAACCAAATCAAAGAATTTAGTTTAGCAAAAGTACATAATTTATTAAAAACATTTCTATTTCCAGCAATTTAGTATAGTCAGACAGTTCTATTTCAAACGATTCAGTTTAGTGTAAGTATAGTTTTTTTACACACAGTTAAATGTTAAGACAGTTCTATTTCAAACAATTCAGCTTAGCATAAGTACGCAGTTTAGATGCCAAAACAGTCTTATTTCAAGCAATTCAATTTATCATAAGTACATTGTTTAGTTCTATTTGACCCATAGATAGGATCCTATCATGTGTTACTCCTCTGGGCCAGAGTGGACCAGGGAGCTATGTTCTTCAGGTGTTTTTGTCGAATTTGGGAGCCGACACGGAACTTCGAACCGCATCCTTTATCTTATCCGTAGAGGTCACTTGTTCTGATTCCGTTAACCATAACTGGGTACAAGTGTTAAGTATTCCAGCATTGTTATTCGGCAACAATCAGGATTTTTTAGTGTCATGTCTACGACACTCTGTTTTACCCCTCAGCAGAGAAGTAGTCGGTGTAGTTTACAGTCTCAGTACACTGGGCAAATGAGTTGAGTGATTTCAGTTCTAATCTTCTGTTCTTCGAGTTTCAATTTCAGGTTCTTGGAGGTTGTTCCATAGGTTCCTTCAACCAGTGGTATCACCGTCACTTTCTTGATTCACAACTTTTTCTGTTCTCTTACAATGTTCAGGTATTTGTCATACTTTTTGCCTTCTGTCATTTTCAGTCCGTGATCTCCTGCTACAGCATAACTCACTGATGGACAAATTATTTTCTTGTAAATTAACTCTTCGCCTGGATTTGGTAACCCATAAGTATTTCAAAATTCCAGAGAATTTTATATCTCATTTTCTATAACGGATTTTGATTAGTGCATATACCATACGTCATCATGGTAAAATTTGAATGCTTTGCAGAATTCTCAGTCGATTACCATTCCCACCCAATTATGCTTAGTCTGTATTCCTTTTGTCCTAGTTAGGTTATTATATGATTTGGTTATTATATGATTAACCGTTTCATTTCTGTTACCATAAAACCAACAATTACCGTCGAATTGCGTATTATCAATTTTCGTTTTGATATGATATATCCAAATGTGATTCTACATAGTTGTCCGGGGGCTCTAGAATAAAATGACTGCACCACTGAAGAGGGGTAATACCCTCCCTAACGAGTGTCTTGGATATGACATTAAACCATCGGATGGTGAGGCTCCGGCTTTGGAGATTTAGGGAATGTAGTGTACCCCTTCATTGCCATTTCTTCCTGGGCAAAATTGACCCAGAAAGTTAGAACCTCATAAGGTCTTATCTGTGGGTCATTTAAATTGCGTGCAAACAAATGACTTACGCTAAATTAAAAGTTTGACGTAGAATTGTTTGATCATTTAACTGTGTGTAACAAAATGACAGCTGTTTGATTGTTAATATAACATAACCATACTTGAAAACATTTGACTGTGAGCAAACAAGTGATTAATGATAAGTAGAATCATTCGTTTTGGAGTGAATTACTAGAAACTATTTACTTGGGTGCCCCCCACCCCAAAGTTCAAGCTCGTTTAAAAATATTATCATCAAAATGTGTTTACAAATTATATACATCTAATATATATGTCTAAACAGGATTTGACCTACAATTGTTATTATGCCATAAAACCCAACCAAACCAAATCATATATATTTAATATATATGTATGAACGAGATTCGGTTTAAAATGGCTGATATGACATAAATTCAACTAAGCTAAATCATATATGTTGAATATATATACATAAACAGGATTTGGCATTAAATAACCTATAATGGTTCATATGCCATAAAACCTAACCCAACCCAACGAAACCAAACGAAATCTAATGGCTTTCTTTTTACTGCTATCAAAAGCGATTGAATTCCTCTCTTGAGATTTTCTCTTGTTAGAAATGACCAGGTCAAGTCGTGTGTAATCTTCCCAGTTTTTCGCTTAAAATATACATATCATTATTATATATTTCCGGAGTGTTTTCACTCATCTGTTTGCTGGCGGTCTTTCAATGGAGTCTGAGAAACAGGAAGTCATAGTATTCTGGCTGATCTCAACAATGCTGTAGTTTGTATGGCCCCAATTCGTCTCCCGATTTATACTTCCAGCTCCCTTACCAATCCTTTTGTAATAGTTTCATCATCCCTATAATGATTCATAGCTTTCTTAGTTCGCTAGCATGGTCCAAGTACTTGTCTCTTTCTTTTCCTTCTTTTATTTTCTCTCAATGGTTCACTAGGACAGCAACGTTCAATCTACGCCAAGTTCTCTTTTTCATATAAATAATTATTGTTTACTCCTTGAGAGTTTTTCATATCAGCATTAGCTGATGGTTTTTCACTAGAGTTTGAGTGACAGCAAGTTTCCTCAAGTCTCCTGGACTCTTTTCCGTATTCTGGCCGTTCTCAATAAAGCTATCGTTTGGATAGTCTCCACTCGGCCGCCAACTTCCAAGTCCTCCACTAATCCTTTAGTTACTGTACCAAAAGCATGTCAGAATTGGTAGAATTGTCACCTGCATGTTCCATAGTTTTTTCAATTCCCTAGTAGAGTCGACGTACTTATCCTTCTTTTGACATTTTTTTTCCATTTTTATTCTGTGCTCAGCCGGAACAGCAAAGTCAATAATTTACCAAATCCTCCCTTTTTTTGTTGATAATCATTAGGTCTGGACTTCTGGCTGAGATTAGGGGATCTCTCTGCCTATATGTTATTATTATTATTATTCCTTTGGGAGTTTTTCACATAAGCTAACGCTGACGGTCTTTCACTTAAGTTTGGGAGACCGTAAGTCTGCTCAAGTCTCCAGGACTCTTCTCAGTATTCTGGCAGATCTCACCAATAGTGTAGGCTGGATGGTTTCGATTCTTCCTTTGATTTCCGTTCTTATAGCGCCCTTTCAAGTTCTTATAGCGCCCTTTTGGGACCGTTCCAAGTACACCATCTATAATGTTCTATATTTTTTTAGTTCTCTTGCAAAGTCCAAGTTTTTGTCTATCTCTTCGTTTGTTTGTTTTTTTTTTTTTTTTGTTTTCACTTTTCTGCCGTTAGAATGACAAATTCCACGATTCGATAAGTTCTCTTTTTTTCCTTTTCTCTCTTTAATTGACAGTAGATCTGGTATTATGGCCAGGACTATGTGATGTGTTTGTATCTCACCTTCCAAGAGAATTTTATGCATCTCATTCTCTAGGGTAGATTCTAAATTGTGCATATATCATTTGGTCGTATGGTCAATATTCAATCCTTTGCACAATGCTCAATGGATCACCTTTCCCATCGAGTCAGACTATGTGTTGTACTCCTTTTGTGCTAGTTAGCAGCATTCACTTACAATATGATTAAATGTTTTATTTCTTTTCCCGCGTAATCTATACTTGCTATTATGTTGCTTAGCAGGAACAGGCAGAATACATTCAAAATCAGATAGATAAGATTAGAGACTCGGTGGAAGATAGACAATCTAGGATAGCCTGGCAAACAATAAACGAAGTGAGTAGAAGAAAGAACACAGCCAAAGCAAAACTGAAAGCAGCAAACCAACAAGAAAGAATAAAACTGTGGAAACAGCACTTTGAAAACTTACTAGGAAACCCACCGAAAATAACACATGAACCAATCACCAGAATAATTAGCAAACAATTAGACATTAAACTAGGACCGTTCACACAAGAAGAACTCGACACGGTTCTCAGAAAAATTAAAAGTAGGAAAGCTGCAGGGCTAGACGAAATTCCCCCGGAAGTATGGAAGATCAGACAATTCGACGACATACTGCTCCGACACTGCAACGCAGGATACAATCAAAATCCGATAGATAGATAGATGGATGAAGGGATGCATACTCCCCTTCCCTAAAAAGGGGGATCTCGGATTAGCCAAAAACTACCGAGGCATAACACTTACATCCATAGCAGCCAAAATCTACAATGCCCTACTACGAAACCGCATAGAACCCAAAATCGACAACATACTTAGAAAAAACCAAACTGGCTTCCGAAGAAATAGATCCACGACCTCACGAATATTAACCATCCGTAGAATCCTTGAAGGTGTACGGGCAAAAAACCTACAAGCGACATTAATATTTGTTGACTTTACCAAGGCTTTCGATTCCATTTACAGAGGAAAGATGGAATAAATCCTACTAGCGTACGGCATACCTAAAGAAACCGTAGCGGCAATAACGATTCTCTATAGAAACACTAAAGGAAAAGTACGATCACCAGATGGAGACACAGAATACTTCGACATTGTAGCAGGAGTACTACAAGGAGATACGCTGGCTCCGTACCTCTTTATCATTTGTCTAGACTACGTACTTAGAACATCGATTGACAAAATCAGAGAGAATGGCTTCGAACTGACGAAGAAAAGAAGCAGAAGGTACCCCGCTACAACAATTACCGACGCCGACTACGCCGATGACATAGCGATACTGGCAAATACACCTGACCAAGCCGAAACACTACTGCATAGTTTGGAACGAGCAGCAGCAAGCATAGGCCTCTATGTTAATGCACACAAAACGGAATATATGTGCTATAATCAAACGGGGGACATCTCCACTCTAGAAGGAACCCCTCTTAAACTAGTAGACAAATTCACTTACCTAGGAAGCAGCGTCGAAACAACCGAAAAGGACATCGAAACGAGGTTAACGAAAGCATGGACAGCTATCAATAGGCTATCGATTATATGGAAATCAGACCTAACCGATAAAATGAAACGCAGTTTCTTCCAGGCAGAGGTCACATCGATACTGCTATATGGCTGCACTACATGGACGCTAACAAAACGGCTGGAGAAGAAG
This sequence comes from Sepioteuthis lessoniana, assembly GCA_963585895.1. Taxonomy (NCBI): domain Eukaryota; kingdom Metazoa; phylum Mollusca; class Cephalopoda; order Myopsida; family Loliginidae; genus Sepioteuthis; species Sepioteuthis lessoniana. The sequence goes on from OY757910.1 coordinate 105,409,519, forward strand.
CTAGACGGCAATTACACAAGAATGCTACGTGCAATCTTAAACAAGTCCTGGCGGCAACACCCCACAAGACACCAACTATACGGCCACCTGCCCCCTATCACGAAAACTATTCCATTTAGACGAACCAGACATGCAGGACACTGCTGGAGAAGCAGGGACGAACTCATAAGAGATGTACTCTTATGGACCCCCAAACATGGCCGTGCAAAAGCAGGACGACCAGCACGAACATACATTCAGCAGCTATGTGAAGATACGGGATGTTGTCCTGAAGACCTACCTAGGGCGATGAACGATAGGAAGGAGTGGCGAGAGAGGGCCAGGGATATCCGTGCTACCAGCGCGATATGATGATGACCATTGATTTTCACTTTAATGTAATTGGTCCTTATGGCGTTATTTTGTGCTGTTATTAGAAGAGATTCACTTTCTCTCTTGGGGCTTCCCTTTCTAAACTGTGTCCATGTTTTCTCGTGTGCAATCTCGTTAGATTTATTTTTCTTCCTTTTATGCTCTCTACAGAGGGGTAAGACCCCTACCCACAACGTGTGTCGTGGATATGACTCTAAACAATCTGATGGTGACGTTCCAGTTATGCTGGAGCTTTGGGAAATACGGAGTACCCTTTCATTGCAATCGATCCCAGGTCCACTTTGGCCCAGTGTAGTAGCAGCCGATAGGGTCCTATCTATGGGCGAAATACACTAAACTGTGTACTTAAGCTAAACTGAATCGCATAAAATGGAACTGTTTTTTTCATTGAAAATGAGTTCTTATGCTAAACTAAATTGTTTGTATTGGAACTGTTTTTGACATTGAACGTGTGTACATATGCTAAACTGAACTGTTTGAAATTGAACTGTTTTTTATATTTAATTTTGTGTATACAAAAAACTATACTGATACTAAACTGAATTGATTGAAATAGAACTGTTTATATGCATAAAATGGATTTGCTATCAAATAACCTACCATGTTTGATGTGCCATAAAACAAAACCATAGCGAATCTATTTCTGTTCCTTACTTTTTATTGTTTTTATCTCTGTACATATGTTTCCAATGCTGTGTTTTTGGCTGCTGTAATTCATCTTTTTTGGCTCTTTTTATTGTACTTATAAAGTCCTTGTATTGAGACATTAACGTAATCCTTTTATTTCATTGTACGTATACAATGTAGGCACAAGGCCTTATGACATTAACGTAATCCTTAATGTTAACGTGTCCGCTTTCGCCTTTTTTGACACATATAGACAATGTCATCTCCAAGATGTAAATTCTTATTCATTGTCATCAAAATTCTTGTCCTCTTGTCTTTTTGTTTGAGTTTTACCATCGTCCATTTTATGAATGATCCCAAATATCTTACAAGAGGGACTGCCCAGATGTTTATGTCTTTGAGGTTTTGCCAGGGAGCTTGTTTTTGATATGCTTTCCTATTCTTCTGAGGAATTCTTTCTTTATTCTTTCTTTCATTTTCGCTTGTTTGATGGTGTTTGCTTCTAATGTTCTAAAATTGTTGGAATTTTCTTTTTCTCCAAGCGTTTGAATGCTTTCTTCATTTGGTAGTGCAATTTCTTCCGATGCTTCAATTTTCCTACTTTGGAATGGTACATTTTTCATCGTCAAATTTCATTCCTATATCACGGCTGTATATTCTTATTTTAGATCAGGGTTTCTAGTTCGTTTTCCTTTTTCGCAAATTCCTTGATATCATCTGCGTACAAAAAAGGATTAACCTTTTCTTGCCCTTTTGGAAATTTATGCATCTTTATCTCCCTTCTGTCAATTCAACGCTTCAGTTTTCCATGGCATTCGTTATTAAGTTTATGATTTTGGGGGATATCTCATAAATATTCAAACACTCTATTATTCTCTTTCGGGACCATATCATTGAACTTCTATAACCCATCCATGCCATATATATATTTTTCTTCCACAATTTGGCTTCTTTAATGATACGTTGATCTCTCTATATATATTTGGTCATTTGTTCCTCTTCTTCCTCTGTCACATCCCTTTTGTTCTGGAAATAATTCCCGGTATACAAGCGAGTAATAGATTTCTTCTCTAATCAGTGCGTTCCAGACTTTCCACTTCATAGGTAAACACGTTATCGGTCTATAGTTACTGGGAATGTTTTATTTTTTTCGGTGGGGCGTCCTTCTGGATTAGGGTAGTTTTTCCTTTCGTCATCTATTCGAGTATGATTACTTCTTGTTGGTATTTACTCAGTTGTGGGGCCAGTCGTTTGCGGAATGATGTGAATTTTTAAAACCAGAATCCATGTAGACCATCAGAGCCAGGCGTTTTCCCGTTAGAGTTGCTCTTTGGGAGTCCTGGTGTATGCTCACTACGAGACCTGGTTCGAGTTCTTCAAATTATTTTTTCATGTTGTTTATCCGTTCGTTTATCTGTTAGTTTTTGAACAAAATTGTGGTTTAGTTGTTCTTGTGCCCTTTCCAAAGAATTTTGTGGAATTTTCGTTATTATTATTATTTCATTACTTTAAGTTTTTTCATTTCAGCATCAGCTAATAGTCTTTCACTGGAGTTTGAGAGACAGTAAGTCTCCTCAAGTCTCCGGGACTCTTCTCAGTATTCTGGTCGTTCTCAATAATGCAGTAGTTTGGATGGTCTCCACTCGTCCGCCAATTTCCAATAATAATAATCGTTTATTTATTGTACCAAAAGCACCAATCACAATTGCTATAATTGTCACTTTATGTTCCATAATTTTCTTCTATGCTCAAGCAAGGTCGAGGTAATTATCCTTCATTTCACATTCTTTCACTTTTATTGTGGTCTGCCGGGACAGCAAAGTCGACAATTTTGCAAGTTCTTTTTTTATTATTATTATTAGGTCTGGTCTTCTGGACGATATCAGGTGATCCATCTGTACGTCAAAGTCCCATAGAAGTTTATGTGTGTATTATTATTATTATTAAGTTACTGGAGTCTTAGTGATAGCAGGGCTCTTTAGATCCCCGAGACTCTTCTTAGTATTCTTATTGATTTCAATAATGCTCTGTTCTCTATAGTCTCGAATCTCTCAATGATTTCAAGTTCTGCCAGTTTTTTTTCTTTGCTCTTGGAGACTATTTCAATCGCGCCAACAATAAATGATATAATAATTACCCTTATGTTCCACAGGGTTTTTAGTTCTCTATTTGACCATATTTTCTCTCTCTTTCATTTTCACTCTATGGTCCGCTGGGACGAAAAATCCACTAGATGACTAGTTTTTTGGGTTTTTTTCTTGTGGATTAACACGTCTTGGCCTATTTGTAAATACGACTGCAAGTCTGCAGAGGGGGAAATTTCTCCCGTCAAAAAGGGTGTCCAGGGTATGACATTTGAGTGCATACGTTAATGAGGTTCCAAATCTGGAGCTTTCAGGGGTGTGGAATCGCTCCTTCATTGCAATTACTCCCAGGCCCACACTGACCCCGTGTGGTAGTAACTGTTAGAGTCCCATCTATAAGTGAAATAGATTTGCATGATTAATTAATTTCAACGGCATGTCAACTTGTCTGGAGTAATTTCTTGCCTAATCTTTAAGAGATCGCATGTATTTTTTGTGCACTTGTTTCTTGTACGTTTATTGTTTGTAGTTTTTTTTATTTTTCGATGGAAACAGGTTGTTTTTTGGTTGTTTGTTTTTTTATTTTATGCATTTGTCTCTTTGTTGTGGGGTTGTTGAGCATTTGTTTCATGCTTTTTGGTATTTTTGCGTTTTTGTGCTTTTTATGTTTTGGGGTGTGTGTGGGGGGCTTTGGGGTGTTTGCTTTTAATTGTTTTGTGTTTTTTTTTTGTTTTTCTGCATTTATTTCTTAGTCTTTGTTTTTTTTTTGTGGTTGTTTTTTCTTTGTACACGATCCTATCGAATACGAACAATCTTTAAAATGATTTTTTCACTTGTACAAGGAAACCTCATAGTTACTGCCAGTTCAGGCCAAAGTGGGCCAGGGTGTTATAGCAATAAACGTGTACTCCACACTCTCTCGATATACACAACTGGAACCAAATCACCAGATGCAATTTAATGTCATACCCAGGACACACACTTTTTGGGATGGACTCAGAAGGGACAGAGTCAGCGTATTTAAGCTCCACCCACAGGGGTGTAGTGTAGACGAGATTTTTCGCCTTAGTACGACAACCTGTCTGGGAGAAGGAAAAGTCTTTGGAATTCTATAAATATGTACATATCAATGAAGTTAAAAAAAGAAGCTATGACACTTTATCAAGCTTAGCCTCGTTTGATATGAGGGTTGAATTATAGGGAACCCAATTAAAAAAATATGCACTGCCAGTGGGGCTAAGAATAAGCTGACTTTATCCACTGAAAAGGAATAACAACCCCCACCAAAAAAGGGGTGTCCTGGATATGACATTAAATCGCGTCTGATCATGTAGCTCCAGTTTTTGAGATTTCACTGCTATTACTCCCGTGTCCACTCTAACCCAGTGTGGTCGTGCCTGGTCGGTTATTGTTTATAGATTAAAGAAAACTGATAGAACCCCTGTTATGTTTTGACGTTTTGACCCGGCCAAAAATGCCATTCAAGGTGATGCATCGGAAGGAAGTGACACATTCTAATGGCAGTTATGAGAGGAAATTACGTGCGGAAATTGGCTGATGAAATGCGACGAGGTAAAAAAAAAATCTCATAGACTGACGCACCGGAAGAAAGTGACCTCTGAACTGCATAACAGTTATTTCCACTCGATGACGATCACACAGGCTATTCCAAAGATAGCAGAAGTGACACATCCCGATCGCGAGATATCGGAAGAAATTGCGGAGGCGTGGAGGCGTGTCCATATCACCGCGTGGGAGTTTGAAGGTAATATAAGGCCGACGAATTGAACAGAAGGAGGACAGTTGAGGACAGTTGAGTTCGACGAGCCAGTGGACAGGCGAGTAGAGTTGGAGACGGAGGTAGACGAAATGTAGTAAGGAAAGCCAGCACCCAGCAGAGCAGACTCCAGGGCTTCGGTTGAGCAGCCATGGAGAACGAGAAAGACACAGCGCAGACGGCCATAACTTCGGAGTCAAAATATTTCAGTTATGTTCGGTCTCTAGCTCCCTCTCACACGCAAACCTTGAACAACCCTTTCGAACCTTACAAATAAAGTGAGAGGTAAATATTTTTATAAAGAAGTCTTCCTGCATCTTTATCCTGCGTGCGTCTTTATCATTGCGTCTGTTTATTATTGTGTCGTTATGATACGGCACATGAGAACATAACACCCCGAGCCAAAAATAAAACCTCGGTATAAAATAACCCCAGTCGGTTTGACACTGTTAAACTGTTAAAATCAAACAATGTCTTGAAAGAAGCAAGTGGTGTAAGATTATTTAATAGTTTACTGCTGAAAAATGCTGGAAGGCTGGAATTTTTAGAACTGCTACAGCGTCTAATTATCGCTTCCCAAAAATTTGAATCGAGATACTTTATAGTGCAGAACTTTTAAACAGTTCAGCCCAATGCATATAATAACTCATTAGGAATTATCTGCTTCAAATCATCGGCGTTTGCTATTATTAAGAGATGAAATAGACAGATAAAAGGAGATTAAATAAATCAAACTCCGACCGTTTAACATTGAAACAAAATCAAAAACACAAGCACTGAAGGCTGCTTCCGGAGGTTTCGTGATGAACTACTATTTCCATTCAATACTTTTTTTTTCTTTCTATCTTTACAATGTCCTTATCATTAATCTCTATTCCCCCTTTTCATTTTCCATATGGTATTCATCTCAATTGCAGTGATTCATACAAAGACAGAGTCACTAAAAAAATTAAATAAATAAAAAAGATAGGACACTATCCTTTTCGGAATGAGTATTTAGTGGCGCTCGGGAAATCGTAAGGAAATAAAGTTAGGAAGTAAAAAGAACAAAAAAACAAAAAAAGGAAAATAAATTGTCACACAATAAAATTGCCACATTCCATATTTTTTTTAATGGGACCTGTAATATTAAAATAAGAAACAGAATTCCAGGCTTTATTCAAAGTATCACCCACTCTGTCTGTGAGGCTTAGCATATGCCGACTGGATCAACGACTGAGAGATAATGCGTTATTCGTAAATAATATTCGTAAATGGTTTTATGGTATATCAAGCATCGTAGATTATTTAATGAAAAACATTGTTTTTTCATATTAAATATCATTTGTAAACATTTTGTAGATTAATTTTTTAACCGAGCCTGAGCTCATTTCTTTCGCACAGAGATAAAAGATTTTTGTTTGTTTGTTTGAGTTTTATGGCATATCAACCCTTCTTAGTTATTTTATCACATATCCAACACTTTGAAGTTATTTAATGCCAAATCCATTTTATCTAAATTTTATGGCATATCAACCCTTGTAAGTTATTTTATAGCACATACAACCCTTCTAAGTTATTTCATGCTAAATCCATTTTATCTAAATTTTATGGCATATCAACCCTTGTAAGTTATTTTATAGCACATCCAACCCTTCTAAGTTATTTACTACCAAATCCATTTTATCTAAATTTTATGGCATATCAACCCTTGTAAATTATTTTATAGCACATCCAACCCTTCTAAGTTATTTAATACCAAATCCATTTTATCTAAATTTTATGGCATATCAACCCTTGTAAGTTATTTTATAGCACGTCCAACCCTTCTAAGTTATTTAATGCTAAATCCATTTTATCTAAATTTTGTGCCATATCAACCCTTGTAAGTTATTTTATAGCACATCCAACCCTTCTAAGTTATTTAATGCCAAATCCATTTTATCTAAATTTTATGGCATATCAACTCTTGTAAGTTATTTTATAGCACATCCAACCCTTCTAAGTTATTTACTACCAAATCCATTTTATCTAAATTTTATGGCATATCAACCCTTGTAAGTTATTTTATAGCACATCCAACCCTTCTAAGTTATTTACTACCAAATCCATTTTATCTAAATTTTATGGCATATCAACCCTTGTAAGTTATTTTATAGCACATCCAACCCTTCTAAGTTATTTACTACCAAATCCATTTTATCTAAATTTCATGGCATATTAACCCTTGTAAGTTATTTTATAGCACATACAACCCTTCTAAGTTATTTAATGCCAAATCCATTTTATCTCAATTTTATGGCATATCATCCCTTGTAAGTTATTTTATAGCACATCCAACCCTTGTAAGTTATTTAATGCTAAATCCATTTTATCTAAATTTCATGGCATATCAACCCTTGTAAGTTATTTTATAGCACATCCAACCCTTCTAAGTTATTTACTACCAAATCCATTTTATCTAAATTTTATGGCATATCAACCCTTGTAAGTTATTTTATAGCACATCCAACCCTTGTAAGTTATTTAATGCCAAATCTATTTTATCCAAATAAACAGTTATTTCGTGCCAATAGCTTAAAAAATAACGTTAATTGAATGTTTTTATGCACCTGCTTTATACAATGATAACTATATTTGTAATATTTTACTACATTTTATTTATTCTTTGTTTACATATTGATATAGGGTATCAAGTATTCCTATCTAATACAAATAATTTGCCTACAGTTATATGGTTTCAAGTATTACTATATACTACGAATAATTTACACATAATCATGTTACTTCAAGTGACTAAATTTAATCATTTGTTTTAACACAGTTATATAATTTTAAGTGTTCGAATCAAATTTTAGGTCGAGTTGTTTTTTAAGAGATTTTTGCTCGCAGTTATATGATATCAAGTATTCCCATCTAATACAAATAATTTGCCTACAGTTAAATGGTTTCAAGTATTCCTATCTAATACCTATAATAATATGATTTCAAGTAATTATTTATATCTAATTATAATCATTTGTTTGCACACAGTTATATGGTTTCCAGTTACAAACAATAATCCTTAGTAAATTATTATAACTTCAAGCAACTATTCTTAATTCAAATAATTTAGTCATAAATATTAATAATTTACTGTGTCAAGCATTCCTGGCCCAGTTGGCTGAGGCTGAAGAAAACACCGATTGCTCCTCTGCAGAGGGTTAAGCACCCCCCCGCGCAATGAGTGTTCTGGTGTGACACTAAACAGTCTGACAGTGAGGTTCTAGTAATGCTGGAGCTTTGGGGAATGCGGAGTACCCCTTCATTGCCATCGCCCCCAGGTCTACTCTAGCCTGGAATGGTAGTACCTGAGAGGTTCCTATCTATGGGTTAAATAGAACGAAACTGCGTACTTATGCAAAAGTGAATTGCTTGAAATAGAACTGTTTTGACATGTGAACTACGTACTTATGCTAAACTGAATTATTTGAAATAGACATTGAAACTGTACAACGGTAAATTGAATTTTTCGAAATAGAACTGTTTTGACATTTAACTGTGTGTAAACAAAAACTATACTTATACTAAACTAAATTGTTTGAATCAGAACTATTTGACTAAACTGAATAGCTTGAAATAGAAATGATTTTGACAATTAAACTGTATACTTATGCTAAACTGAGTTGTTTGAAATAGAACTGTTTTGCTTAAATGAATAGCTTTAAACAAATGTTTATTTTTTACATTTAAACTATTTACTCATGCTAAATTGAATTGTTTGAAATAGAACTGATTATTTGTATAAAAATTGATTTGGCATTAATTAACCCACAAAGGTTGATATGCTATAAAACCCGAACAAACAAACCAAATCAAAAGTTTAGAGTTCAAATCTTAATAGAAGCCGGAATTTCTAATGCTGATTTTCCGGTAACTGTTTGAGTTCCATCTATGAATCAGATTGATCTGTTTAAAAAATTATTTATATTCGATAGGACCGTGTGCAAACAAAAAAGTCACGAAAGAAACAACAAAACAATATTGTAAATATAAGCGTACAATGAACGTGATTCCTTTACCTCAAGGCATAAAATAAGCCGTGAAGTACTGATGACCCGTTAAAATCAATCAACTAATCAATCAGAATAAGCTTTACAGCCGGAGTCTGTTTTGGGGTTGGTTATTTGAGTTAATGACATATCAACTCTTGTGGGTTATTTAATGCCAAATCCTGTTCTCACACACACACACACACACACACACACACACACACATTATTTGTAAGTGAATAGTTTGTTGGTAACGTTATTTTTTGACAAGTTAAAGATCATTTGTTAGCATACAGTTCAATAGTTTCAAGTATGGCTATCTAACGCTAATAATTTTTATTTGATATTAATTTGTTTGCACACAGTTTAATGATTGCAAGTATTCTTTTAAACAATAATAATTCAAACTTCTACTTAGTATTTCTATCTAACAGTAATTCTATGTAATGCTAATCCTTTGTTTATATACAATTAAATGATTTAAGGTATTGCTGTCTAACACTGATAATTCTATTCAATTTTATTCATTGTTTACTCTCGGTTAAATGATTTCAAACATTGCTATTTCAACCCAATTGACCCTCAGTCACTGATTTTAACACGTTTAAGAAAAATCAGGGTTGGTTACTATATATTTCAGAACCTTTCTTCTTCATATTTCTCAAAGGGAGCCGCCGTCTCTGGTTGGTGCTCAAGACGACGCGTCTGGTATATCCGGCCACCGCTTCTCTCCTCATTGACTGTTTGAGTCTCCTCTCATTATATAATTTTCTCAACGCCTACACATGTTTCTTCCGGTTCTCAATTGACGTGATTCATTTCCGCTGTCCCTTTGTTTACATAGGTGGAATATCCTGTTCAGAAATCCACAACTAACATGCTGTCAACGGTCAATATGTCACACGTATCCCGTGTGTGTCGCAGTCACTTTATTCGGTAGGAACACTCATAGCCTTCTTATAGATTAAGTTTTAGCTTTACCAAATATGAGTTGTTGCTTACTCAGCCAGCTCATTTTGAAAAGAAAGTCACTCGTTGAGTGAATTCACTTGTTACTTCGACTTGTGCCGGACAGAGCTAATTCTATATTTTATAAATGTTATGCATTTGTGTGCATTATATAATGTGATGGCTTGAAAATTTGATAGCGCTTCTTTCTTTCTTTCTTTCTTTCTTTCTTTCTTTCTTTCTTTCTATTTCCCATCTTTCTTTTTTCAAATGATTTTGTTTGCTTCTGTTTTTTTAATTTCTTTCTTTTTTTCTTTCTTTCTTTCTTTCTATTTCCCTTCTTTCTTTCTTTCTTCAAATGATTTCGTTTGCTTCTGGTTTCTTTTTCAATTTCTTTCTTTCTTTCTTTCTTTCTTTTTTAAATGATTTTGTTTGCTTCTGTTTTTTTAATTTCTTTCTTTCTTTCTTTCTTTCTTTCTTTCTGAATTTTGCTTCTCTGATTCTGTCTGTCCTTTTCTTTCTTTCTTTCTTTCTTTCTTTCTTTCTTTCTTTCTTATTTGTTTAATTCCCGTTTCTTTGTTTTAAATTGTCTTTCTTTATATGTCTCCTCTTTCTTTTCTTATCGTTCATTCTTTTTATACTTTTTTGTTTTTTGCTTGTTTTTTATTCATTCCTAATCCCCGCCACCTTTATTCTTCTTGCATTCTTTCTTTTTTCGTTCTTCTCTCTATTTCCCGTTTCTTTGTTTCAATCTGTCCTTTTCTTTCTTTCTTTCTTTCTTTCTTTCTTTTCTCTGTTTCTTTCTTTCTCTGCTTCTTTCTTTCTTTCTTTCTTTCTTTCTTTCTTTCTATTTCCCTTCTTTCTTTCTTCAAATAATTTCGTTTGCTTCTGTTTGTTTTTCAATTTCTTTCTTTCTTTCTTTCTTTCTTTCTTTCTATTTCCCTTCTTTCTTTTTTCAAATGATTTTGTTTGCTTCTGTTTTTTTAATTTCTTTCTTTCTTTCTTTCTTTCTTTCTTTCTGAATTTTGCTTCTCTGATTCTGTCTGTCCTTTTCTTTCTTTCTTTCTTTCTTTCTTTCTTTCTTTCTTTCTTTCTTTCTTATTTGTTTGATTCCCGTTTCTTTGTTTTAAATTGTCTTTCTTCATATGTCTCCTCTTTCTTTTCTTATCGTTCATTCTTTTTAAACTTTTTTGTTTTTTGCTTGTTTTTTATTCATTCCTAATCCCCGCCACCTTTATTCTTCTTGCATTCTTTCTTTTTTCGTTCTTCTCTCTATTTCCCGTTTCTTTGTTTCAGTCAGTCATTTTCTTTCTTTCTTTCTTTCTTTCTTTCTTTTCTTTCTTTCTTTCTTTTCTCTGTTTCTGTCTATCTATCTTTCTTTCTTTCAGTCTTTCTTTCTTTCTTTCATTCTTTCTTTCTTTCTAATTCCCTATTTATTTTCTTCTTTTGTATATTGTGATATTTTGCGAATTTTATGCTGTGATAGTCATTTAGCCAGTTTAGTTTGGCATATGGTTAAAAGTATTGGCCACACGGTAAGAATTGAACTCACTAATGATGGATCGTTACAATACACATGATATATGAAAACCTCACCCTTAATCAGTCGTAAAATCTAGGTGCCGCCAGTTACTTTTACCAAGGTGATATATCTTAATCAATACGCTTGATTATTGAGTCATCTTAGTCTTATCCTGAAAAAAAAAAATGTACTTCCTATAAGACAGTATATGGGGGCGTGCCTTCAGCGTGGTGGCAAACGAGCTGGACGGTGACATCGTAGTAAACGAGTTAAAACTCCAGTTGCGCAATTACGTTCAATTTAGGGCTAATATCTTTGAGAAAGGAATAAACACCCTTATCATCCAGCTATAGGCTAAATACAACCGCTATTTCTCCTCTGCAAAGGTGGCTTTGGCATTAAATAATCCACAAAGGTTAACATACCATTAAAAAAAGAAAAAAAAAGAAAAAAACAAAAGGCAAAAACAAGTAAAATAAAATTCTGTCTTCCTTGTTTTATTTTTGAATACAAAATAAAAAATGATGAATGATTCTAAAATTACAAGGAACACGTCCTGGGATATTTTTATGTGCCAACTTTCTCTAATTTTAGAACCTGACAACGACCCTGATTCCGATATCATTTTTCACGTTTTCATATTTTTTTATCGTATTTTTTTTTCTGCTCTGAGCGGACATTTTCGCTTCATCTACCTCTTGTCAATCTTTTTTTTTATTTATGGCCAATCGCTGCCTTTTTTGTTGATACTTTTTTTTGTTTTTCAGTTACAGCATCGTTTTATTTTTTGCAGGTGTGTTTCTACGTTTTTCTTTCAAGATCAACTTTTCATTTCATATAAAATCAAATTCTCCAAAACTTACAACGTTTCTTTTTTCCTTCCGTTCGTTTTTGTATGCATCATTTCATTTAGTTTTTTTTATTATTTGTTTCCTAATCCTAATCTTAACTTCTTTAGGGTGTCCTCGTGGTGTAATGGTTAAAGCGATGGACTGCGGAATCGTAGTACGCGAGTTCGTACTCCAGTCGCGCTATTACGTTCACTTTCGGGCAAATACCCTTGGGAAAGGTATGAATCCCCTTATCCTCCCAGCTATGGGTTAAATAGTACCACTACTGTTCCTCTAGGAGAATATCTTTGGCATGAAATAACCTAAAATATGCCATTAAACAAAGAAGCCAAACCATCAACTTCTTTCTTATTTTAGGCACTCAGTGGCGTAACGGCTAAACGCCTGCACTACGACCTCGATATAAGCAAGTTCGAATTCAATTCACTTTTAGAGTAATACCCGAGGGAAAGGCATGAACCTCCCTATTCCCACAGCTACAAGTTAAATAGTACGAAAACTGTTCTACAAGGATTGCTTTCACATTAGATTATTCGCAAAGGTTGATATGCCATTAAATAAAGAAACCAAACCTTTCTTTCTTTCTTTCTTTCGGATTCCCCGTTTCTTTTTTCTTTCTTTCAACTTTCTAATGTTTTTTTTGAATGATTGATTTTATTCAATTCTGTTTTTTTTAATCATTTTTTTCTCTTCACGTTCACTTTTTTTGCTATGTTTTTTTTATTCAATTTTCTTTGAATCCGTCTGTCTTTCTGACATTTCCTCCCTTTCTTCATTTCTTTTAGTCATCCTCTCTTTCATCCTTCTGATAATCTATCCATATGTCTATTTTCTAATTCATTTCTTTCTTCCTTATTCAATCTTTCTTTCTTTCTTTCTTTCTTTCTTTCGTTTTAATTTTTTTCGTTCTTTCTAATTCACGTTCTCATTCATTCTTTGGTTTTGTTTGTTTGTTTGTTTGTTTCTTTCTTTCTTTCTTTCTTTCGTTTTAATTGTTTCAATTTTTTCAAATTTACTTTCTTTCTTTCTTTCTTTCTTTCTTTCATTTTTTATTTCTTTCGTTTTAATTTTTTCGTTCTTTCTAGTTCACGTTCTCATTCATTCTTTGGTTTTGTTTGTTTGTTTGTTTGTTTGTTTCTTTCTTTC
>OY757910.1:105425355-105463450 GCA_963585895.1 Sepioteuthis lessoniana
AGTTCTAATTCAAACAATTCAGTTCAGCATAAGTATGCAGTTTAGTTCTATTTAACCCATAGATAAGGCCCTATCAGGTGCTACCATTCGGAGCCAGAGTGGACCTGGGGGCCATGGCAATGAAGGGGTGTGCCGCATTCCCATAAGCTCCAACATCACTGGAACCTCACCATCAGATTGTTTGGTGTCATATCCAAGACACTCGTTGGTGGGGACTAAGAACGGACAACTAGTTAAGGTTTAGAAAAAAGCCTGGAAGAATTGGAAATTAGAGGACAAATCGAGACCATCCAGACTATAGCATTTTTAGCATTGGCTAGAATACTGAGAAAAGTTCTGGAGACCTGAGGAGAATTGCTATCACTCAGCCTCCGATGAACGACTAACAATTTGGGGACCAGTTCTCTTAACTGAGTGTTATATTGTCATCTACAGCATCATAACGACACAATAATAAACAGACGCAGGAAGACTTCTTTAGAAAAATATTTGTACCTCTCACTTTATTTGTAAGGGTTCGAAAGGGTTGTGTGGGGTTTTACTGTGATAGGGAGCTGGAGACCGAACAGAAACTGCAATATTTTGACCCCCCACTCTTATGGCCGTCAACGTTGTGTCTTTCTCGTTCTCCAGATGCTCAACCGGAGGCCCTGAGGCCCAGAGGCCCACTCTGCTGGGTGATGGCTTTCTTTACAGCATCTTATCAGCAACTTCCCTGAAACCCAACTCATTAGAGCCCCAAGGCCCCTTCGGCCTGATGTGGCTTTTCATACCACATGTCATCTATAACTCCGTCCGATCTCTAACAGGAACCATATGACTTCTGTCTTGACTGAGTTATATAATAGTTCAACGCCCACTCAGTCGCCTACTCGATCTTTGAAATCACATGTTTGATCGTCATCAAGTGGAAATAACTGTCATGCAGTTAACAGGTCACTCTCTTCCGGTGCATCAGTCTATGAGTGTACCATGGGAATTTTTTTACCTCGTCCCATTTCGTCTGCCAATTTCCGCCCACGCGATTTCCTCTCATAACTGCCATTAGAATGTGTCACCTCCTTCCGGTGCATCACCTTGGAATGGCATTTTTGGCCGGTTCGAAGGCCAAAATACAACACTGAGCAGAGACAACTAATCTGCTAAAAGTGATTTCTATGTACGCCTAGCGAATGCTATTGATAGGTTATCGATCACATGAAAGTCTGATCTATCCAATAAAATTACACAGGATATCTTCCAAACTGTATCTGTGCACTTTCCGCTACATGGATGCATCAGATGGATACTGAAAAAAGGATGAGAAAAAAAGCTAAAGGGGTACTGCACAAGAATGCTTCCTCCTGTCTCGAACAAATCCTTGAAGCAACACCCAACAAAGCAGCAGTTGTACGGCCACCAGCCACCAATCTTAAAAACCATTCAAGTAAGACGAACAACACATACGGGGTATTGTTAGAGATGTTAGAACGAACTTATGGGCGACGTTCTCATAAGGACTCCTGTAATGGATGTAGTGAGTCGGGTTTTTCATGTAAACTGAATTACGCAAGAACTTGACACAGTAATAAGAAAAATTTAAAATAGAAAAGCAGCAGGACTTGATTGGTTTCTTTGTTTAATGGTATATCAACTCTTTTTTAGGCTTTTCAATGCCAAAGCCATTCTCCTAGAAGAACAGTAGTGGTACTATTTAACCCATAGCTGGGAGGATAAGGGGGTTCATACCTTTCCCGAGGGTATTTGCTCGAAAGTGAACGTAATAGCGCGACTGGAGTACGAACTCGCGTACTACGATTCCGCAGTCCATCGCTTTAACCATTACACCACGAAGACACCCCCAGCAGGACTTGATGAAATACCCCCATAAGTATGGAAGACCATGGAATTCGACGCCATACTGCTCTGACACTGTAATGCAGTATATGACAAAGTAATACATATAGACAAAGGAATACATCCTCTCCTTCCCTGTGAACGGTGGTCTTGGAATACTACCAGGGTATAATCCTTACATGCATAGCGGCGAACATCTACAATTCTCTTCTACGCATCAGCATAAAACCCATTTTGAGAAAATACTAAGAAAGAACCATAATGGCTTTCGGAGAAATCGATCCAAGACATCACAAATTTTGACTATCCTTCGAATTCGAATTCTATGTGTATGTGCAAAAAACCATACAATATTTTTTTCGACTTCTCCAAGGCCTTTGACTCTATACACAGAAGAAAGATGGGGCAAATACTACTCGACTCCAACCTACTGGAATAGGTCTCCATGTCAAAGCACACAAGACGGAATAAATGTGCTTTAATCAAAGAGGCGACATTTCCACACTATATGGTAGTTCTCTGAAACTAGTAGACAAGTTCACCTACATGGGAAGCAGTGTCTCATCAACCGAGACAGTCATCAACACGCGACTAGCAAAGGCATGGACAGTTATCGATAGCCTATCGGTCATGTGGAAGTCAGACCTAACCGATACAATAAAATGCAGTTTCTTCCAAGCAGTGGTCGTGTCGATACTGCTATATGGATGCACTACATGGACGCTAACTAAACGTATGGAGAAAAAGCTGGACGGTAATTACACAAGAATGCTGTGAGCAATATTGAACAAATCATGGAGGCAGCACTCTACAAAGCAGCAGCTGTACGGCCACCTACCACCCATCACGAAAACTATCCAAGTTTGACGAACCAGACATGCAGGACACTGCTGGAGAAGTAAGGACGAACTCATAAGCGATGTACTCTTGTGGACCCCTTCACATGTAAGAGCAAAGGCAAGACGACCAGCTCTGTGTCGATATAGGATGTAGCCTTGAAGACCTGCCGGAAGCGATGGACGATAGAGACGGGTGGCGAAAGAGAGTCAGGGGGGATCCGTGCTGGTGATATGACATAATGATGATGACATAGATGTGCCAGTGTTGGCTGAGTTTAATCAAGTCAGTGCGGACACTGGATGTAGTCTAGAAGACCTGCAAGGAGCGACAGGTGATCGGGATAGACGGTGAAAGAGGATTTCGTACTGTTAATATGACTTTATGATGATGATATATATATATATATATATACAAAGAGAGAGAGACAGAGAAAGAGAGAGAGAGGGAGGAGCGAGAGAGAGAGAGAGAGAGAGAGAGAAGAGAGACGTTCATGGTTTAATGGTTATCATCGTAGAAAATGGACACGGTGATCCGAGTTCAAATCCTGGATGTGACTGTTTGCATTTTGCATAGTGAAAGGTATGAATCCGAATATGCCTCATCCAGCTCTAGGAAAATATAAGAGTACATTCAAGTCTTTAATATTGATATGGTAACCAATCAAGGAGAATGAAAGCTCTTAATTTAAACTGGCCAAACTCTGTTTAAAGAGTGCTTATTTATGGCAACCAGCATGTGTCGATGAGTTTGGTACATAAATACACTCATTCATATATACATTTATATATAGAATGAAAGAAAGATTGATATATATGTGTAGATTTATGTGTATGTGTGAGTATGTATGTATGTATGTATGTATGTGTGTGTAAAGGAAAGTCTTTAATTCGTAAACAATAGTAAATAGATTCTGTAAGTTTATCATGATTCACACACACACTACACACACACACACACATATATATATATATATATATATATATATATATGTGTGTGTGTGTGTGTGTGAATAAGTATGGAGAAAAACATATTGATATGTCTGAGTATATATCTATCTGTATATAGAGAGATAGATATGTGTGAGCGTGTGCGTATGTATATGTATATGTATAGAGAGACATATTATGTATATATATATATATATATATAGGGAGAGAGAGAGATACATAGATATGTTTGTGTTTGTAAAGGAAAATCTTAGCACGTAAACGCTTTTAAAGAGCTTCTGTAAGTATATGACTCATATGCATACACACACACACACACACACACACATGTATATACATATATATATATATATATGAGTGTTTGTGCGTGTGTGTGTGTGTGTGTGTGTGTGTGTGTGTGTGAGTGTGTGTGTGTGTGTGTGCAGGGAAAACTTGACACGTAAAGGTGGAGAGATACACTTTTTAAAAAAAATTCTTTTCTAATCCTGACACGTTTCGGCCTTTTGCCAATATCGGAAAGTGTTTATTTCAAGACTGTTTACCATTGAAGTGTTCCGCCTTTCAAGATTGATTGAATTCGCCTTAAGAACGTTAAAGTCTGAGTTCCAACGAGTTTAACAACAATTGGGAAGCTTGCTAATAAGTTCTCTTGTTGCGAAAAAATATTTTGAAATTTGAAATATGATTGTGATATGTTTTACACAGTAATGATTAATATTTTCACCCGATTTTCCATCTGGATTTTGTAATAGAACATTGAATAGCAAATATTTTGATAAAAATGCCATAAATTAGTACTTTTCTGTTTGGTTTGGTGTCTTTTTTAATGTCATAGCAATTATACTATTTAATTCCATAGCTATCTTTGCAAAAGAACAGAGGGATACTATTTAAGCCATTACTGCGGAAGGAGATAAGGATTTCATGCCTTTTTTAAGTGAAAATAAAATTGCGACTGGACTTCAAGCTCAATAATTTGAGACAACAGTCTATTACTTCAGCCATTACTCCCATAAGTACGTAAGAGTCTACGATTATTTTGCCCTAATCCTAACTGTGTACTTTGGTGTATTTGCGGTTTATTGCTGATATATATATATATATATATATATATATATAGTCATCCACAGACAGATCTGTTTCGTTCTATCAGAACTCATCAGTGTGGCTAGACAGTATCTCCCCGTAGCTGGGATCGAAACCCGGTGGACTGAAACACCAAGACCAAAGCTTCTAACCATTTAGCTACCAGGAGATATTAGCTACGAAGTACATTTTTAAACGGTTATGAACCACAATTACTATTATTTACATACATCCGTTCAAACGGCCGCCGAGATCTCAATTCAAATACGAAGAGACTTGCAAAGGCGCTAATGGCAACACGAATACTCCTTCGCTAGAGAACTCAACTCTTATTGCTGATATATATATATATCAGCAATAAGATACATTAGATCATGTGGTTGCGCTTTCTTACCATGGCTGGTAGATTTGGCATCGCTGGTGGCCCATTGGTAGAAGTTCGGTTTCTACATTCCGGTGTTGCTGATTCGATCTCTCGTGGTGGAGATCACAGTATGCACTGCTGATCAGAACTAATAAGGTCGAAATAGCTCTTCAGTGTTCCGTATGTCACATGAGGGTGTTTGCCGGATTTTTTAGTTATGGTAATTTAATTTATATATATATATATATATATATATATATATATAAGCATTCAGAGAGAGACTGATTCGTTGTATCACAACTCATCATTGTCGCACGACGCTACAAGCCGGGATCGAAATGCACATACCTTTACGTCAGGCTGATAACATACCCCTAAGTCAAACCAGGGACTCAACGTCAGTACGGGAATTAACGCATATGTATTAACTTTCACTTGTTTATATTTTGAGCTATCGGATACCAAAGTGCTTAGTTCGTTTGAAGAGCTTTGTATTACGCAAGTGGCAACTGTTATATTCCTTTGTCAATTTGCTCAACCTCGCGGTATATATATTCTAATATTTTTTTTGTTGGTCCAACGAGAGAAAAAAGTAAATATTTCAAGAGGAATAGGTCCACTACACTTTTATTTATTTATTTCGTTCTTCTGAGAACATTTAGTAATTTACTTTCTTTTTTTTTTTTTTGCTTCGATGTCGCAATAGGCCACGTGAATGGGGCACCCAATGAAACTCGAACTCATTCGACTAAAAAATCTACGCCGATAGCGTATACGCAAAAATCTATTCATAAAATATTCCTTCGCTTACGCTGAAAATGACGATATGTTTAGGGTAAGATATCCGACTGATGTAAAGTCAGCTGAGTTTTGTTTCCTAGCTGGAAGTTGCCCAGTCAGCTGGGATTGTAGAATACTCCGACTTTTCTGCAGAGGGGTAAGATTCCCCCAACGAGTGCCCTAGATATGACACTAAGCAATTTGACAGTGAGGTTTCAGTATTGTTTGAGCTTTTGGGCATACAGAGTACCCCTTCATTGCCATTGCTCCCAGGTCGACTCTAGCCCTGAGTGATAGAATCTGATAGGTTCCTATCTATGGGTCAAATAGAACTAAACTATGTACTTATGTTAAATTGAATTGTTTGAAATTAACTATTTTTACATTTAACTTTGTGGTTAAATTGTGTGCTTGTGTTAAACTGAATTGTTTGAAATAGAACTGTATTGATATTTAAGTGTTGTAACATATTGACCATCGACCGAGCCGTCAATCAAGAGATGCACCTGTGTAAATAAGCAGAAGAACAGCGGAAGCAGGTAGGCGGTAAAAAATAATATACCCAGGCACACAGACGGTCTGAGTCAGTTGGAGACAAAATGCCGAATTGAGAGCCAGCGTGAGAATCAGCTTGCAGACTGAGGGCTTGCGGCCTTCAGTGACCCACGGTTGGGCAACCCAGCCAAGATGAGAAAGAAGTACTGCTGGGTCAATATAGCAGTCTGTTCCGTCTCCAGCTCATCTCTCACACACAACAGAAACATCACCCTTTCGAGAATAAATTGTGAGAGATTATATTTTTATAAAGTAGTGTGTTCGTTCGTTCATTGAAGTTCGTCATTATGTTTGATTATGTTCTGCATATATTTGTATATGTATATGTATTATGGATATACAACAGTGTGTTTAAAGAAAAATCTGTACTTATACTGAACTGAATTGTTTGAAACTTTTATCAAAATCATATAGTTATATGATTTCAAATATCGTCATTGGATAATTTTTTCATTACTAAATGGTTTTAAGTTATGGATGTGGCCTTGGAATAAAGGTTGTCATTGTTAAGAATGGATATGGCGAATCGAGCTCAAATCCTAGATGAGGTTGCTTGCATTTTCACATAGCTCTATTGCTATTGTGAAAGGTATGCATCCATCTCTTCTCCATCCAGGTATGAGTAAATAGTAGGGCAGATTGGGCGATTTAAACTTGGCATGGCCGCCAGTTTTGGAGAAGGAAAACTCTGAATACAAATCTGTTAAAATCTGCTTAAAAATTGACCTTGTGTTGCACCCTCTTCGTGCTGATGAGTATATATATATATATATATATATATATTATCAAATAACTGTTCCAAATTAGAGCCCAATCGGCTGGGATTGTAGAATACGCAAACTGTATCTCTGCGGAGGGGTAAGTCCCTCACGAACGAATGTTCTGCATATGACTCAAAGCAATCTGATGGCGAGACTCTAGTAATGATCGAGTATGAGGTAATGTGGAGGTCTCCTTAATTACCGTCGCTCTCAGGTCCACTCTGACCCGGATGGTAGCAACTGACAGGGTCATATGAATGGGTGAAATAGTACAGTGTATCATTTAAACTGAATGCAAACTGATGCTAAACTGAATAGTTTGAAATATAACTGTTTGTTCATTCGACTGCGTGTAACAAATGACGGATGTTTAATTGAAATGTAAATAATATACTTAAATGGTTTCAAGTATTTGAACCATTTAATTGTGTGCAAAAGAATAAAGTTAGGCTCGTTTAAAAAAACGTTATCAACAAAATGTGTTGACAAATCATACATATTTATTAAATATATATATAAAAAGGAATTGCCATTAAATAACTTACAATGGTTGATATGCCAAAAGCCCAACCAAACCAAATCATATTTAATGTACATGTATGAAATGGGTTTGGCATTACATAATATACAATGGTTGATATGCCATAAAGCCCAACCAAAGCAAATCATGTATTTTATCATACAAGCATAAAGTGGATTTGGCATTACATAATCTACAACAGTTGATATACCATAAAACCAAACCAAACCAAAGCAAATCATACATATTCAATGTACATGTATAAAGTGGATTTGGCATTAAATAACCTACAATGGTTGATATGCCATAAAGGCCAACCAAACCAAACCTATTCCAATTGAGTGTTAATAATTCTTTTTTTCTAGTTATAAGGTATTACAAATTCCTCTCTGATACAAATACATCTTGCAGACTGTTATACGGTTTCAAGTATTCCTCTCTAATACAGAAAATTTACGAGCAATTATACGATTTGAAGTAATTATTTCTATTTAATCATAACAGTTGTTTGCTTTCAGTCGTATTATATAAGATAATCCTATTTTATGCAAATAGTGGGTGTCCACGAGGTGTTATGGCTAAAGCGACGGCCTGCGGAATCGTAGTAAGCGAGTTCGAACTCCAGTCGCGCCATTACGTTCACTTTCGGACAAATACCTCTAGGAACTGTATGAACCCACTTATACTCCAAGCTATGGGTTAAATAGTTCTATAACTGTTCTTCTAGAAAAGTGGATTCGGCATTAAATAATCTAATAAAGGTTGATATGTTATCAAACAAAGAAACCAAACCTAATACGAATAACTTGCATACTTTTAAAATCTTTCAAGTTTTCTTCTCTAATACAAATTATTTTCAAACATCTATTTGATTCTTCAATGGAACTCTGACAGGAACAAAATAAATTTCCTAAGTCATCGATACAGGTTGGAATTCCCTACTGATAGGACTGGCGCACCATAATCTTTATAATCTATATTTAGCCTTGCTCCCTATTCAGCTTATCATTATAAAGATCTTATTGTCGTGGACTAGTGATTATTTTGCTCATCTTTAACAGTGACTGCATATAACTGTGAGGAAATGATTAGTTTGTCTCCAAAAATTCTACACGCAAGCACACACACACAAACACAAGCAAATATGGACACACACCATCAGCGCACACGCACATTCATACACACATACAAATATAGTCAGAGACATCGTTTCTTTTAGTCATGAAAACGGACGCCAATACCCAAACGCTTCAAATGGAAAGATCCTTTTCCCTTTGTCTGAGACTGATGCGAAATTGTCGTGAGGGAAGACAGCGTGTCTGGTTGACTGTTGGCTTCACCTCATGTTCGGATCGCTTCGCTAGTCAGGGCAAATCGAACACGCGATTCCTTAAAAAGCACGCAATTTGTAAAACTGCTCACGCGTACATAGAGGGCCAATAAAACACCGGCCGTAGCCAATTAAGATCTAAACCCTGAAGTCTAGAGGACCTAGTTAATATGAAAATTACAACCACTGTCAGGTAGTTTTTTTTTTCTTTTTAGGTATTTTCAAATAAAGCATTGTTAAACATTAGTTTTATCAATTATTACTAATATTTTCTTTCATTATAATTTTCCTTGATGCTTTTATTTCAAGTCACTCTGTCGTCAGTCTATGACAACTTGGATTTCGCTCGGATTGGAAATCATCATCATCATCATCATCATCATGTCGTGCTGGTAGCACGGATATCCCTGACCCTCTCTCTCTCGCCACTTTTCCCTATCGTTCATCGCCTCAGGCAAGTTTTCTGGACAACATCCCGAATCCTCACATAGTTGCTGAATGTATGTTCGTGTTGGTCGTCCTGCTTTTGCACGGCCATGTGTGGGGGTCCATAGTAGTACATCACTTATGGGTTCGTCCCTGCTTCTCCAGCAGTGTCCTGCATGTCTGGTTCGTCTAACTTGAATAGTTTTCGTGATGGGAGGCAGGTGGCCGTACAGTTGGTGTCTTGTGGGGTGTTGCCGCCAGGCCTTGTTCAAGATTGCTAGCTGCATTCTTGTGTAATTTCCGTCTAGCTTCTCCTCCAGCCGTTTTGTTAGAGTCCATGTAGTGCATCCATATAGCAGTATCGATGCGACCGCTGCCTGGAAGAAACTGTGTTTCATTTTATCGGTTAGGTCTGATTTCCATGAAATAATAATGGATAAGCTTTGGTTGAGATTCAAACTCGCGAATCAGAAAAGTGTGCTTATATACATTACCTAAGTATCGGTGCGTGAATCTCAGAGTCATTCTCTTTGTTATTCTAGCTGATTGGTGAAAATCTTGTTATATTGCATTGTGTCGTAGTTCCTAGGGTACTGTAAAGATTTTACTGATTAAAACACTTTTTGTATTATTTTCTAATATTACACACACACATACACACACACACACACACTTATATATATATATATATATTTATATATATATATATATATATATAATATATATATAATAAAGTCACCGGCCCATAGGACCAGTGGGTAGAGTGTTCGCCATTGGTCCGGGAGACAAGGGTTCAATCTAATACGTCTAGTTATACCAAAAACTCAAAAAATGGTCCTTGATATCTCCTTGCTTAACACCCGGCATTATATCAAGGGTAAAGTGGAGAAATCAGGGAAAAGGAGAAGCACAATCCCCTACACCTCGGTGTAGTAACAAACAAAAAGGGAACTTTCGGTTCGTCCTTGACTACGGTCGCCAACATTACTTTTACTTCTACTTTACTATATAAAGGAAAAGTTGGTGACCTTAGTTGAGGGCGACCCGACGGCTCTCTTTTCAATAGCTTCTCCTCCAAGGTGTGGGGTCACTACTTTCCTCGGATTGCTCCATTTTACCCTTGATATGTACCTTATAATGCTGGGTGTTAAGCAAGGCGGTATCGAGTAATCTTTTGGATTCTTCGGTATGACTCGATCTGGGATTGAATACCAGTCTCCCAGGCCATTAGCAAATACTCTACCCACGAGGCTAATATATATATATTAGATGTTAGATATTTTAACGGCATGTCAACGTTAATTTTATTCTTAAAGGTTGGGAAATTACGTTCATTGTACTTTTAGCGTAATTGTTTTTAAAAAGGTTTTGTGCATAGTTATTTGATATCAAGTATGCCTATCTAATACAAACAATTTGCAGTTGTATTGTATCAAGTATTCCAATCTAGTAATAGTAATGACATGGAGACTAATAATTATAACTATTTTGTAATCGTCATTTGTTTGCACACAGTTATATGGTTTTAATTAATTTATTAAAAAAAAATTGTGAACAGTTATAACTTGAAGTAACTCTTCTTAATATGAATAATTTTATCATCATCATCATGTCGTGCTGCTAGCACGGATATCCCTGACCCTCTCTCGCCACTTTCCCCAATTATTCATCGCCTCTGGGTTACATCCCGTATCCTCACATAGCTGCTGTATGTATGTTCGAGCTGGTCGTTGTGCTTTTACTTTGCCATATGCGGGGGTCCATAGGAGTACATCACTTATGAGCTCGTTCTTGCTTCTCCAGCAGTGTCCTGCGTGTCTGGTTCGTCTAACTTGTATAGTTTTCGAGATGGGAGGCAAGTGGCCGTAAAGTTGGTGTCTTGTGGGGTGTTGTCGCCAGGACTTGTTCAATATTGCTCTCAACATTCTTGTGTAATTGCCGTCTAGTTTCTTCTCCAGCCGTTTAGTTAGCGTCCATGTAGTGCAGTATCGATACAACCGCTGCCTGGAAGAAACTGCGTTTCGTTTTATCGGTCAGGTCTGATTTCCATATGATCGAGAGCCTATTGATAGCTGTCCATGCTTTCGTTAGTCGTGTGTCGATGTCTTTTTCGGTTGATGAGACTCTACTTCCAAGGTAGGTGAATTTGTCTACTAGTTTCAGGGAAGCTCCGTCTCGTGTGGTAATGTTGCCCGTTTGGTTGTAACACATATATTCAGTTTTGTGTGCATTGACATGGAGGCCAATGCCTGCTGCGTCTCGTTCCAAACTATGCAGTAGTGTCTCTGCTTGATTAGGCGTATTCGCCAGTAACGCCAAGTCATCAGCGTAGTCGGCGTCGGTGATTGTTTTTGCGGGGTACCTTTTACTTCTTTTCTTCGTCAGCTCGAAGCCATTTTCTTTGATTTTATCGATCGAAGTTCTAAGCACGTAGTCTAGACAGATGATAAAGAGGTATGGGGCTAGCGTGTCTCCTTGTAGTACTCCTGCAACAATGTCGAAATATTCCGTGTCTCCATCTGGTGAACGTACTTTCACTTTAGTGTTTCTGTAGAGAATCATTATTGCTGCTACGGTTTCTTTTGGTAGGCCGTATGCTAGTGGGATTAGTTCCATCTTCCCTCTGTGGATGGAATTTACTGTAATATATTATCAAGTATTCCTATCTAATACAAATAATGTGTACACAGTTTCAGGTGTTCCTACCAAATACTAATGAATATATGCTTTCAAGAAATTATTTCGATTTAACAAAAGTAATTTGTAATAATAAACCTTAAGTAGAGCTTTATTCTTAACACAAATTATTTGCAGCTACACGAAATAAATTATTTCTATCAAATCTGAATAATTTTAAATAGATCTATTCGACCCTGACAGGCATTACTATTCAGGGTCAGAATAAACCTGCGTATATCTACAGTGGTTCAACAAACATCCTTGACACAATGTTCCCTATCATTCAGCATCAAAATATTCAATTTTTTAAAAGCTGTCTCCTTGGTTGAGCTGAGAACTTTTACAGTACTTTCTCATGAAACAAAGCATAATAATGTTTGGTTGCTTGCTCTGTTTTATGGCGAATCAACCCTTTTCGGGTCATTTAACGCCGAATTAAGTCATTTCGATAAATTTCAAACTATTCAATTTAATAT
Source organism: Sepioteuthis lessoniana (assembly GCA_963585895.1). Taxonomy (NCBI): domain Eukaryota; kingdom Metazoa; phylum Mollusca; class Cephalopoda; order Myopsida; family Loliginidae; genus Sepioteuthis; species Sepioteuthis lessoniana. The sequence continues at coordinate 105,437,956 of OY757910.1, forward strand.
AAGTATGATATTTTGGTTACACACAGTTTCAATGTCAGAAAAAGTTCTCTTTCAAACAGTTCAGCTTAGCGTAAATTCTCAGTTCAGTTCTAGTTGACCAATAGATAGGACCCTATCAGGTGCTACCACTCCGGGCCAGAGTGAACCTAAGAGCGATGCCAATAAAGTGATTCTCCAAATTCCCCGAAGCTCCAGCATTACTAGAACCTCACCATCAGATTGTTTAGTGTCATATCTAGTACACTCATTGGGGGGGGGGGCATCTTACCCTTTGTAGTCAGTGTATTCTACAGCCCCAGCCGACTGAGCAACCTCATAATGGCAATTTATCACGTCAGAAGTCGAAACGAAATTAACTTTAAGTATCTTCATTTTTGCTCAATTTTGATTAACATAGTTCTGTGACGTATATTACGAACTTTGTCTTTGGTCTCGAGATGACCTAAAAAATCTCAGACGGTGAAATGCTCATCTCAGATAGTGTCTCTCTGTTTTTTTGATTAAAGTATTTTATGAAAAACACATTATCGTTGGGAACCAATTTTTTTTTCTCAGTGGACGAGAAAATGAATAAAACAACAGATTCACTCCACCTTCTTCTTCTTCTTCTTCTTCTTCTTCTTCTTCTTCTTCTTCTTCTTCTTCTTCTTCTTCTTCTTTCCCCTTGAAGACAAAACTTGAGAAATTTATTTGTCTTTTCATCTGATTTTTTCCCCGAATACCAGGATTTCCTTTCAAAGAATCTCATTTCCAGTTTAGCATCCGAAAATTTACTTTTATCAAAAGCATTTTTTACTTGATTTTACTATTTAAATTTCATCCAGAAGAAAATGGAGACGATATTTAATTTGATTATAAAACAGTTTGAAATATATTCGATTAGGCAAGTATATAAATTTCAAACTTTAAATGGCTAGTTGTTTGGGTTTTATGGCTTATCAATCTTTGTAGATTATTTAACGCCAAATCCATTTTTATGAAAATAGTTCTATTTCAAACAATTCAGTTTAGGATAACTACGCAGTTTAAAGGTGATTACAGATTAATTGTGAAAAACATTTCTATTTCAAACTATTCAGTTTAGTCAAACAGTTCTAATTCAGCTAATTCTGATTAGTATCAGTACATATTTTGTTTGCACACAGTTAAATGCCAAAGCAGTTCTATATTAAACAATTCAGTTTAGTGAAGGTACAGTTTCAATGTCAAAAAACAGTTCCAGTTCAAATAATTCAGCTTAGCATAAGCACGCAGTTTAAATGTAAGTACAGTGTAATTGTCAAAAAAATTTATTTCAAGCTATTCAACTTAGTCAAATACTTTAGTTTAGTATAAGTATGCCGTTAGTTCTATTTAACCCATAGATAGGGCCGTATCAGGTGTTACCATGCTGGACAAGAATTAGGGGGTGTCCTCGTGGTGTAATGGTTAAAGCGATGAACTGCGGAATCGTAGTACGCGAGTTCGTACTCCAGTCGCGCTATTACGTTCACTTTCGGGCAAATACACTTGGGAAAGGTATGAACCCCCTTATTCTCCCTCCAACTATGGGTAAATAGTAGGACGGACTAGGTTCTTCAGCCTTGGTGAGGCAACTAGTCTAGGAGAAGGAAAACTCTGAATTCAAAACCTGTTAAACTCCGCTTAAAAATTGACCTTGTGTCATATCCTGCCCGAGCGGAGGGGTTGGTAAATAGTACCATGCTGGACAAGAATGGAGCTGGGAGCGATGGCAATAAAGGAAAACTCCGCATTCCCCAAAGCTCCTGCATTACTGGAACCTCATCATCAAATTGTTTAGAGTCATATGCAGGACACTCATTGGTGGGGGGGGGTCTTACCCCTCTGCAGAGATGTAGTTGGTGTATTCTACAGCCCCAGCCGACTGGGCAATCAACCTTTAAAGTTGTATATTTTCTTCTGTAGACATAATGTACTGTTTTTTTTTTATCAGATTTATTTAGATTATTCCAAATGCTGCTACTTATCGGCCTCTATGTCAATGCACACAAAACGGAATATATGTGCTATAATCAAACGGGGGACATCTCCACTCTAGACGGAACCCCTCTTAAACTTGTAGACAAATTCACTTACCTAGGAAGCAGCGTCGCATCAACCGAAAAGGACATCGACACGAGGTTACATGGAAATCGATTACATGGAAATCAGACCTAACCGATAAAATGAAACGCAGTTTCTTCCAGGCAGCGGTCGCATCGATACTGCTATATGGCTGCACTACATGGACGCTAACAAAACGGCTGGAGAAGAAGCTTGACGGCAATTACACAAGAATGCTGCGTGCAATCTTGTACAAGTCCTGGCGGCAACACCCCACAAGACACCAACTGTACGGCCACCTGCCTTCTATCACGAAAACTATTCAAGTTAGACGAACCAGACATACAGGACACTGCTGGAGAAGCAGGGACGAACTCATAAGTGATGTACTACTATGGACCCCCACACATGGCCGTGCAAAAGCAGGACGACCAGCACGAACATACATTCAGCAACTATGTGAGGATACAGGATGTTGTCCAGAAGACTTGCCTGAGGCGATGAACGATAGGGAAAAGTGGCGAGAGAGAGAGGGTCAGGGATATCCGTGCTACCAGCACGACATGATGATGATGATGAAATTTTTATAAGCTACACGCTGATGTAACATCTACGCAAGGTTAGAAGAACCCCTTCTACATACTTCTTGTTCAGAGAACAAAACGTGCATATTTCTAACTGTTAGGATACGTTTTTATTTTTTTTTCCTCTTTATACAATTGGTATGTATATTATGCATATAAAAGATTAAATGTTCATGTATGTACAAAAGCGTTTATCTAGTCTTTCTTTGTCTTCAGTGTGTGTATATCATGGATATACTGGTACTATTGCTGGTCCTTGGTGAGTGGAGACTCGACTATATAACATCCTAACTCCAAGGCAATATTACTATGAACAGTTACAAGCTGATGTTCTTGCCATGAAAGCTAAATTTGAAAAAAAGGAAACGTTTACCATACATACGTTTTACATTATCGAATGAAGTTAATGGTGGTTTGAGTAAAATTTTGGTCTTAAAAAAAATAACTTTGTGTACTGAATAAAACATAGGATAGTTATTAATTTCATTTTTTTTCTTTTGTCGTAATTAAACGGTGTTTGCTTTTTGCTTCACGCTAATGGCTTTAAGAAAGGCATGAATCTCTTTTCTCTACCCGACTATGAGGAAAAACTCGACTAGAATAGGTTCTCTTGGATTGATTAGAGAAGCAGTTCAAGAGAAGAAAAACCCTGAAGTTAAACAAGATGTACTCCTTGTCAAATTTAACTTGTGTCACACCCTGCTCGCAGCAGAGGACAAATATATAGAGTTTCAAAGCTGTAGACTTTGGTAATAGATAATACCTAATAGTATCTGTTTTGACTATATAATATTGCAACGAAAGGAATACAATTCTAGCATCTTCCATTTTGGTGGTAGGTTTGTTATTTATGGCATATCAACTCTAATGGGTTATCAAATGCCAAATTATATATATATATATATATATATATATACATATATGATTTGAAAATGAATAGTTAGTAAGGAATGAGCCAAAACTCATTTATTGCACCGGAATATTTGTTAGAGTGTTCGCCAATGGCCCTGGAGACGTGGGTTCAATCCCAGGTCGAGTCATACCAAAGACTTAAAAATGGTACCTGATGGCTCCTTGCTTAACATTCAGCATTAAAAGGTACGAATCAAGGGTAAAGTAAAGCAATCTGCAACTTGGTATAGTAGCTATCGAAAAGAGAGCCTTCGAGTCGCCCTCGACTACTGTCGCCAACTTTATACTTATTGATCTTTAATACTAATAATTCTATTTACTATTAATCATTTGTTTGCACACACTTAAATGGTTTCAAGTATTCTTATCTAGCACTTATAATGTGGACTTCTAATAAGATCACCAGTAACTTCAGGTTTGAATGTTTTTCAAACAGAATAACAAAAGTGGAGTCATCGAAAGGGATTTTCTGTTTTATATAAAATAAGCTTTTAAGTATAAGTCGGCAAAATTGAAAAAATATTTCGATGAATCTAAATATGTAATAATGTCATCGATTATGTAAGGATGCCATAGATAATATGTAAAATGTACATGGAATAAGCTTTGTAGCAATTTATTAAGCTTATTGTTTAGATTTAGTAAAGGCCATATGAGTGAGTGCACTGAATGATTTTCGAACTTATTCGTCTACATTCCCGAGTCAAGCTTGCTAATCATTACACAACCCGAGGAACAATGGAATAAGCTTTGTAGCAATTTATTAAGCTTATTGTTTAGATCTGGTAAAGGTCATATGAATGAGGGCACTTAATCAGTTTCGAACTTATTCGTCTACATTCCCGAGTCAAGCTTGCTAATCATTACACAACCCGAGGAACAATGGAATAAGCTTTGTAGCAATTTATTAAGCTTATTGTTTAGACCTGGCAAAGGCCATATGAGTGAATGCTCTTAATCAGTTTCGAACTTATTCGTCTACATTTCCGAGTCAATCGAATAAGCTTTGTGATTAATATATTAATCGCAATTTGTTTGCATTTTTTCAAACATTTCTATTTAAGCTTGTAGATAATCATTCACGCTGGCGATATAAAATAATTAGATAGTATCATTGCTTAACAAGGACTAAGAAAATTTTAAAATAGCTAATTCGATAAATATCATTTGGAGGAGACCCCGTAGTGTATTGGGTAACGTGCTGAATTGCGACTTTAAATGAAGTGATTTCGAACTCCAGTCGTTCTATTGCATTCATTTTGGGAAATGAATAAACTCATTTACCACTGGATTAGATAGTACCACTGCCCACCTTCTGTAAAGATGGCTTCGGCACGAAGGTTTGTATCCCATTCAATAAAGAAACCAAACCTGAGAAATCTCTTATAAGTGAATCACATACAAAAGAAATATTTCTAGATAACCTCTAAGAAGAATGTTTGGCATGACTATATCAAGTTTAGAAATTATAACCTTAAGATAATATAAGAATAAAATAAATAATCAATTATTACAAATTAATGTAAAAATTACATTTGAAAAGCAGACGATATCCCGCAGAAACTATTACAGATACAGACTAACCAAATGATCTACTGTTTCACATTCACTCACCAACCCAAACTGAATCTCTACTGCATAGCTCAAATCAGTCTGACACTCGAGATGTAGGGATTACAATCGTAGGAAATGGACATGGAGACTCGAGATCAAACCCAGGATAAGGCTGTTTCCATTTCACATAGCGCTAATACCCTCAGGAAAGGTATGAATCCAACTGTTCTCCCTCTAGCTTTAGGTATATAGAAGGGCAGACTTGGCTCTTTGACCTTGGTATGACAACCGGCGTTGGAGAAAGAAAACTCTGAATTTAAAGCTGTAAAAATCCGCTTAAAAATTGATCTTGTGTCTTATTGTTGGGTATCACCCACCTTTTTCCACACAATGAACTAGTCCATCTGCCATATATAGCAGTAGCTACTAATACCAGGGCAAACTCGAAGGTGAAGAGCAGCTTCTTATAGGTATAGTATTAGAGCGTTGGAGACTGGAGATCGCACTAGATCACCTTACTTGCTACCGTAATAACGGAAGCCAATACTATCGTTGGACTATATCTTTATTCTGTATTCACTAATCCTATGTTTTTGTCTACTAATAGTCTCTCTATAGTATATACTTTTTTCCTGTGAATATATCTCTATTTCCTCTCATATCGTGGTTTGTCCTTTTTTTAATATTACAAGTGTTCACTAACCAGAACGCAACACTTGCACGTGGAGGAGCGGTTGGTAATTATATATAGTCTGAAGCAGGTAGTTAAAAGCTGAGAGAGATCAGATTTCCATATGATCGATAACCTCTCAATAGATCTCCATATCTATCCGATACGTATATTGACATTGCTTTCGGTAGATGAGATATGCCTACCGTTGAGGATAATCAGATAAAACTGAGTTCATGTGCTTTAAATGGCAATCTTCTGAAATCAGTTGATCCTTTCACTTACCTCGGTGGCATAATCTCATCTACAGAAAGCAGTATTGATATGCACATCAGAAAGACATAAAGATCTATCGAAAGTTCATCGATCATATGTAAAACTGATCTTCCTAACGAAATGAAACGTATCAGTACTGCTGTATGGCAGCACCACATTTAACAAAACTCTTAGGAAAAAAGCTAGATGGGAACTACACAAGTATATTACGAGCCATTTTAAACTTCCTGAAAGCACCAGCTTATAAAGAAGAAGAAGCAGTACGGCCACTTACCACCCATCTCACAAATCATCCGCGTGAAACGAACAAGTCATGCTGTGCACTGCTGAGGAAGCATTGATCAACTCATAAGAAACGGTGAAACCCTTCAAATTGATACTCCAGTGTTGGGTGACCGACAAAACCTTACATTCATCAGCTCTGTGTGGACTGTGGGTGCCATGTAGAGGACCTGCCAATATCGATGATTGAGTGTCTCCATGGCGAGAGAGAATCTGTGCTATCTTCACGACTCTTAAGGATGATGATGATGATAATGAAGATGTTTATTTCTAAGATAATATAAGAATTAAATAAATTATTAATTCTGATATTCTTAACTTTTTAATATATTAGAAAAACTGAATAATGATTAATTAAAATTAATTATAAATATAGAATGATAATAAAAATTACATTAGTAATTAATCATTATTAATTATAATTTTTGAGATAAAATAATCAAATAAATAATTCCTTATAATTTGTTAACAAGTTTTGAGATGATGAAAGATTGGCCTAATGAGTAAAATCGTCCGTAAGACCGGGGTTCAATCCCAGGTCGAGTCATACCAAAGACTCAAAAAATGGTACTTAATACAGACTTGCTTAGCACTCAGCATTATATGGTAAGGGAAAAGTGGAGCGATCCAGGGAATGTAAAAGCGCCCCACTACACCTTGGTGTAGTAGCTACTGAAAAGCGAACCTTTAGGTCACCATCGACTGATGTTACCAGATTTACTTTTCAATTGTATATAACTTTTTAAAGATGAAAGAATGTTCGTTGGTTGAGTTGGGTTTTATGGCATATCAAACTTTGTTGGTTATTCCATTTTTATGCAAATAATCAGTTCAATCTAAAACAATTCAGTTTAGCGTGAGTAGAGTTTAATTGTCAAAAACACTTCTATTTCAAATTATTAAGTTTATTCCAACGATTCTAATTCAGCTAATTCAGTTTAGTATAAACACATATTGTTTACACACAGTTAAATGTCAAAACAGTTCTATATATAACATTCCAGTTTTGTGTAAGAACAGTTTCAGTGTCAAAAACAGTTCCATTTCAAACAATTCCGTTTAACATAACCACGCAGTTTAAATGTAAGTATAGTTTAATAGTCAAAAACATTTCTATTTCAAGCCGTTCGTTTTAGTCAAACAGTTCTAATTCAAACAATTCAGTTTAGCATAAATATGCAGTTTAGTTCTATTTAACCCATAGATAGGGCCCTATCAGGTGCTACCATTCCGAGCCTGAGTGAACCTGAGAGCGATGGCAATGAAGGGGTGCTCTGCATTTCCCAAAGCGCCAGCATCACTAGAGCCTCATCATCAGATTGTTTAGTGTCACATTCAGGACACTTATTGAAGGGGGGGTCTTACCCCTCTGCAGAGGTGCAGTTGGTGTATTCTACTGCCCCAGCCGACTTGGCAATACACAGAGTTAAATGACAAAACAGTTTTATTTCAGATAATTCAGTTTTACATAAGTACACACTTTAGACGTCAAAACAGTTCTCTTTCGTGCAATTCAATTTAGCATAAGTTTAAATGTCAAAACAGTTATATTTCAAACAATTCAGTTTAGCATAAATACGCACTTTAAATGCAAAAATCAGTATAGTGGAGGAAGCACGGTTTAGTTCTATTTAACCCATAGATAAGATCCTTATCAGGTGCTATAACTCCGGGACCAGAGTGGTCCAAGGAGCGATGGCATAAAGGGGTACTCCGCATTCCCCCAAGCCCAGCATTACTGGAACCTCACCATCAGATTGTTTAGTGTCGTATATAGGGCGCACGTTGTTGTTGTTGGGGGGGTTCTTACCCCTCTGCAGAGAAGCAGTCGGTGTATTCTACAACCCCAACATGAAAGAATTAAATAAACGACTAATTATAATTAATTTTAACTTTTCTAGACAATGTAAGTAAAAAAATAATCATATTTAATTCTCAACTTTTTTGATCTAATAAAAAGAAAATAATTATAACCTATCTAGATTAAGCCCGAGATACATGGGTTCAGTCTCATGTCAAGTAATACCAAAGACTCAAAAAATGGTACTTGATGCCTTCATGCTTAACACTCAGCAATATACTGTAGGGATCAAGGGTAAAGTGAAGCAATCCAGAGAAAAGAGTTGCACCCTCCCCTACACCTCGCTGTAGTAGCTATCGAAAAGGGAGCCTTTGGGTCACTTTCGACTAAAGTCGCCAACTTTACTTCACTTAGATTATATAAAAATAGGTAAATAACTAATAATAACTTTTTCAAAATTATATAAAATGAAAATGAATAATAATGAATAGTTATAAATTTATCAAATCATATGAAATATAAATCAGTATTTATTTATACTTAATGTTAACTTTTTAAAGATGAAATTAAAAAGAATAAATAATCATAATTAACTATAACTCTTCCAGATCGTTTGAAAATAATTGATTTTTTATAATTATGATTTTTTTAAAAATTTTATAAAAAGTTGATAATCAATTATAATTAAGTATAACTTTGATAAAATCATATAAAATATAGAAATAATCATACATAATTATCTATAACTTCATTAACTTAATACAAAAATTAATTAGTAAATATTTTATTATGTGAATTTATCATTTGAAGGAACAATTAACAATTCTAACGTTTTCGAAAAAAAATTTGATTATACAAATTTTATAGACATCAACCAGTCTTGCTCCCTTACGCTATAGACACATCAGCTAGTTTTCTGCAGTTTTTGGTGAAAATATTCCGAATATCGAAATGAAAACTTATATATGTAAAAATAGAAGAAAAAACAACAACAAAAAAATACTGGTTTCTTTGAGAATTGAACTCCAATAGCTGCCTAATGATTTCATACCATCCACATCCATATCATGAGTAAATACTTGAAACTCGAAAAAAACGTTAACATTTTTTCCCACTCTAAGAAAAATTTTGAAATGAATTAAAGAAACAAGGATACTGTAAGGCAGTGCTATGAGGCGTGATTAGTTGTGTATAAGACCCTTTTTTTAGTGTTTTATTAAATAAAAAAAATAGGGTAAACATTGTTATTCGACCAGTACATGGGTAAATAGCTTCATTAAGATGAAATATATGCAAGAAGGGAAGGAAAAGAAATGATCCTTTTTCACATAAAGAAAAATATATAGATTCTATAACTGAATATGCACATGCAACATGCTTCAAAGGGCACCTTGCATTGTGTGATGTTTAACCAACTAGACAAGCTAAACCACATTTAGGGGGGTGTCTTCGTGGTGTAATGTTTAAGCGATGGACTGCGGAATCGTAGTACGCGAGTTCGTACTCCAGTCGCGCTATTACGTTCACTTTTGGGCAAATACCCTTGGGAAAGGTATGAACCCCCTTATCCTCCCAGCTATGGGTTAAATAGTACCACTACTGTTCTTCTAGGAGAATGGCTTTGGCATTAAATAACCTAAAAAGAGTTGATATGCCATTAAACAAAGAAACCAACCAACTAAACCACTTTTAATAAGCTCGAGTCTCTCTGAGTGCTCAATGTATCTTGCCTTATGTCATAACTAAGCATTGCTTAATATGTAACTACGAGAAGCTCCTTAAAGTTTATAGGAATTTGAATAGTTTACGACGAACGAATGTTATTCTAACTTTAGCTTCAACATTTTGGTAAGACGACCAACAGAAAGAAATTTAAGGTAACTGTAGAAGTGTATATAAATGCATAGCACCCCCCTACCACCACGTAGGGGCAAGATGTGACCCAAGGTCAATTTTAAGCGAAGTTTAACAGGTTTGAAGTCAGAGTTTTACTTCTCTTTGACCGATGGCCACGCGAAGATTAAAAAGTACAGTCTGTCCCACTATTTATCCATAGCTGGAGAGAGAATAATTGGATTAATTCCTTTTCCAAGGGTATCAGCGCTATGTTAAACGCAAACAGTCTCGTCCAGGATATGAGGTCGGGTCGTCGTGTTCATTTCCTGAGACCGCAACCATCGCACCATGAACGTATTTTAAACTTTGGTAGTAGGCGCAAATGGACGCACACACATACATATATATACATACATACATACATACAAGGGTTGGAGAGTCAGGCGAGTAACAATACAGGAATACTTAACACTTGTACCCGGTTATGGCTAATGGAATTAGAACAGGTGACCCCCGTAGATTCAATAAAGGACGTAATACGAAATTCCGAGTAGGTTCCCGAGTTCGACTAACACCTAAAGAAGGCAGGAGGACATATCGGCCTAAACGTTGTGGAAATAACAATAAAGATGAAGACAATAGTCTGAAAATCCTTAACGATAAAAATCATCAAGCATCGTCTCAGAAATTTAGACAACTAAATAAAATTACTTTTTGAGGCCAACGATTATTCATGTGCTTATCATCATTTTTAAATTTCAAACTTACAAAATTATAATTCATATATAGGTTTCTGCCCATTTACGCTTAAAAATTCGACCGATGCCTTTATCTCTCTCTCTCTCTCTCTCTCTCTCTCTCTCTCTCTCTCTCTCTCTCTCTCTCTCTCACTATATATATATACGGATTTACTCAACTACTTCGCCATCAGTAAGATGTGACAAGGTTAATTTTATGAAGAGTAAAGCTGGCGTGAATTCATAATTTTCCTTCTTATCAACTGGTTGCCTAAATCAAGCAAAAGAACCCTGTCTTCTCTACTATATACCAAAAAATGGAGGAAAATAGATAGATTCATGCCTTCAACTTGAGAAGAAGTGCTAAGTGAAAGACCAATAGCCTCGTCCTGAATTTGAACTCTGGTCACTGGTTCCATTTCTTACGGTGATTATCGTTATGCTAAGTGCCCCCCCTCTCTCTCTATCTATCTATCTTGCTTAGTTTTTATATATATTCAATAGCATGGAAGCTTGTCTGAACACGAGCTTCCACAGTATTAAATGTATATAAAAACTAATATATATTTACTTATTATTATTATTATTATTATTATAGCTCTATCAAGGATATTGAGCATTCCCCAAATTATATTGCATTTGGTCTGCCCAAAACCCACGAAATGAGCTAGTGACAACCAACAAATTTATATATATACACATATATATATATATATATATATATATTGAGAGAGAGAGTGATTGAGAGAGAGAGATTACGTGGTAGCTCAACTGCTGTTTTGCTGCAGGATGAGCGCGAATTTACATCAATTATAGACATCAGGGAAAATATCGGATGACACCATGAAAGCTAGTTTCTTTTCGGAAGAATCTTTATTTGGAGTGACCAGGGTTGGTAGGTCAACTGACAATGCATTTCTGAAGCGACTGCCGCATCTTACGACTGCATCTTCCGTAACAAACAAAAAGGAAAATGCACCGACGACGTCACGAATCGGATGAGTGGGAAAATAAAACCATGCTAAAGAAACAGAGAACCAGTCTTCCAAAAATCTGTTGCTTGTATCGATAACAGTGTAAATCTCAGACTAGGGTAAATAGATCGATTCAAGGAAATCAATATTTGGGACGAATACCGTGGGACACAGAATAACGTTGTCGACACGGATTACAAAAAAAGAAAAAAAGAAAAATAGACAAATGAAAAGAAAAAGAAAGCTGTCATTCCAGATTGGTTTCTTAATACAGCAGACTCACCTTTCAAGCAAAAGCTTATATTCCTTACTCTGAGTAATGGCAGTCTCATCTCGTAAGTTAATTAAAATATCTTATTATTAGATTAATGTTACGTCTTCGAAATAGGACAACAAAGGACATGGTTGTTAAAAAAAATATAAGAGGAAATAGGAGCGAATGCTTTATTACCATCTAGAAATCCTCCAGAGTGGCTGAAAAGAACAATGGCAAGCTCTGAGTCAATGATCATGATGTTTTGGCCTCGAAACCATGCTTAATTCTTCACACGCCGCTCAATCAATAAATATATATACATATATATATATATATATATATATATATATATATATATATATATATATCTTAGTTTAGCGATCTTATAGACAAGACAATGACAGTCATCAAGAGCCGTTAAATGTACTTACGCTACTGAAAGTTAGATCGATATATTCTTTATCACCGATAGTGAGCACTTTATGTATCAATAGAGCGAATGACATTATTATATATGTATATAAAAGTAAATTTGCCGACCTTAGTCGAGGTAGACCCGAAGGCTGCCTTTTCTATAGCTACAACACCAAGATGTAGAGAAGGACGCTACTCTATTCACTGGATTGCTCAACTTTGCCCTTGATCCTTACCTTATAATACTGTGTGTTAAGCAAGGCGGTATCAAGTACCATTTTTTGAGTCTTTGGTATAACTGGACCTGGGATTGAACCCCGATCTCCTGAACCATTGGCGAACACTCTACTCATTCAGTCAATTGTCATCCACAGACAGACTGTTTCGTTGTATCACAACTCTTCAGTGGTTAGATACGCCAGATGCTTGAAGCTGGGACAGAAAATCGGATATCTTACCCCAAAAGCTCTCGTCCCACTCGGCGAAGGAAGTTTTTACGTAAATGTTATTTATGCATTCGGTTATCAGAGAACCCAGTTCATGAGAAGGGCTTTGCATTTACGTATATGTGGTAGCCGGCAATTCTCCACGCGAGTGCTCAACCCACGGGTGTGTGAGGGAAAGCATATATACTGTCATCGAGTGATAGATTGTTTCGTTGTATTATAACACTTTAGCGGGGCTAGACTCACGAGATGCTTCTAGCTGGGATCGAAAACTGACTGAATTTGCGTCAGTCGGATATTTTACCCCAAAGCTATCGTCCTTCTCAATGTAATCTAAGGGATTGATTTGTAACTCTCGTATAGTAGGATATTACTTTCCGATTATATGCATATAAAGAGAGAGTGAGTGAAAATAAATTCCAATATAATAGATAATGATAGATAGAAACTGACCGAGATAGATAGATAGATAGATAGATAGAAAAAAGGGTTATTCAAAAAGTTCCAAGCCTCATCCAGAAAGAATTCTATAGCTGAACATTTTTTATTGAAGCAACACCCAACCGTTTCCTATAAAACAAGTAAAATTTGAATTGGTTTTCCAAATTTTCCAAATTTTTATATGAAATGATAGTGTGTTGTCACAATGAAAATGATCAATTTTACTCTTTTTACTGGATGAGGCTTAGAGCTTTATATATATATATATATATATATACGTTTGTGTGTATATGTCTCTCTCTCTCTCTCTCTCTCTCTCTCTCTCTCTCTCTCTCTCTCTCTCTCTCTCTCTCACTGAATATATATATATATATGCATGTGCACATATATATATGTGTAAGAAGGGTTCATGAAAAGTGCCCGACACTACTTTGGCAGAGCAGGTCTACAACTTAGAATATCTGAAATAAATACTTTTAAAATCCGTTACAAAAAGTTTCATGTGAATCACACAATCATGAAACGGAAATATGAGAAAAATGATAAAACAAAGAAAGAAAGAAATTTATAAAGAAAGAAAAAGAAACCAAAAATTAAAAAAAAGAAAGAAAAAAAGGAAAGAAATTCAAAATAAATGACAGAATCAAAAAATACAACCGAAGAAAGAAAGAAAGAAACAACGAAACAAAGAAATGGAAAAACGAAAATATAAAGAAAGAAAGAGAGGAGAAATAGGAAAATGACATAAGAAAGAAAGAAAGAAAGAAAGAAAGAAAGAAAGAAAGAAAAAAACAATAAAAACAGGGAGGAATTAGTCACGTGACAAGATGCCTCTTCACTGGACACACGCACATAGAGACAAAAAATGCTGAAATATGAACATTCCAATTACAGGAAAATAAATGATTTAATTAGTCAGGTGGTAGATGCTACAGAATAAAATCTGTTAATACGTCAACAATTAGACATCGGTTCACCCTTTTTAGTCTGCAATTTATTATTTTCCACATATTTCAGAATATTCAGTTTTTATTCCAAAAATAATCTGCAGCTTTTATAACACACACATATCAGTTATTGAAGGTTATTTAATGCCAAACCCTGTTTATACTTGCCCAATCAGCTGGGCCTGTTGAATACACTGACTGCACGTCTGCAGAGTGTCCTGTTATGACACTAAACAATCTGATGGTGAGGTTCCAGCAGTGCTGGAGCTTTGGGGAATGCGGAGTACCCCTTTTTTGCCATCACTCCCAAGTCCACTCTGGCCCGGAGTGGTAGCACCTGATATGGCCCTATATATGGGTTAAATCAAACTAACAGCATACTTATGCTACAACAATTTGTTTGAGTAAACTGAATAGCTTGAAATAGAAATGTTTTTGATAATTAAACCGAACTTACATTTAAACTTCGTGCTTATGCTTAACTGAATTATTTGAAATCGAACTGTTTTTCGACATTAAAACTGTATTTACACTTAACTGGATTGTTACATATAACTGCTTGAATAGTTTGAAATGGAAATGTTTTTGACAATTAAACTGTGTACTTATGCTAAATTGAATTGTTTTAAATAGAACAGATTATTTACATAAAAATGGATTTGGCGTTAAATAACCTACAAAGGTTGATATGCCATAAAACCCACTAAACCAAACCAACCTGTTTATACATATATGTATTATATAAAGACATTTATATAAACACATTTCGTAAATAGCATTCATAAACTAATCTCTGCTCTTTTTTGCACTCAGTTAAATGCTTTCAAGTATTGCTATATAACAGTCACAATTTAACATCATTCATTTGTTTGCACACAGTTTTTTTTTCTATTTGACTCATAAATAGGACCCTATCAGGTGCTACCACATCGGATTAGAGAGGACCTGGGAGCTAGGGAAATGAAGGAGTACACCACGTTCCCTAAATATCCAAAGCTGGGACCTTCCTATCAGATGGTTTAATGTCATATCTAGAACACTCGTTGGAGAGTCTTACTCGTCTGCAGAGATGTTGTCAATGTATTCAACAGTTCCAGTCGACTTGGCTGAAACTATTATAAAGAGAAAGATTGATTAATTGATACATATAATGAGATCAAGATAGATAGATAAGTTTGGTTTGGTTTGGTTTCTTTGTTTAATGGCATATCAACTTTTGTAGGTTATTTAATGTCAAAGCCATTCCCCTAGAAGAACAGTAGTGGTACTATTTAACCAATAGCTGGGAGGATAAGGGGGTTTCATACCTTTCTCATGGGTATTTGCCCGAAAGTGAACGTAATAGCGCGATTCCGCAGTCCAACGCTTTAACCATTACACCACGAGGACACCACCCACAGACAGACAGATAGATAGATAGATAGATAGATAGATAGGTGAAAAGAAATGAACTGACTATGAATGTTCTGAAATATCTCCTCAAATTATTATTTTATATCCCGTCTCTAAGGAAAAGTATCAGATAAGTTTTTGCATCAAGAAATGACATGATTGTCCAATTCGAGTTTTCCGCCTTCCTAAAGATGAAAAGAGTTTGCAAAATTTCTCTCAACAAATTCTGTAAAGCATTTAAATCTGGTGTCTGACCTGATCAGAACCTAATTATGGGAGAGTTTATCCCTTGTATTTATAGTATTGGCAAAACCTTTTCTTTTTGAAAAATGACGTCTTTGATTTTTTCCTCCAAAGGAAATAATTTTTGCAGGTTCGAAAGTACCGTAATTATTTGCGTATTGGACGCACTATTTTTCCAGATTTTTCGGCCCAAAAGAAAGGGTGCACATTATACACGAGATTTATATAATAAACGTTTTTGTTTTGTTTTTTTCGTCTACATACTTCATCATAGTCGGGACGAGATGATCGAAAGTTAGCTATCCTCTATAGTCTCAATTAATGTGTTTTTACGCCATTGCAGTGAAATATACCCTAGAATGTGTGATTCTTCATGATTTTGTTTCTCTTAATAAGTGCTTATCTTTATCGTATGGTTGTGGCATTTTTCTGTGAATATGTTTGTGTAAGTTTTGTGTTTTAAGATATAATATAAGCTAAATATTTTAGTTAGTTCGAACCGATAAAAAGGTTGAACAAATGCTTAATCTAGATTAAATTTCGCAGCCACAAATTCTAAAAAGTCTGAGCGTGTTTTAAACGAGAATTTTCTTCTCCATAATGTCGTAGGCTGAAGTTAGGGGTGTGTGTTATACATAAATAATGGCTTTAACACGTTCTCGAATACGTTTTGAAGTTCTGAGGTAGTAATTGACTATTCACTAATTATAAGCTCACAAACACCTACACATTAGAATGCATCCTATACCATGATTATAACTTATTCATGTTTTAATTCGCTGAGGTATAAATTTCTCACCGGCATTACTAGTGTAGTATTCTGAAGCGTCATTGCTAAATTTAAATCTTGCCTCGTTCCTCAAGAGAATAATTTGAAACCAATTCGAATCACAGTTAAAGTATGTGGCCAAAATCTTAAACTTGTCTTAATATTTGTCTTAGAGAATAGAGACTTCCTGAAATATCTTTTAGGGTAGCATTCTTGCGTAGAAGCTATAGAGCTGAACTGCGACATTCTTTTGAGCAGGTTCAATCTCCAGTCGCACTATTACGCTCACCTTCAGACCAACACCATAGGGAAATTTGTCAACTCTTTTATACACTCTATCTATGGGGTAAATACTATCACTACTATTCTTCGGGTGTCCTCGTGGTGTAATGGTTAAAGCGATGAACTGCGGAATCGTAGTACGCGAGTTCGTACTCCAGTCGCGCTATTATGTTCACTTTCGGGCAAATACCCTTGGGAAAGGTATGAACCCCCTTATTCTCCCTCCAACTATGGGTAAATAGTAGGACAGACTAGGTTCTTCAGCCATGGTTAGGCAACTAGTCTAGGAGAAGGAAAACTCTGAATTCAAACCTGTTAAACTCCGCTTAAAAATTGACCTTGTGTCATATCCTGCCCGAGCGGAGGGGTTGGTAAATAGTACTACTATTCTTCGACAAGGAAGACTATGGCAGAAAATATCCCACAAAAGTTGACTTACAATTCAGAAACCAAACCGAACCAAACTAAATCTCATTTAGAGACAAATATTTTAAAGCTTTCTTTCAATTTCAAAACTTTCTTATAAAGAGATTACCCAGTTGACTATAGAATACACTGACTGCTTCTCTGCAAAGGGGTAAGCCCCCCCTCCCCGTAACGAGTGTCCTGTATCTGACACTAAACAATTTGATGGTGAAGTTCCAATAATGCTGAAGCTTTGGGAAATACGGAGTAATCCTTCATTGCCATCGCTCCCAAGTCCACTCCGGCTCGGAATCGTAGCACTTGAGAGGGTCTTAGCTATGATTAAAAGAGAACTAAACAGTATCCTTATGCTAACTGAACTGCTTGAAATAGCACTAGTTTGACATTTAAACGGCGTAATCATGCTAAAAGAAATTCTTTGAAATGGAACTGTTTTTGTATGCTAAACTGAATTGTTTGAAATGGAACTGTTTTGCATGCTAAACTGAATTGTTTGAAATGGAAATATTTTTGTATTCTAAACTGAATTGTTTGAAAAAGAACTGTTGACGACATTAAAACTATACTTACGGTAACCTGAATTATTTGAAAAAGAACTGCTTATATGTTTAAAAATGAATTTGGCAATTAACAACCTTAAATGGTTGATGTGTCATAAAACCAAACCAAACCAAACAAAAATTAAGAATAGAGTCTACATTTCTGCCATCTTTTGTCTGTCTGTCTGTCAGCTATTCTTTCTACCCCCTTCTCTCTCTCTCTCTCTCTCTCTCTTGTTCTACATATATATATATATATATATATATATATATGGCAACTGCATAACCTTCAAAGATTACAGCCGTCCTTCATCATCTCACAAACCCATCATCCTCATCCATCTGCCTGAGTGAATGGTGCTCTCCCAAAAAGGGCTTCTCTGATAGAAGTGTCACAATCTATGTTAAATTCGGAATTCTCTTGCTTATAAGCAGATTTGTAACTGCATGCATCCAGATGATCAATTCTGCATACGTCACCACATCTTTCTTGCTATGGGATTTTTCGAGAGAAATTTCGATAGATGAAATGATCATAAGGGAACATTTGTACACCATGGTATTACAGTGGCCAACTCTCAAAGTCTTCATGATTATTAGCCATTGACAATATAGGAACAGAAATTTTCTGCCATATTGTCGATATAAAAAGTCAACATAACAAAAAATGGCACGAATATATAATCAAGTAACAAATTCTCAATGAAAAATGTCAGACTCTATTGCGTTCTTGGTATGACATTAACTCGATCCTGTTCAGGAGCTTTGGAAACTTTATTGTCACAATGTTGTTATTACAATTTGAAATACTAACTCAGAATAATGCCAGCAGAGTCTGCTGGAATTGTAGAATACACCAACTGCATCTCTGCAGAGAGATAAGTCCCCACCCATTGAGTGTCTTGTTATGACACTAAAAAGTCTGATGGTGAGGCTTCTTTTATGCTGGAGCTTTGAGGAATGCTAAGTACCCGTTCATTGTGATCGCTCCCAGGTTTAATCTAGTCCAGAGTGCTAGCACTTCATAAGGGTCAAATGAAACTGTTTGATATTTAAACAGTGTACTTAGATATTTAACTGTGCATTGACCATTTAACTGTCTCTGACCATTTAACTGTACATAAATAAATGACTGATGTTTAAATGAATTATCAGTGATACATGGCAATACTTGGAACAATTTAGCTTTGTTGACTTATGTTAAACTGAATAGTTTGAAATAGAACTGTTCCATCATTGGACTGTGCGTAAATAAATGACAGATGTTTAATTGAATTATTAGTCATACATAGCAATACTTGGAACAATTTAACTTTCTTGATTTATGCTAAACTGAATAGTTTGAAATAGAACTGTTTGATCATTTAAGTGATTGTAAACAAAAGACTGGTGTTTTATCAAATTGTTAGTGATACATTACAAAACTTACAATCATTTAACTGTGTGTAAAAAATGAGCTTAGGGTCATTTAAGAATGTCATCAAAAATGTGTTCATAAATCGTATATATCTAATATATATATATATATATATATATATATATATATAAAGAGGATTCAGCATTAAATTAACTGCAATGGTTGATATGCCATAAAACCAAACCAAACCAGAAAAATGCATTTTGATTCAAGTTATGATTATCATGATCATCATCACTATCACTGCAGGTGGTTAATAAAACAAAGCAACAATCGGAGAAGTTACAAATATTTTTTCTGCTTTTTAAATGCCCAAATATCAATCAGTATCTTTTCCCACGTAAATTACCCAAGAAAACTAATTTATTTTTCAATGTAAACCAAAAAGTTACAAGCAGCGAAATTCATAATTTAGTATTTGAGTCTTTCAAAAAAAATCCCAATCATATTTACCAACGCCTCCGGCAGGATATGACATAAGGTCAATTTTTAACCGGAGTTTAACAGGTTTGAATTCAGAGTTTTCCTTCTCCTAGACTAGTTGCCTCACCAAGGTTGAAGAAATCTGTCTGCCCTACTATTTACCCATAGCTGGAAGGAGAATAATTGGATTCATACCTTTCCCAAGGGTATTAGTGCTATGTGAAATGCAATCAGTCTCGTCCAGGATTTGAACTCGTGGCACCGTGTCCATTTCCTACGACGATGACCATTACACCACGGACACCTCCATAAAAAAATCCTAATATGCTTTATTCGTAGCCCAGGGATGAAACCCTGTGTTCAGCTGTTTAATTATATATATATATATATATATATATATATATATATATATATTATTCTAATTTTTTTTATATAACTATTTCTGTAAGTCTGGCGGCGGGAAAAAACAGATAATGCAATTCATATATTGAAAAAAAAATTACGAACGGATATCCGGAAAAAAATCATATAAAATATTAAAGACTAAAAAACCGTACTGCTTTAAAATAATCAACCAACACCGAAATGTCTAGCCAAAGTATTAAAAAAAACACCGACAGAGTTACCAAAGCTGATATATTTTTAAGTATTCCTATGAATCACTAACAATTTCATTAAACATCATTCCTTTGCTTACACTCAGTTAAATGATCAAACACTTCTATTTCAAACAATTTAGTTTTGCATGTGAAAAAAGTTAAATGATTCCAAGTATTGCTATGTATCACTAACATTTCCGTTAAACATCATTCCTTTGCTTACACAGAGGTAAATGTAAAAAACAGTTCTATTTCAAATAATTCAGTTTAACATAAGTACACAGTTTAAATGTCAACCTTTCTATTTGCCTCATAGATAGGACCCTATCAGGTGCTACACATCTGAGCTAGAGTGGAGCTGAGAGCGATGGCAATATAGGGGTACACCGCATTCCCCAAAGGTCCAGCTATACTGGAGCCTTACCATCATATCTAGGACACTAGTTGTGGGTCTTACCCCTCTGCAGAGATGCAGTTGGTGTATTCTACAGCCGCAACTGACTAGTCATGTGAATTTTATGTTTTGAAACATTATATATTATCATCATCATGTCATACTGCTTGCAAAGATTTCCCTGAATCTCTTTCACCGTCCGTCTCTATCATCCATCCCTTCTGGCAGATCTTCCAGGCTACATCCTGTTCCCGTACAGAGCTATTTTAGATAAGTTCTAGGTGGTCGTCCTACTTTTGTGCGTCCATGTGAAAGGGTTCATAGGAAAACATTGCTTATGAGTTCGTCCTTGCTCTTTCGGCAGTGCCCCGCATGACTTGTTCGTCTGATTTGGACGGTCTCGAGATAGGTTGTAGGTGGCCGTACAGCTACTGTTTTGTGGGATTTTGCTTAAAGGATTTTTAAAATATCACTCGTAGTATTCTTGTGCAATTCCCATCAAGGTTTTTCTCTATAACCTTAGTCAGCGTCAGACAAAGTTTATTCTTAATTTTTGTCGATACAAACCGGATATGAAGTTGACCAAATGTTAAATTTATGTTAAAATTAGTGACTTCGAATTCCAGAAACTCAATTATACTCTTGAGATTTTTCTTCAATTTTGCAACCTAATATCGGGAATATATGATATTCACGAATGCGTATAATAAACAAATACATATTATATACGAATGCATGTAATATACAAAGGAGTATTATACACAAATGCGTGTTATACACAAAGGCGTTTTATACACGACTGATTACGGTATAATGAAGTTAACAACAAACGTACGGCAGCGCATGCGCATTAGACTGTCTTACCGAGAATGAAAGAGTGGTAATGAGAAAAAAAATGGCTAACTTCCGCCCTTCGCTTTCTTGGTTGACTCCCCATCTAATTTTCTTTTTGTTCTTTGCTGATTACTAGGACCCCATGGAGCGCTGCAAATAACCGCCTGCTGGTAACAACAATGACTTTTGCAATATTTCACATCGCTTGAATTATACACAGCTCGATTGGCAAAGACACGCATTCTGCTGAATTTTTTTTTTTTTAATTTACGTATTTCCTACCCCCGTTCGTCATTTATTTCGTTCATTTCTGCATGCAAACTTTACACTTTTTGAATATCTCTTCAGTATGTTTCCCTTCCAAGTTTATTGGCTCGACATCAATCCATTTTGCTAAAAGCGGACTTATCGTAACGGTTATCGTCCTAAGAAACTGCATCGGTAACCCGAATTCAAATCCAGGACGAACATGTTTCTCTTGGCTCGACATCAATCCATCTTGCTAAAAGCGGACTTATCGTAACGGTTATCGTCCTAAGAAATTGCATCGGTAACCCGAATTCAAATCCAGGACGAACATGTTTCTCTTGGCTCGACATCAATCCATCTTGCTAAAAGCGGACTTATCGTAACGGTTATCGTCCTAAGAAACTGCATCGGTAACCCGAATTCAAATCCAGAACGAACATGTTTCTCTTGGCTCGACATCAATCCATCTTGCTAAAAGCGGACTTATCGTAACGGTTATCGTCCTAAGAAATTGCATCGGTAACCCGAATTCAAATCCAGGACGAAGATGTTTCTTATCATGCTAATACCCCAGAAAAAGGCATGAATCGATCTGTTTCTCCCCTCAGCAATGGGAAAATAGTAGAGCAGACTGGGCTCTTTAAATTTGGGTTGGTGAAAAGTCGAGGAGAATAACCAATTGATAATATGTCAGCGAGTATGTACAAAAAATGGGTTCGAATCTAATGATTAGATATCACTCTCAAAATGAGGGTAGAGGAGGAGTCCATGTTGTGTTGTAGTCAACTTGAAGGACTGCGACTACATAGCAAGCGAGTTCGAACTAAAAAGTAAAGTTAGCGACCGTAGTCAAGGGTGACCCAAAAGCTCCTTTTTCAATAGCTACTACACCGAGGTGTAGGAGATGACGGTACTCTTTTTCTTAGATTGCTTCATTTTCCTCAAGATACGTATCTTTTAATGCTGAGTGTTAAGCAAGGAGGTATCAAGTTTCATTCTCTTAGTCTTTAGTATGACTCGAACTGGGATTGAACCTCGATCTTCCGGGCCATTGGCAAAGTTGTGCTATTATACAAGATTAATTTTAATTCTAAAAAATAAACAACAAAAAAGAACACAGACACAAAACAGTAGATTTGTTCAATATAGCCACCATTTTTTTTTTTTTTCAATTATTCTTCAAGACGCCTTCGAAACGATTTGCATGCACTCAAAATAAATTCCTAGGACATTTCATTCCATTCCTCTCCAATAACAGTGTTAAGAGAACCAATATTTAGATGGGAAGTTGCATTTGTTTTGTTTTCTTAAAATGCCCTATATAGAGTAATCAAGGAGGTTAAGGTCAGAGCTTAAATCTTGTTTAATATCTCTCCTAGGTTTTCTCGTTGATTTTCAGTTCCTTAGCGTTCTTTTTTATTGACGCTGTGAGGTCCTTCTTAATCGCCTATGCAAGGGCAGTTAAAAAAAGCCTTCTTTTCATTTTTGGTTCAATCCTCCACTCCCCCTTTTCCTTAAAAAGCTCTTTTTCGGAAAATAAAAATTCTTGGCTTTATATACGTTTGTCAAAGAAACTTTAGCTTGGTTTTGGCGTTAAGTAAATCATAGATTTCTTTCTTGATCTGTCATACTGAGCGGAATTTTAATTTAAAAATAGTTTGAATGACAGAATCAATCATGAAAAATTTGATGTTTTCCCCCAAAAAAATTTGACTAAATAAGACTAAAAAGAAAGATTTAAAAATCATTTCATATTTTGTTTTCCGCACCCTGTATTTCATTAACCATAACCAGGTACAAGTGTTAAGCTACGGGTAAGTATTCCTTCTTATTTATTTATAGTCAGGAATTCTGACGGATATCATCTGGAGTTTGCAGGTTCAGTTGAATACGAACAATCTTTTAATAGATCAATGGTTGGGATTCTAACCTGTAACAATTTTTCGGGTCAGAGTGAATCTGAGAGTAATGTTAAGGAATTGGTACTCCCTACTCACTAAATGAACAAAATTGGATCCTCACAATCAGACGCATTTTGACATCATCCCCTGGACACACTTTTCTAGTAGGGGTGCTTACATCTTTGCTGGGGATAGTCAGCAAATCCGGCTACAGGGCGTTTTGCGAAAAAAAAATACAATTTCCTAATCTGTATCGACTATAAGCTCAAGCAAACATTTAAACCCTTAAAACCTCCTAAAACCCCTACCGGCCATTTCAGCTATTCATTTAAAAGGTTTGTTTCATTTTATTTATATCCTGTTTGCTCTGAAAGGTAGGGCTGATTCGAAGATAAAGTATAGCGAAGGGATCCCTTTTGTTTCGTTAATAAAAAGTCCTTTGTTGAGTGGGAAATAAGCACATATGTAACATAATTATATTCAAAGAAAAATAAGAAGGAAACTAGCCCCAAAAGTAGAAGAAAAGGGTCACCTATGTTTGTACCGTGCCACCCGGGGTATCCACATTCCCCACCCGATTCACAGACAAATTCATGCGTTTTCATTTTAGTAGTCAGGTTCATTTCTTTACGCTGATTGTCGATAAAAAAAGAAAAAGAGATGGCAAATATTTGATGTTTGGTTTCGTGGCAAGAAGCTGCGTTCGCCTTGGCCCATTATGTTACAACTTGAATGGCCACTTCACAACATTTAACAAAAGCAGAAAACTTGGCTTATTTTTAAAGTATCTATCACAAGATTTTGCAAATATAAAAACCACTAGAACTGACTACAATTCGCAATGGGGTGATTTGATAGACCTTTTTTCAATCCCTTGATAAATCTGAAAAATTCCTATTTTATATTCTAACTCTTATGAGGAGAGAGATTATAAAAACCAATCTCAGATTTCGTTAAGTTAGGAAATCCAAAGGAAAAAAACTTTGGTTTGGTTGTGTCATTCTTTTATGACTTGCAGAATTCCTGATAAAAATGGCTGAATTCTTTTCATATAATTCGAAATTTCTACTGGTCAATGAGTTCAAGATGGAAATGTTAGTTGTATTGGAGAGTTAGAGAACGTAGGAGCACCGGTTGATTGTAATCCTTTCAAATCGTTTAAATAAACAAAAGAAAGAGGAGAAAAAAAGAAGGTATATGAAGAGAGAATAAGATAGAGGGAAAGAGATAATGAAGAAGAGAGAACAGGAAATGATGCAGAGAAGAGGGAAAGGTCAAGAGTACAAAATTATGTTACAAGAGAAAAAAAAAAAAGAAATTAAAAGAACTATAGAAAGAAAGCGTGAGGGTGTGTGTGTGAGAAAGAGAGAGAGAGAGAGAGATGGTGATAGAGGAGAGAGAGGAGGATAAATGAAATATAGAAAAAAAAGACGTAAATGAAGAGAGGAAGATAAAATGAAGAAGGAAGAACAGGAAATGATGAAAAAAAAGAAAGAAAACATAAGTATAGAATAAGTAAAAATAGAGTTGTCAAAAAAAAGTAAATGTGCGTGTGTGTGTGTGTGTATGTGTGTGTGAGAGAGAGTGAGAGAGAGAGAGAGAGAGAGTGAGGGAGAGAGAGAGAGAGAGAAAAACTGCCAGAATGAAACAAAGAGTGAAAGAGAGATGGATTAAATAGTGTTGTCTGCCTTAGTATTACTCGCAACAAAGCAAATATTTGAACTTATCCAATATAATTATTCTAAAATTACCCACCTCGACATATATATGGTGCATATATATATATATATATATATATATACACGCATACATATAGTACGTAGATTTTATACA
>OY757910.1:105463650-105598650 GCA_963585895.1 Sepioteuthis lessoniana
AAACTGAATTGTTTCACTAAACTGAATAGATTGGAATAGAAATGTTTTTGACAAACCGTAGTTACATTTAAACTGCGTGCTTATGCTAAACTGAATAATTTGAACTGTTTTTTGACATTGAAACTGTAATTACACAAAACTGATAAGTTTAATACAGAACTGTCTTGACATTTAACTGTGTGTAAACAAAATGTGTACTTATACTAAACTGAATCAGCTGAATTAGAACTGCATGACTAAACTGAATAGCTTGAAATAGAAACTTTTCCCCAATTAAACTGAACTTACATTTAAACTGCATACTTATGCTAAACTTAATTGTTTGAAATAGAACTTATTATTTACATAGAAATTGATTTGGCGTTGAATAACCTACAAAAGTTGGTATGCCATAAAAACCCAACCAACCAACCAACCGACTAACAAAAAAAAAAGAAAAAAATATCAAACATTCACTGAAAGGGTTGTTTATCGATAACTCAAAACCTCAATTTTTTAAACGAATACTTTTCATTTTTCTTTCAACAATGTATATATATTTTTCCATCAGTATACCTTAATAACATTTTTTTAAAATGAAATAAACTATCGATACAATAAACGAATACTTTTTATTAGAAATAACGCGAAATTTTTCACCAAAAAACAATCACACATTTTTAATTCTTAGTTTTTTTTTTATTGTTTCATTTTTATCAGATAAAAAAAAATAAATTAAATGAATGTATTTCTTTATCACTGTAAATCAACAGGCAATTAAGAAATGAATTAAAATTTTTGTCGAATTTAAAAAAAAGTTTTTTTAAAAAATAAAATTATTATAATGCTTCAAACCACTCACGAATTTAGGGTTACATCTTTGAAGATACTTGAAATGTAAATTTAAAAAATCCTAAAATAAAAGAATTTTCTAATACAGAAATTCTTCGATTCTTTTATCGTAAAATTTTTAGAGGGTAAAAAAAAATAAGAATTGCAACTATGCATCTTTTTGGGAAAAGTATTAACTATAAAATTGTTCTATAAGTGATCACTAATTCTAAAAAAATTAAAATTTAAAGGATAGAAAAAAAAAAGCGAAACACAATCATAAAGATGTTTTAACCATTCATCAAGATTGTTGTTACATATTCTTATTGTAATATAATAGCCGAGGGATTTCGGTTCATGCCTTTGAGTTTAGTTAGGCTGAGAACCTTTCGGCTCAGCACATGGGTTAGTTAGGTGCAACATTGAGGCAGGTGTTAACGCGGGCGCACGCGCGCGGATGGCGGTGTCACTCAGTTGTCATAATAGTCCGAAACGAAACGAGGTGACAGGGTGCGGGTGACGTCACGCACCGGAAGCGCGCGGAGGTTTGTGTGATATTTGAAGAAAGTTAACGAGTTGAGATTAGACTCTGGACGAAGACGGTCGACTTTTGGAGCTCGCAGACGCGACAGGGGCCAAATGAATAAAATAGCATAGAAGGTTGTGTCTCTCCTCTTTACGTCGAAACCTTTAACTCAAAGTTAATAAAAAGGTTTCGTACCTGAACAAGAATTCGTTACGTGTTTTCGAATTTCGAGATTCCTATGTTCTATCGTTATGAACATTATATGTCCATTTCGCACATAGCGTTAATTGTGAATATGGTACATTATTAATTATTTTGAAAGTAAACTAGAAAACAATTTAAAAAAGAGAAAAAAAAACAATTATAGAAGAAAAAGATACTTTTCAATTGAATCTACCACGGATAATGACACATTTTTAATTATTAATTTACTCCTTTCTTCACTCTTTATATCTCACTATCTATTGTTCATAAAATCCTTTTAGTCATGGCATTGGATGAATATATATATATATATATATATATATATATATATATATATATATATATATATTTGATTGAACATTACAGACATTTTTTTGTCTACATATTTTTTGTTAATCCTTTCGAATTGCCGAATAGATCTTATGATATTTGGTTGGTATTGGTTGATAAAACTTCCATAATTAGTTATTTCCCAAGTACTTTCTGCCCAACCGTGTGTGTGTGTGTGTGTACACACACACACACACACACACACACACACACATATATATATATATATATATATATATATATATATATTAATGTATTTTTATTCATATTATCAGTTCTATTTCAAACATTTCAGTTTAGTATGAGTACTCAGTTTGATTGTCAAAAACATTTCTATTTCAAACAATTCAGTTTATTCAAATAATTTTGATTCTGCTAATTTAGTTTAGTGTATGTATAGATTTTGTTTACACACAGTAATATGTCAAGACAGTTCTATTTCAAACAATTCAGGTCTAATGGAAATGAGAGCAATGGTAAAGAAGGGATGATCCACATTTCCCCAAACCCCAGCATCACTGGAACATCAGATTGTTTAGTGTCATCCAGGACACTCATTGGGGGATCTTACCACTCTACATAGGTGCAGTCGGTGTATTCTATAGCCCCATCCGACTGGGTAATACACAGAGTTAATTTCAAAACAGTTTTATTTCAGATAATTCAGTTTAGCATAAGTACACAGTTTAGATGTCAAAACAGCTCTATTTTAAACTATTCAGTTTAGCATAAATACACAGTAAAATCAAGAAACAATGGTTTACTTCTATCTAACCCATAGATGGGACCCTATCAGGTGCTACCACTCCGAGCAAGAGAGGACCTGGGAGCGATGTCAGTGAAGAGGTGCTCCTCATTCCCCAAAGCTCCAACATTACTGGAAACTTGCAATCAAATTGTTTAGTGTCATATCCAGGATACTTGTTGTGGGGGGTCTTACCCCTCTGCTGAGAAGCAGTCGGTGTCTTCTACAGCCCCGACTGATTGGGCTATTTTAGTGGTTCTTTTGTACCCCTTGCAAACTGTCGACTTCATATTTAATCATATATTTATTTAGGTATATAGAAGCTCACAATTTCTTTTTTTACTACTTGAATTTCATTCATGTCACCATACATCTTAGCAGCAACTTAGGAAACTTCCAATTGATGAACAATAAATGTCATTCATCTACTATATTGTATATATTGCTTGAAACAATATATTGGAAAATCAGAATGACCATCGCATTTTAGACTGAAAAATTATTGATATAGAATCAAGACTATCGATTATAATAAATAATTCCTTATAGAACAACATTTGCGCTTCGTCGACCATAAATCCAATAGCCAAGCAAAATATACCATCGTAGAAAGGATAGAAAAAAGAAAAAAACAAAACAAAATAAAAGGCTTGGGATAACATCACAATGATTCTAGAAACGTAAGAAAAAGAGTGGCTACATCTTTTATTCTACTTCCCTTATAGCATGTTCGATATATTATTCTTAGAGGTTAGAGAATCGCATTCATTGTATGTTCATGTTTACATTTTTTGTGAAGTTGTTTGTTAAGAGTTATTTTTTTTTTTTTGCACACGATTAGAACAAATACGAATAATTTTTACACTGATCTATTTGTTTTTACGAGGAAAAAGTGCTACACAAACAGGAATAACACCCTCGGGAAAGGAATGGAAGCCCTTGTCCCTAAACTAAACTGTAATATGGGAGCTTTGGGGAATGTGTAGCACTCCTTCATTGCCATCGCTACGAGGTTAACTATGACTCGGAGTGGTAGCATCTGATAGTGTCCTATCTATGGGTCAAGGTTGGTTGGTTGGTTGGGTTTAATGGCATATCAACCTTTGTAGGTTATTCAATGCCAAATCCATTTTCAAGAAAATAGTTCATGCTAAAACACTTTTTTTTAGAGAGGTAATTGAAGATGGTCTGCCGCAAAAATAAAAGAATAAAATACATCATGTGTTTAAAATTTAAGTTTCCGTTGAAACACGCTCTCTTAGGAAGTGTGTACGAACTTCTTCTGAGATTGTCATCTATCTGGTGACTTTTAGATCACAAGGTTAAGTGATTGTTATTTTTTTATAAACACTTCAAAAATATTTGAATTCTAAAAATGAATTCTTATATTACATTTGGATATGCCATGCAATCAGTCCATTTATCGTGTATTCTTCAGTGGATTATCAAATCTTTAAAACTCTATTAAAAAAGTACAATTTTTCACTTGACGATAATCTAAAGTCAAAACAAAGTTGATTGGTTTTGTTTTGTTTTGTTTTACGGCATATCAACCATTGTAGGCTATCTAATGCCAAATCATCTTTATACATATATATACAGGGTGTAGAAGCAAAATATGAAATACTTTTTTAAATGGTTTTTTTTTTTTTTTTGGAAGGAGGAATCTGATTAGTCCAATTCTTAAAAAGAAAACGCGATAGATCTAAATTTTCATGATTATCTCTACTAAAGCTTTTTTTTTCTTAAATTAAAATTCAGCCCAATATGAGTGAACAAGAAAAGAAATGACAAAGAATTTATGATTTGCTTAACGCCGAAACCAAGGCAAAATTTCTTTGCTTAACGTATAAAAAAGCAAGTAATGTTTTTTTTTTTTTTTTAAGCTTTTTAATGAAAAGGGGGAGTGGAGAATTGAACAAAAACGAAAAGAAAGCTTTTTAACTGCTTTCGCTATGACAATTAAGAAGAACCTCACAACGTTAGCAAGAAAGCATGCTAATGAATTGAAAGTCAACGAGAAAACTGCAATTAAACAAGATTTAAATCCAGACCATTGATTTCGCTATTTGGGGCGTTTTAGAAAACAAAATCAATGCAACTTCCCATCCAAATATTGGTTCGCTTAAGACTGCTATTGAGAAGTAATGGAGTAAAATGTATGAAGAATTTAAATTGAAGGCATGCAGATCGTTTTCGAAGGTGAATTGAGTTAATAATTGAAAAAAAATCGTGGCCATATTGAGTAAATTTACTGCTTCGTGTATAGCTTCTTATTTTATAGTTTTTTTCGTGATAATTTTTCTTGATAACATTTTTAAACAAGCCTGAGGTCATTTTTTGCACATAGTTTAATGCTTTCAAGTATTGCTCTGTAAAACGAATAATTCTATTGACTATCAAACATTTGTTTTCTCACAATTGAATATTTTCAAGTATTGCTATATATCAGAAACAATTTAATATCAGTCGCTTAATTGCATACATTTGAATAAATGTAAATGACATATAAGATATATATATATATATATATATATATATATATATATATATATATATATGTGTCGGTAATTTCAATTTTAAATTAGTTAAAACTAATTTCTTTATATTCTGTTGTTTCTACATAGTTAAATGGTTGTAATTATTGTTATTTAACGTTTATAATTATATCTAATATTAATCATTTGTCAACACACAGTCAAGTGGTAATAAATGTTGCTATTTAACACTAAATTTTCTATTTAACATAATTCATTCGTTTGCACACAGTTAAATAATTCCAAGTACTGCTATGAATTCCGAACAGTTGAAATAAACGCCAGCCATTTATTTGCATACACTTACATGATTAAACAGTCATTTTTGCACTCAGTTCAAATGTCAAACCTTGCTATTTGACCCATAGATAGGACCCTATCAGGTGCTACCACTCCTAGCCAGAGTGAACCTTGGAGTGATGACAATGAAGGAGTATTCCCAAAGCTGCTGCATTAGTGGTCCCACATCCTCAGATTGTTTAGTATCATATCCAGAACACACATTGATGGTGGTGGGGATTTTTACCCCTCTACAGGGGTGCAGTTGGTATATTTTGCAGTACCAGCAAACTGGCCAAAAACTAGTTTAGAAAATTTAAAAATAAGTATTTGCATATCCATTCTATTACCATTTGAGTTTAGATTTCTTTGTTTAATGGCATATCAATTTTCCTGGGTTATCTGAAATCAAAGACACCGTTCAAGAAAAGCAAGAGTGATACTGTTTAACCAATAGCAGAGGGAGGGAGGGGAGGTTTAATTCCTTTCCCAAGGGTGTTATTCCTGTTGGGTTTGATTGGGTCGGGTTGGTTTGGATTTTATGTCATATCAACCATTGTTGATTATTTAATGCCAAATCCATTTTTATACATATAAAAATTGCTATTCAAAGCAATTCAATTTAGCATACACATGTAGTTCTACTTCTGACAATTCAGTTTAGCATAAGTACACAGTTTAGTTCTACTTGACCCATAGATTTGCCCAGTTGGCTGGAGCTGTAGAATACACCGACTGCACCTCTGCAGAGAGGGTAAGACCCCCCCCACACACACACACCCAATGAGTGTCCTTAATATGATACTAAACAATCTGATGGTGAGTCTCCAGTGATGCTGGGGCTTTCGGGAATGCGGAGCACCCCTTCATTGCCATTGCTTTTAGGTCCACTCAGGCCTGGCGTGGTAGCACCTGAAAGGGCCCTATCTAGGGTTAAATAAAACTAACGGCATACTTATGCTAAACTGAATTATTTTACTAAACTGAAGAGTTTAAAATAGAAAGGTTTTTGATGATTATACTGTAGTTACATTTAAACTGCGTGCTTATGGTAAATTGAATTACTTGAAATGGAACTGTTTTTTGACATTGAAACAGAACTTACACTAAACTGATTTGTTCAATATAGAACTGTTTTGACATTTACCTGTGTGTAAACAAAATCTATACTTATACTAAACTGAATTAGCTGAATTAGAACTGCTTGACTAAACTGAATAGCTCGAAATAGAAATGTTTTTTTTACAATTAAACTGTACTTACATTTAAAGTGCGTACTTATGCTAAACTGAATTGTTTGAAATAGAACTATTTTCTTGAAAATTGATTTGGCGTTAGATAACCAACAAAGGTTGATATGCCATAAAACCCAAACAACCAACCAACCTTGATCCATAGATAGGACACTATCAGATGCAACCACTCCGAGCCATAGTTAACCTCGTAGCGATGGCACTGAAGGAGTGCTTCACATTCCCTAAAGCTCCAATATTACAGTTTAGTTTAGGGACAATGGCTTCCATTCCTTTCCAGAGGGTGTTATTCCTGTTTGTATAGCACTTTTTCCTCGTAAAAACAAATAGATCTGTGTAAAAATTATTCGTATAGTCCTAAAAAACAACTACACAAAAAAATGAACATACAATGAATGCGATTCTCTAGCCTCTAAGAATAATGTAACCTTGAATTAGTTGACATAACATTAAAATTGATTATTATTTTTAAATTATTATTAATTAAAATTTTTCACCACCCAGTGGGTATGTAAATATAAAGGTTGGTTACAAAAAAAGCCGGTTAATAAATCCAGGCACAGTTTTAAAGTAATTAGTTATTCAAGACTCGAAATTATCCACGGTGTAAACAAGTACTTCACACAGTGTTAATTATGCAACAACGATGTCAAAAGAAAAATGGCGTAATGGTTAAAGTGTTGAACAGCGATGTAAGCGAGTTTAAATTTCAGTCACGATATTTGGTTCATTTTAGGGCTGATACACTGGAGAAGGTATGAACCCCCTTATTCCGTGGCTATGGGGGGATAAGGGTGTTCTTACTTAAACAGAATCAATGCTTTTCTTCTACAAGGATGACTTTGGCATTAAATAACCCACGAAGCTTGATCTGGCATTAAATTGAAACGAAATCAAGAAAGAAACAACGATGGTTATTGACCTGACGTTGTTTCTGGGAATATTGAAGAAACACATTGCTGCTGTTGCTGTTTCCAATTATTTCTTAATTTTTCGAATTTTGTAACATCCAGCCTCTGTTTCTATAAATAACACAGGTTAACCACCCACCCCTTCTTCGCTTCCCAGTAAATTTGATCTGAATTAAAAATTCTGGATGAGATCAATGAACTATTGATCTAATCTAAAAGATATTAGCGAATTGCGTCAAATGATAAGCGAACTGAATGTTTTCTCTCGAAATATTAACAAAAAAAAAAAAAAAAATAAAGAAAAAACAAAATCCCTTGTTAAACGTCGTGGCTCATTTTGAAGGCGTTTTAAAAATAAGATTAGGTAAAAACACTTGAGGAGGTGATCGTGGTGTAATGGTTATCGTCGTTGGAAATGGATACGGCGACAGGAGTTCAAAACCTGCACCAGGTTAATTGCATTTTCACATAGCACTAATACCTTGGGAAAGGTATGAATCCAATTATTCTCCCTCCAGCTATGGGTAAATAGTAGGACAGACTGGGTTCTTCAGCTTTGGTTAAGGCAACTAGTCAAGGAGAAGGAAAACTCTGAATTGAAACATGTTAAACTCCGCTTAAAAATTGACCTTGTGTCATATCCTGCCCGAGCGGAGGGGTTGGTAAATATGATAAACACTTGAAAACAAATCTACCGTATTCTTCGCGGCATTCAAGGTTTGCTCAACAAGTATTGAGATTAATTTTGGTTTCTTTGTTTCAAATGGCACATCAAACTTCGTAGGTTATTTAATGCCAAAGCTATCCTTGTAGAAGAACAGTTGCTTCGGTTTCAGTTTCTTTCTTTCAAATGGCATATCAACCTTTGTGGGTCATTAAATGCTAGAGCCAACCAAGTAAAAGAATAGTAGTGTTACTACTCAACCCATAGCTTGAAGGAAAATAAGAGGTTCATGCCTTTTCCAAAAGAATTAATTCGAAAGTGAACGTTAAAGTGCGACTGAAGCTTGAACTAGCTTTCTTCGATATCACAGCCCAGCACGTTTACGATAATGCAACGATCTCCTGTGGATCTTTTGGAGATCGTTTGTGATTACCCTTTGATCTCTTTGAGATCGAAGATGTATTTAGTAAGACAGAAATGGACTGTAAAGGAAAAGTCATTTTTATTTTCGAAATGTTCATGATACTCAGAGCACCTTATTCCAACGAGTTTTAATTGGCTGAATCTCCTCTTTTGATATGTTGCCTGGTTCTATTTATTTCAATGTCATCCATATCATCAAATCTTACATATCAGATAAATTTTGCAGCACTCGTGCATTCGCTATTTCTCCAAAAATCAATGCTTTCAAGAATGATTGTCCCAGGCTTTCTTGTTAGCGTCGAGACTTCGTCTAGACAAGGGTTCCCCAACCTTTTCAGCCCAAGGGTTACAAAACTTAGATCAGGAAAGTGTTAAGCCACTA
Source organism: Sepioteuthis lessoniana (assembly GCA_963585895.1). NCBI lineage: Eukaryota > Metazoa > Mollusca > Cephalopoda > Myopsida > Loliginidae > Sepioteuthis > Sepioteuthis lessoniana. The sequence continues at coordinate 105,472,715 of OY757910.1, forward strand.
TTTGAAAAGGACAGAAAAAACAATAAAATTCTCAAGTTAGCAATCATAATTTATTAATGAGACTTCTTACATTGTTTGCAATCACAAAAAATGTAATATCAGGGTTAAATAAAAAGGCTGACAGAAGGGGTACAGCAAACAAGTGATGAATTCACAGCTGAGAACACAGAGTTCATTTTGGGGGAACAATTGCTCACAGTGGTATGCAGCGCCAAAAAAAATTATTACTTGCTGGGTTTGGGTGATTAGGTAGGAAGCAAATGACTCTTTTATAAATCGAGGATGTTAAAAGCAAGAATCTTGAACATGAACTCTTCTGAAAACTGATGATCAATGCTTTTTATCACTTAGATTATTCAAGCTGTTGTCCTCATCTTCATTGTTATATTCACAACGTTTTGGCTGATGCATTCTTCAGCCTACTTCAGGGGTTTCATGTCGAACAATGGAGCATACACAGTACTTCGAACCAACCCATTTATTTAATTCACGGAGGTAGATTGTCCTAATTCCGTTAATTATGATAGGGTAAAAGTGTTAAGCAATAGTAAGTATTCTTCGTTATTTACATGTAGTTGGGATTGAACCCGAAACCCCCAGACGATTTCACTGCAAGATATATGGTACAATGGATATAGACGTTTCGTTGAAAACTGCTTTTAAGTGAAATTTCGCGGGAAGAACTAAAATAAACGGACCAGAGAACTAGAAAACTAAACACGATGTGTACGGCCTTATAGAGAAGAGATGGAATAGAGAGACTATGTATCAAGAAAAGAAGAAGGAAGACGACTCCCCAGCATTTAAGATAGCTTTGATTTATCGATATGATAACTCGAATACTACATAAAAAGAAAGACTGAGTACAGCCACCAGAAACAACAGAGACAATAGAAGGTTTGGTTTGCTCTGATTTTATGGCATATTATCAATCCTAAATTATTTAATAATTATTGATTATTTCGATACTTATAAACAGTTCTATTTCAAACAATTTAATTTGGCATTAGTATACAGTTTAAATTTCAAAGCTTCAATTTCAAACAATTCTGTTTAACATAAGTACACAGATTCAATGTCCAAAACAGTTCGATTTCAAACAATTCAATTTGGCATAAGTTCACAGTTATTTTTGTTTACACACAGATAAATGTAAAAACAGTTCTATTTCAAACAATTTAATTTAGCATAAGTACACAGCTTAGTTATATTTGCCCTATAGGTAGGACCCTATCACCTGCTATCACTCCGTTCCGGAGTGGCCCTGGGAGTAATGCCAACGAACGAGTACTTTGAATTCCCTAAACCTCTTGCAATTACTGAAGCCTTACCATCAGATTGTTTAGTGTTATATCCAGGACACTTGTTGAAAGAAGGAGAGTCCTACCCCTCTGCAGAAATGCAGTCGATGTATTTTGCAGCTCTAACCGATTAGGCCAACAGTATAAGGATCAACAGTATAACAATAACTAAATAACAAAAATGGGAAAAAAAGCAATTGTATGGATATTTCGAGCGACAAACAAACGAAATCTCAAACCAAAAGACTTGGACATGGATAAGAAAGGGAATCCTAACGAGAGAAACTTAATCTCTTCAAATAGGAGCTCAAAACAACGCCATAAGAACCAACTATGCTAAAGCAAAAATGTAGGTTATGTGGGGATAGAGACGAAACGATCAATCGCATAATAAGCGAATGCAGCAAATTAGCACAGAAAGAGTATAAGACTAGACATGACAAGGTCGGTAAGTTGATCTACTGGGAACTGTGCAAGAAATTTAAAATTTGACCCTACGAACTAGTGGTATATGCACTACAAAGAATCCTTCCTGGAGAATGAGATGCACAAAGTTCTCTAGGATTTTGAAATATAATCGGATCACTTAATATTGGCTAGATGGCCAGACCTAGTGATAGGCATCAACAAAAAAGAGAACCTGCAGAAAAATGGACATGGCTGTCTCGGCAGAACACAGTGTGAAATCAAATTAAAGCGAAAAGAGAGATAAATATCTAGACCTTCCTGGAGAACTTAAAAGTTTGTGAAATAGGAAGGTAACCGTGATACCAGTTTTAAGTGGTGCGCTTGGAACAATCCCCAAACGATTGATTAGAGGACAAGTGGATACCATCCAGACTACAGCATTATTAGATTTGGCCAGAATAATAATAAGTGTCTTGGAGACTGTCACTCAAACTCCAGTGAGAAATCATCAGCAAACGCTGGTGTGAAAAACTCTCAGGGGTGTAGAATAATGATAGTCATAATTTATAGTGATAATTAACAAAAATAGAAAGAAATTCCCGTATAGTGGACTTTGCCGTCATAGCGGAAAAAAGATTGCAAATCAAAAGAAGGAAAAAGAGAGACAAGAACTAGGACCGGACCAGAAAACTAAGAAAGTTGTTGAACATGAGGGTGATGGTGATACAAATAGTTACTGATGCATTAGGAACGGTCCCCAAAATGGGAGATTTGGAAATCGGAGAACAAGCCAAAACCACTTACCCTACTGCAGTGTTGTGATCGGGCAGAATACTGAAAAGAATCCAGGAAATTTGAGAAGACTTGAGGAGACTGGCTGTCATTCAGACTCCAGTTAAAGACCATCAGCTGACGCTAGTTTGATCAATTCATAAGGAAGTTATAATAATAATTATTATAAAGGTGACTGGAAGATTAGGAAATCGGAGGGCAAACCGAGACCATCCAAACTACAGGGGTGTTGTGATCGGCGAGAATACTAAGAAGGGTCCTGGAGACTTAAGGAGATTTGTTTTCCCTCTGACCCCAATGAAAGGCCATCAGCTTAGAAATAATAATAATAATAATAATAATAATAATAATGATAATTGGCCAGAAGACCAGACCTTATAATAATCATCAACAACAACAAAAAAAAAGAGAGAATTTGCAAAATTGTCGACTTTGCTGTTCCGGCTGACCACAGAATAAAACTGAATGAATGTGAAAAGAAGGATAAGTACCTCGACCTTGCCAGAGAATTGAAAAAGCTGTGGAACACGAAAGTGACGATTGTACCAATTGTGGTTGGTGCTTTTGGCACAGTAACTAAACGATTATCAAAGGGCCTGGAGGACTTGAAAGTTGGCGGGCGAGTGGAGACCATCCAAATGACAGAATACAGAGAAGACCAGAATACAGAGAAGAGTCCTGGAGACTTGAGGAGACTTGCTGTCACTCCAACTCCAGTGAAAAACCATCTGCTAACGCTGATGTGAAAAACTCTAAAGGAATAATAATAATAATAATAATAATAATAATAATAATAATTTAGGAACACATTTATAGGGTATCAAGCATTTCCCTATAAAGCAAATAAGTTACGCACAGTTATATGATTTCAAATATTTTAAGCAACTGCATAGTTTTGTTATTTAATTAAGGAATGATTTTTTATTTTAATCATTTTTCATTAATTATATGTTATCATTCGGTTTAGTTGGGCTTTGAACTATTCGGCTCTTAGTTCAGGTGCACAGTCGTTGGGTACAATCTTACGCTCGTGTGCATATGACAATCACCATTGTCATAATAAACCTTAGACAGAGCTGGAGTGTGGATGACGTCATGCCCAGAAGTGATTGGCTGAGAATTTGAAAAAGATTCAGTTGAGGTCCGACCATGGTGTTGAGAAGCTGAGGTCCGAGCATGGTGTTGAGAAGTTGAAGTCTGAGCACGGAGTTGAAGGCTGACATTGGACCATGGAGGCAGACAATTGAGTCTCTGCCATTGGGGCATAGAGAATTGACTTCTCTATCGTTGAAGATGTTGTTGGGTTTTTCGGATCTCTACAAACAGAGATCTTAAACGCTACAAGATGCGCTGCGCCTTTGTGGGGTCAGTTAGTATGGTCAGCATTATAAGAATTGTATCTCTCTCCTCGTGTCGAAGAAACGAAGTCAGAAGCTAATAAACCATTCGTACCTGAACAACAGAGTCAACCTGCATTTGTACATGCATTTGTGTTGTGTATTTGACTATGTATTTGTTGTACCGTTGTTCCTGATATAATGATAATGAGTATACAACAGTTTTAAGTAATACCAAGTTCTTTAGTTGTCTAAATTTCTGAGTCAAAGCTTGATGATTTTTACCATTAAGGGTTTTCAAACTGTTTTCTTCGTCTTTATTGTTATTTCCCCAACGTTTCGGCCGATATGTCCTCCGGCCTTCTTCAGGTGTTTTTCGAACTCGGGAACCTACACGGAACTTCGAACTACGTCCTTTATTGAATCCACGTGGGTCGCCTGTTCTGATTCCGTAGGCGATAACCGGGTACAAGTGTTCAGTATTCCTGTATTGTTACTTGCCTGTAGTCAGGATTGAACATGCAACTTCCAGATGATCGTCTCTTTAGAAGCTTTGAGAACCAACGCCTATAACCGTTACGCTATGTGTCATGCTGGACAAATATCGTAATGGTTATAATAGTAACGGTTATAATATATATATTAATTTTTCTTAAATAATTTGCACACGGTTATATGATATTAAGTATTTCTATCAAATACAAGTAATTTTTGAACATATCTATTTCCCCCAGGGATGGGAATCTGACAGTTATTAACTTTCCAGGTCAAAGAGGAGCTAAGAGTACTCTACTCTCTCAAGATTTCAAGAACTGGAGACCGAATAACTGAGAGTGGTTCAGAAGAAATTCAAGGCCATTTTTGTGGAATAAATCTTGCTGAGGATAGAGTCGGCGTATCCTTAGCTCTGCAGACAGATAGTTGTAGATAGATAAGAAGGTAGTTCTTCAGAACTGGAGCCTACCCACTGGATTTATTTAAACGTAAGTTTAGGACACAACGTTTTCGAGGAAGGGGTCTTACCTCTCTTTGGAGAATACAGTCACCATATTCTAAACCTCATCGTCAAGGCAGAGATAAAATTTAAGTACATGTCATATATGTGTGTGTGTGTGTGTGTATGCGTGTGAGTGTGTGTGTGAAAAAATAAGTGGAAAAGTGGATAAATCGAAACACTGACAACGGATTCAATAATACTTCGTCTTTATTTCATAAAAGACTTCATCAGAGCGTGTGTAAGTAGTACTTTAATAAGCTTTTTGCTTTTTACTTAGATATCGCACAAGGCTGTATAAGTCAGGCACCCAATGAGACTTGAACTCAATCGTAAAGATTTATCAGTCTAGCTTGCTAGAGTGCATTTATATGTATATAGTTATGAATGGAGTCTGTAATAAAACATATATTCGTCGATCTTTTGGAGTTTTTGAAAGATACTGGAAATCTTAGAGACATTTCTGGAAGATTACTTTAAATGTTATAACATTTTCTTGCATTTTTTTTTTTTTTTTTTTTGGTCACGTTTTCGCCTCTCCAGGCTAAGGAAGAACTTATTAAAAGCACAGATTTATACCTTGGAATGGAATCAATATTTTCGGTCAGAAATACTTTCGTTTTGCTGGCTAATAAATGATAAAAAATAAATACATAAATGAAATAAAATCAAAATTCAAAGAACTCAATGTTCCTGAAATGACGAAGACGCCTCAAATGTTAATGCCTTGACATAAAAAAAAAATTCTAGTAATCGGCGAAATATTCTTAAATACAAACACCAAAAATATTAAACTTTGCAAAGGCTGTTTAGCGAATGTCAAATGTAACCTTTAAAGAGAGAAGATTTTGGGGGAAAAAAAAGAAAAAAATGTGTGCGTGATAGATTAACTCTTAAAAAAAAGAAAAAATAGCGTACTACATGTGCTTGACTGACTGTCGGAGATAATTCCACTTAAGCACCGCCAAAGATCGTTTCCATTGAAAAGGCTAAACACTTTCTGAATTTCTTGGTCTATATAAGACGAATTGTATTCTGGCATTCCATTTGACTAGGAATTTCCATTTCTAAATCTCGACCCTCCACCTCCCGAACCTGCCCTGCCGGAAACAACCGGTAGAAGTTTCCAAAATTCCGTCAGAAGGAGAAACGTTTTTCTCTTCCATTTGTCCTGCTAAAGACAGATGCCCGAAAATCTTTCTGCTGGCCATCACGAATAGAAACCTTTTAGTAGGCTTTTAAAAGCTCAGTGAAATAGACAGAGACAGAGATAGAGAGAGGAGGAAAGGAGAAGGGTGGAGGAAGAGATAGATTGAGAGGGGAGGTTAAGTGAGAGAGAGACAGAGAGAAAGAGAGAACGCAAAGAGACTTGAAAAAACTTGCGAGTGAGAGATAAAAAAAATCGAAATAAAAAAAGAGATGACATAAAGAGAGAGAGAGAGCGGAGAGAGGGAGAGGGAGAGAAAGAAAGAAAGAAATAGAGAGGCGGGGAGAGGAAGGTAGATAGAGATAAAAGGAACAAAAGAGATCAAAAAATATTTGTGAGTGAGAGAGATAAAAAAGTTGAAAGTGAAAAGACATGATGAAGAGAGAAAAAAAGAGAGAAAGAAAAAGAGAGAGCAGTCATATATATATATATATATATATATATATATATATATATATAGCTTGCTAGCAAGCGAGATAGATAGATAGATAGATAGATAGATAGATAGATAGATAGATAGATAGAAAAAGAGAGATGGACAGAACGGAAAACGATAAAAAAAAAAACTTGTTAGTAAAAGAGATTTAAAAAATCGAAATTAAAAGAGAATTGACACGTGCCAGCAAGAAACAACGGGAAGAAGGAAAAAAAAGAGGGATAGATAGATAGATAGATAGATAGATATAAGACAACAGAAACTTTGACTAGTGAGGGATAAGTAAGAGAGAGCGAGGAGATAGAGGAGGGAGAAAAAAGCAAAAGAAAGAAGTAAAAAAAAAAGAAAATTGCCCTAAGCAAAATAAAAAATAAATAAAAAAGAATGAGAAAGATAAAAAAAAAAGGGACAGAAAGAGGAAGAATGAAGAAAGTTGGTTGGTTAGTTGATATGATTTATATCATATCAAACGTTATCGGGTTATTTAATGCCGAAATCAGTCAATTATAAAGTTTCCAGTAACTATACCTATTAATTAATATTTGGAAAAAAATTTGGTTTCAACTAAAATATCTTTAACACTTGTAAAGATTCTTCATACAAATAAATTACAGAATTGTCGGATGTAAAATACGCCGACAGCAATTCAGCAGAATGTCCTTACCCATATGAGGGTGAAGTTCCTGGCCATAGCGTTGTTGGAATATGGACAATTACTTCAATGCTCTAATGTCCACTCTGACCCGCAATCTCAGGATCCCATCTATGAGTCAAAAAATAAGTAGTTGAGGGCAACCCGAAGGCTCTCTTTTCAATATCTACTACTTGTTGGGGAGGGCACCTCTCTTTTCTCCGGATTGATACGCTTACCCTTGAATCATAATATATAATACTGAGTGTTGAACAAAGAGGTATCAAGTAACATTTTTTGAATCTTTCACACGACTCAACCAATGATTGAACTTCCATTTCCCGAACCATTGGCAAAAACTCTAACCATTCAAATAGAAAGGTTTAACCATATTATTTAGATGAAACTATTACAATGTGGAAATTATGGACAAAGGTTAAATTGAATCAATATTAGATAGTAATAGTTATAAACAATTTAACTGTGTGCGAACGACTGAATGATGCTTTATAGAATTACTTGTCTCAAATAGCAATAGTTGAAAATATTTAACTGTGTGCGAACGAATGAATACTCCTATTTACGAACCCCTCCTCTCGGGCAGGATATGACACAAGGTCAATTTTTAAGCGGAGTTTTACAGGTTTGAATTCAAAGTTTTCCTTCTCCTTGACTAGTTGCCTCACCAAGGCTGAAGAACTCAGTCTGTCCTACTATTTACCTGGAGGGAGAATAATTGGATTCATACCTTTCCCAAGGGTATTAGTGCTATGTAAAATGCAATCAGTCTCGTCCAGGATTTGAACTCGGGTCGCCGTGTCTATTTCCTACGACGATAACCATTACACCACGAACGAATGACTAATGCTGTAAAGAATTACTAGTGTTAAATAGCAATAGTTGAAACCATTTAAATGTGTGCAAACAAATAAAATAATGCTGTTTAGAATTAGTTTTAAATTACAATACTAGAAACTATTTAACAGTATGCGATATTTTTTCTTGAATTAATAGTATTAGACTGCCATAGTTGAAACCATTCAACTGTGCACCAACGAATAAATAATGCTGTATCGAATTACTAGTTTTGAATAGCAACATTCGAAACCATTCATCAGTATGCAAAAAAAAAAAATTAATTTTAGTATTAGATAACAATGCTTGAAAACATATAACTGAATGCAAAGGAACAAGTCCTGACTCATTTAAAACTTGTTACCTACTAATAATTCCTTTACAAAGCATATATCTTCAATATATTTAAATAGGATTCGGCATTAAATAATCTTCAAGGGTTGATATGCCGTAAGACACAACCAACAAGCCAATGAATAAATTGCATGCAATTATATTATTTTTGATATTTCTATCTCATCATCATCATCATATCGCGCTGGTAGCACGGATATCCCTGACCCTCTCTCGCCACTCCTCCCTATCGTTCATCGCCCTAGGTAGGTCTTCAGGACAACATCCCGTATCCTCACATAGCTGCTGAATGTACGTTCGTGCTGGTCGTCCTGCTTTTGCGCGGCCATGTGTGGGGATCCATAAGAGTACATCGCTTATGAGTTCATCTCTGCTTCTCCAGCAGTGTCCTGCATGTTTGGTTCGTCTAACTTGAATAGTTTTCGTGATAGGGGGCAGGTGGCCGTACAGTTGGTGTCTTGTGGGGTGTTGCTGCCAGGACTTGTTCAGGATTGCACGCAGTATTCTTGTGCAATTGCCATCTAGCTTCTTCTCCAGCCGTTTTGTTAGCGTCCATGTAGTGCATCCATATAGCAGTATCGATGTGACCGCTGCCTGGAAGAAACTGCGTTTCATTTTATCGGTTAGGTCTGATTTCCATATAATCGATAGCCTATTGATAGCTGTCCATGCTTTCGTTAACCTCGTTTCGATGTCCTTTTCGGTTGATTCGACGCTGCTTCCTAGGTAAGTGAATTTGTCTACTAGTTTAAGAGGGGTTCCTTCTAGAGTGGAGATGTCCCCCGTTTGGTTATAGCACATATATTCCGTTTTGTGTGTGCATTAACATAGAGGCCTATGCTTGCTGCTGCTCGTTCCAAACTATGCAGAAGTGTTTCGGCTTGGTCATGTGTATTTGCCAGTATCGCTATGTCATCGGCGTAGTCGGCGTTGGTAATTGTTGTTGCGGGGTACCTTCTGCTTCTTTTCTTCGTCAGTTCGAAGCCATTCTCTTTGATTTTGTCCTTATTCATAATATATCTTTTATAAACTATTTTCAATCAAAGACTATTTAAAATGGTTTGAGCAATTATTTCTATTTATTACAAATCATTTGAACATAATTTTGTGGTTTCAAGTATTTTCATCTAATAGAAATAATTTGCAAGCATGTAATATAATGGCCGGGGGATTTCGCTTTATATATCTTGCCTTTCGGTTTAGTTAGGCTCAGAACCTTGCGCTTAGCGCATGAGTTAGTTAGGGGCTAACATAAGCGCAGGTGTTGACGCGTGCGCAGAGGGGACGTGTCATTCAGAGATGTCACAATAGAAACCCCAGATAGAAAATGTGAATGACGTCATGCACCAGAAGCGTGTGCGGAGGATTTTGGGGATTTGAAAAAAGTCAGAGACGAGTTTTAGCGTCCGAGGAAGACGGTTGACTTTCGGAGCTCGCCGAGGCCTTACGGCGGGTGTCGCACGTGTTGGTGTTGGGGGGGGGATGGAAAAGTCGTCATAGAAAGATTGTGTCCCTCTATTCCTCATGTCAAAAAACCTTTTAACTCAAAGGTAATAAAAACTTCCGTACCTGAACAAAGAAGTCGTAAGTGGGTTTTGTGTTTCGGGATTCCTATGTTATATATATATATATATATGAGTTATGAACATTTTATGTACGTTTCACATATTCATGTATGGCAATGTTACAAGCATATTTAACATGAAAAAGTTTATTATTGCAATGTTTTAAGAGCCAATGATTTTAAACATTTTGTCAAACAAATCTGTCTAGCCCACAGAGATTACTCAAATTGGTACTACCAATCCGGGTCAGAATTGAAACTTGGATAAAGAACAAAGAAGGAGTGACTTCACTTTCATCAGGGCTCCAGAACTGGAGTCTCACCATTGGATACTGTTTAGTTTAGTTTCTTTCATTTAATAGCATATCAACCTGTGTATGTTATTTAATGCCAAAATTATCCTTGTAGAAAAGCAGTAGTGGTACTATTTGACCCAAAGCTGGCAGGATAAGGGGGTTCATACCTTTCCCAAGGGTATTTGTCCGAAAGTGAACGTAATAGCGCGACTGGAGTTTGAACTCGCTTACTACGGCTCCGCAGTCTATCGCTTCAACCATTACACCGCGAGGACACACACTGGATACTGTTTAATCTAAGACACACACAAACAAATTTTTATATATATATTCACGGAATCCCCTGACTCTTTTGCCGTCCTTTCTTTTTATCCATTACACGTGTCAAGTGTTCTAGACTGCATCTAGAGAACGCACAGGTCCGATGCATTCAAGTTATTGCTGGTTGGCCAACATTGCCACGTCCCTCTGCCTCACCCGTGTTCGTCTTTGATTTTTTTTGTCGTGCCCCAAATGTAATGTTCGTTTTACTTTGAAAATTTGTTAGATAAGAGGCAAGTTGCCGTACAGCTACTGTTTTGTGGGATGTGTCTTCTAGGGTTTGTTCAAAATTGCACACAGCATTTTTATGTAGTTGCCATTTCGTTTTTTTTTCTCAATGCGTTTCTTTAACGTTTTATTTCATGAGGGACCTTAGATTTCCTTAGGAACAATGGCTTGTCAATTGCTATCCACGCTTTCACAAAGCGTCAGTTGAAATCACTTTCAGTATATGAGATATTGCCGCCGTGATACGAGCAATACAAATAATTTGCTAACATTTTGAGCAGGTAAACACTTCATACTAAGTTGCAAACTTTTTCAGTTGCAGTCTATTGATAAAATTCATAATAACTTTAAACATTATCTCAAAGAGATATTTAATCCAAAGATAGGAACGTGACAGAGTAAGCCTGAGATTTATAGCAACAAATTGAAGACTTCTTACTTCACAGCCGGCTCTTTGGCCGAGTGGGTAGAGTGTTCGCCAATGGTCCGGGAGACGAAAGTTTGTGGAGACGGGTCGCTGAGGCTTAAGGAATAAGTCAGTCTTAACCCCGGGAGGCGACAGCTGGACACCCCCAGTACCAGCGTCATGCAGTCTCGACCGACTGATAACTGCCAAAAACGACCCTGCCCTCGTCCACATCGCGTACCCCAATACGGTGAGCAAAGAGAGGATTGAGTGTGGGTGGATAAGTGTGTGTGTGTGTGTGTGTGTGTGAGAGAGAGAGAGAGAGAGAGAGAGAGAGAGAGAGAGAGAACAAAGAAAAATGAAAACGAGACCTTGAAAGAAAACATTGGGGAAAACAGAGACAGATAAAGAAAAGAGATGAATTCTGAAGAGAGTAAGAGAGAGGGAGGAAGAAAGAGGGAGGGAGACAGAGGGGGAAGACAGAGGGAGACAGAGGGAGGAAGACAGAGGGAGGAGGATGACCAGAGTCCTAATGTAGATATTGTAAAAAACAAAACCATATTTCTGTGAAGAAAATAAGAAACGGAATGGAATTGCTAGAAAGAAAAAATTGAAAAAGAAAGAAAAAAAGAAAGAAAGAAGGAAAAAAGGAAAAAGAAATAAAGAAAGAAAACTGTGAATAAATTTAAAAAGAGGAAAGAGAAAGGCGAAGTAGAAAAAATGAAAAGAAATAAAAACAAGAGAAAGAAGGAGAGATATTAATGGAGTTAAGTAGTAATGAACCAGTTCGATCCCAGGTCACCTCATACCAAAGACTTATAAAATGGTACCTGATACCTTCTTGCTTAACTCTCAGCAATATAAGGTACGTATCAAGTGCTGTATAGTCACCACCATGACCAACTATACAAACACATATGCATGCAGAACACAACGACTCAATGAACACGAGCGACACAGTTCTTAGAAAAATATACTTCTCACTTTCTTTGAAAGGGTTGTGTGTGAGAGGGAGTTGGAGACCGAACAGAACTGCAACATATTGATCTCCATCAGCGATTCTTTCCCGTTCTCCTGGGCTGCTCAACCGGGGGCCTGGGACTGATTTTCTCTACCGCATCTTATCACCAGCTGGTCTGATCTCCAAACTGATCTGATCTCCAACTGCAACTGCTCAATCGGGGGCCTGAGGACCCACTCTGCTGGGTGCTGGCTTTCTCTAGCGCATCGTGACTCCAACTGATTGAATTTCCTGTGAACTGATTTATATAATAGTTCAACGTCCACCTTCTTCCTGTGGGCGTCACAATTTCGCACTCATTCAACCTGTCCACGGTCAAGGTTTTAATTCTGATATTCCTCGACCGGATGCACCTGTGTAAATAACAGGTGCATCCGGTCGAGGAATATCAGAATTATAACCTTGACCGTGGACAGGTTGAATGAGTGCGAAATTGTGACGCCCACAGGAAGAAGGTGGACGTTGAACTATTATATAAATCAGTTCACAGGAAATTCAATCAGTTGGAGATACGGCCGGGTCGTAGGTCAATATGCAACACAAGGGGAAAGTGGAGCAATCCTTGGTATGTAGTAGCGCTCTCCCTTGCACCTCAGTGTAGTAGCTATTGAAAAGGGAGCCTTCTAGTCATTCACGACTAAAGGGAGACAACTTTACTTTATTTACTTTACAGCACTTGATTCAGTTTATTTTTACAACTAGATCATCTTTTTTTTGGCATCATCATCATCATCATCATATCGTGCCACAGGCATGGATATCCTTGACCCTCTCTCGCCATTTCTCCCTATCGTTCATCGCCTCTGGCTGGTCTTCAGGGCTACATCCCGTATCCTCACATAGCTGCTGTATGTATGTTCGAGCTGGTCGTGTTGCTTTTGTCCGGCCATATGTGGGGGTCCATAGGAGTACATCACTTATGAGCTCGTTCCTGCTTCTCCAGCCTTGTCCTGCATGTCTGGTTCGTCTAACTTGGATAGTTTTCGTGATGGCAGGTGGCCGTATAGTTGGTGCTTTGTGGGGTGTTGCCGCCAGGACTTGTTTAATATTGCTCGCAACATTCTTGTGTAATTTCCGTCTTTTTCTCAAGTCGTTTTGTTAGCGTCCAAGTAGTGCATCTATACAGCAGTATCGATACGACTGCTGCCTGGAAGAAACAGCGTTTCATTTTATCGGTCAGGTCTGATCTCCATATGATCGATAGCCTATCGATTGCTATCCATGCCTTCGTTAGCCGTGTGTCGATGTCTTTTTCGGGTGATGAGACACTGCTTCCTAGGTAGGTGAATTTGTCTACCAGTTTCAGAGAGGTTTTGTCTTGTGTGGAGATGTTACCTGTTTGATTATAGCACATATATTCAGTTTTGTGTGCATTGGCATGGAGGCCTATGCCTGCCGCGGCTTGTTCCAAGTTATGCAGTAGTGTTTCGGCCAGATTGGGTGTCTTCGCCAGTATCGCTATGTCATCGGCGTAGTCGGTGTCGGTAATTGTTTTTACGGGGTATCTTTTACTTCTTTTCTTTGTCAGCTCGAAGCCGTTCTCTCTGATTTTATCAATTGATGTTCAAAGCACGTAGTCTAGACAGATGATAAAGAGGTACGGAGCCAGCGTGTCCCCTTGTAGTACTCCTATTACAATGTCGAAGTATTCTGTATCTCCATTTGGTGATCGTACTTTCACTTTGGTGTTTCTATAGAGAATCGTTATTGTTGTTACGGTTTCTTCTGGTAGGCCGTATGCTCGTAGGATTTGTCCCATCATCCCTCAGTGAATGGAATCGAAGGCCTTGGTAAAGTCGACAAATAGTAATGTCGCCTGTAGGTTTTTTGCCCGTATGCCTTCAAGGATTCTACGGATGGTCAATATTTGTGAGGTTGTGGATCTATTTCTTCGCAAGCCATTTTGGTCTTTCCTAAGGATGTTGTCGATTTTGAGTTCTATGTAGGGCATTGTAAATTTTGGCTGCTATGGATGTAAGAGTTATACCTCGATAGTTCTTGGCTAATCCGAGGTCACCCTTTATAAGGAAGGGGAGGATGCATCCTTTCATTGATCTGTCTATCGGACTTTGATAATAGACTGCGTTGCAGTGTCGGAGTAGTATATCGTCGAATTGTCTGGTCTTCCATACTTCAGGGGGAATCTCGTCAACCCCTGCAGCTTTCCTATTTTTATTTTTCTAAGAACCGAGTCGAGTTCTTCTAGAGTGAAGTGAACGGTCCTAGTTTAATGTCCAGTTGCTTACTAATAATTCTGGTGATTGGTTCATGCGTAACTTTCTGTGGGTTTCCTAGTAGATTTTCGAAATCCTGTTTCCACAGTTTTCTTCTTTCCTGTTGGTTAGCAGCTTTCAATTTTGTTTTGACTGTGCTCTTTCTTCCTTCAACTCACTTCGTTTATTGTTTGCCAGGCTATCCTAGATTGCCTATCTTCCACTGAGTCTCTAATCTTATCTGTCTGATTTTGTATGTATTCTGTCTGTTCTTTTAGATATAGGCCTGCTAATTGATATTGTACCGTTTTTAGTTTAGGGGCATTTGTGTTTGTTGGGTTCTTTATATATCTTTTGGAGGCTGTTTTCACGTGTGCACGTTTTTCTCTCACCTCAAACGTTTCCCAAGGGACTCTATATTTAGTTCTAGGTTTTGTTGGAATAAACTTCGCTGCCGCCTCGAGGTGCGCGTTGACGAAATACTCATATTCGTCATTTGGGGTACCTTTTTCTGTCTTCTCTTGAAGTGTCTCGAATCTGTTTCTCAATTCTAATACATATTTATCTTTAATATCTCTGTTTTTGAGAAGGGCCGGGTCAAAGTGTTTGGTGGTCACTCTTCGTGTGGCATTTTTTCGTAGGCTTAGTTGTATTTTTGCCGTGACTATTCGGTGATCGGAGGACACACCCTCGAAAGAGAAATATGCCTCGCAATTCGTTGCGCTATTTTTCCATTTCTTGTTCATAAAGACGTAGTCTATCTGTGCTTTACTATTGTTCGCGTATGTGTAGGTCCATAATTTTCCCTCCCTTTTTTGATAGTTTGTATTGAGGCATGTTAATCTATTTTCTATCATGAAATCTATTAGATGTTGTTCATTCCTATTTGACGTGTTGTGTAGGCTGTATTTGTTGTTTCCGTATTTCCAGATTTGGGCATTCATATCTCCGCCAATGACTAGCATGTTGTGTTTCGGAATGCTATGCACTAGAGTGAATAGCTCATCGTTGAAGGTAATTAGTTCAGTTTCTTCACTAACATTTGTAGGGCTGTAGCAGGATATGATCGTTGCTCTGGGGTTTCCATTAAACGTAGCTGCCACCATCTTAGGTTGTATTCTCTCAATGCTATTAAGTGTTTTTAACGCTCTAGGTCCTATAAGCATTCCTACCCCTCCTACTGTGGCATTGACAGAGTTTTTCCATGCTGATTCAGTGGCTTGCCTCCATCCATGGCCAGTTTCGTGATATTTGATATCTTCAGTGTGCGTGTATCAGTGTTCTTGTATGTATATTATGTCTTTCTAATGTTCTACGGCCGATGCAGTCAGCTCTGGTAGTTGACCTATTCTATTTAGGGTTCTAACGTTAAATGTCGCTATTTCTATTGTTTGTTTGCATTTTTATTATTTTTGCTGTTTGAGCTCTGTAGCTGATTTTTCGAAAACTGAGGCCAGGGCTCCAACCTCAGCAGGACGCGCCCCTTTTTTACCTACGCGAAGAGCGATGCGGTTTGTGTATGTGGTTTGAGTGTGGGTCATGGTTATCTTTCGATGGCTGTTTTTATTCTCATCTATAGAAGCCACTCTTATAGATTAGCAGCAGTAGTTCCCCGATTGAACTGACGATCCTGAGCGTTAAGCTGGAGACCTCACACGTCCAGGACCAGGTTTGGCATTGCGTTTGGCCGTCAATGGGTTTATTCAAATACCTTTACGTCCATCATGCTGCTTCCCATGTGAACGTAAAAAAGGTGGGGGGGGGGGCTTTTATTTCCCTCAAGTTTTAATTTAAAGTCCAGGACTAATGTATTTTAGTTAGAGTTTTTGGTATATTTTCACCTGTCTTCTCATACTGGCCCTAACATGTTTTTGTTTTTTTGTGGCATTGGGACTTTTACTTAGGCTGCTTTGTTTGTTTGTTTGTTTTTGTTTTTTGTTTTTTTCGTTCTAAACTACTATGGGGGTGGGGGAGATGTGAGAATTCTAAGCTTTTAGAAAAGATTCAAAACCAATTGCCGTGTACACTGACACATTTGACCAGAGTCATATATTCAATTTGGATTTACGGTAAAAGCTTTTACATTTAAAACACATAGTTCAAGCGGCATTTTACAAAGAATAAAACAGTATAAAATTTTATGAAATTTTCGGCATTTTAAATTAGTAGGACTTAAAGACATTACACTAACCAGTATTGAAACTATTTTTCTGGTGGCACAAGCGAGTTCTTCATCCCTCCTGTTCTGCTTTACTGTTTAGTTACTAATGAATTTAAATATAATTTGGGAAGGTGTACTAATTGGGGGGGGGCACGAGTTACTTAATCATTTTTTTTCTTGAGGGGTTTGTTTGGGGGTATGGCATTGCTATTTTTACTTAGGTTTTTTTCATTGCTTTTTTTTGGTTTCCTCTAAACTACTATAAGTGGTGGGTAGAAGCTGTGAGAATTCTAAGCTTTTAGAAAAGATTCGAAACCAATTGCCGTGTACACTGACACATTTGACCAGAGTCATATATTCAATTTGGATTTACGGTAAAAGTCTTTACATTTAAAACACATAGTGTTTTCGTGTAGTCTATAAGAAACCAACTGATTTCCATAAAAAGGGGCTAATTTTTGAGCAGATAATCGGCTGGAGAAACTGTAATATTTGTATTTGTATATTTGCGTTAATCAATCAATCGGCGAATTCGTATTCGTTTTAAAATTTCTTTGTGATATTTTCAAACGACAATATTTGATTTGCCGCGGAAAATTTGAAGGACTAAAACCCAAAATATTTCAATAAATCTTTTCCCTATTTGGTTGTTAAAACTACATTTTTAGCCAATTAATATCGTAGATAAATCTTTTTTAATCGAGTCTAACTCTGTCTCATAAATAAGCGAAAAAATAAATATTATTTTATTAGTCATGGATTTTTTCTTCGTCGACTCAACTAACAGTCGATTTTCTTTCTTTCGAGTGAAAATCTAACTTCTTTTCATTAGAAAATGCCTTTAAATTCAACATCGGTTTATTATCTTAAATTTAATGAATATGCTATTATTTACGTCGATTTACCAATACAGCTTTTACGGTCTTCACTTGCTGATGAAAAAAATTCAGTTGCAAACCTCTATATGGTAATCATATTTACCAACCTCTCCGCTCGGGCAGAATATGACACAAGGTCAATTTTTAAACGGAGTTTAACAGGTTTTAATTCAGAGTCTTCCTTCTCCTAGACTAGTTGCCTCACCAAGGCTGAAGAACCTAGTCTGCCCTACTATTTACCCATAGCTGGAGGGAGAATAATTGGATTCATACCTTTCCCAAGGGTATTAGTGTTATGTGAAATACAATCAGTCTCGTTCAGGATTTGAACTCGGGTCGCCGTGTCCATTTCCTACGACGATAACCATTACACCACGGGCACCTCTATATGGTAATACATAAATATATTTTCCCACTACATAGTGACACAATCGCACAAATATCTATTTACACACATAAAATATATCTCTTTAGATTTAGTCTAACAAGAACTGCTATATTTCTTACTTTTATCTTCACTTTCTCTCTTAAAGTATTTATACTCTGACGAATATCATCTTTTTTTACAACAAAAGATTTTGTAACTTGTGTTTTTCAGCAAACTTTTTACTCAAATTAAAAGAATAAAAATTTATCAATTTGTAGATCGGTGTCTTTATTTAATAATTTATACATTTGTCCACTACAGAAGTCCGTAGGGGGAACTAGGAATGCATTCTAAGTCTCAGTGATAGGGCAGTGTGCTTAGAGAGAACGACAGATTACGAGATCAAAAGAATGAAAAAAAGAGAAGATTGATCAAAGTTAAAGAGAAATGATAGAATGCATGGAAAAAAAGAAAGGAGAGAAAGAAATGAGAAACAGACAAAGAGACAAAGAAAAGGTGGATGGAAAGGTACTTATCGGACACCCCGCTAAACGTGCAAATGCGGGGCAAAGTCAATTGTAAGGTGGATCCAGGCGTAGGGCCATGGCTTAGACTCACCTGGAGGACACAAAAATGCCTCGAGCCCCGTCGTCATTCCCCTAAAAGAGGTGCCTCAGGCGCCAGGTGATAAACTTATCCCCTCCATGGAGGTTTAGAGTTTGCGGAGAAGGGCCGCTGAGGCTTAAGGAATAAGTCAGTCTTAACCCCGGGACGCAACTGCTGGACACCCCCAGTACCAGCGTCATGCAGTCTCGACCGACTGATAACTGCCAAAAACAACCCTCCCCTCGTCCACATCGCGTACCCCAATACGGTGAGCAAAGAGAGCATTGAGTGTGGGAGGATAAGTGAGAGAGAGAAAGTGAGAGAAAAGAAAGAAAAATGAAACCAAGAACTTGAAAGAAAACATTGGGGAAAACAGAGACAGATAAAGAGATGAATTCTGAAGAGAGTAAGAGAGAGGGAAGAAGACAGAGGGAGAGAGAGGGAGGAAAAAAGAGTGAGATAGAGGGAGGAAGCCAGAGGGAGAGAGAGGAAGGAGGATGACCAGAGTCCTAATGTAGATACTGTAAAAAACGAAACCATTTTTCTGTGAAGAAAATAAGAAACGGAATGGAATTGCTAGAAAGAAAAAAATTGAAAAAGAAAAAGAAAGAAAAAAGAAAGAAAGAAGTAAAAGAAGTAAGAATAAAGAAAAAGAAATAAAGAAAGAAAATAGAAAGAAAGAAGAAAAAGAAGTAAGAATAAAGAAAAAGAAATAAAGAAAGAAAAAAGAAAGAAAGAAGGAAACGAATTAAGAATAAAGAAAAAGAAATAAAGAAAGAAAAAAGAAAGAAAGAAGGAAAAGAAGTAAGAATAAAAAAAAAGAAATAAAGAAAGAAAAAAGAAAGAAAGAAAGAAAAGAAGTAAGAATAAGGAAAAAGAAATAAAGAAAGAAAAAAGAAAGAAAGAAAGAAAAGAAGTAAGAATAAGGAAAAAGAAATAAAGAAAGAAAAAAGAAAGAAGGAAAAAAAGTAAGAATAAAGAAAAAGAAATAAAGAAAGAAAGAAGAAATAAAGAAAGAAAAAGAAGTAAGAATAAAGAAAAAGAAATAAAGAAAAAAGAAAGAAGAAAAAGAAGTAAGAATAAAGAAAAAGAAAGAAAGAAAGAAAAAAGAAAGAAAGAAGAAAAAGAAGTAAGAATAAAGAAAAAGAAATAAAGAAAGAAAAAAGAAAGAGAGAAGAAAAAGAAGTAAGAATAAAGAAAAAGAAATAAAGAAAGTAAAAAGAAAGAAAGAAGGAAAAGACGTAAGAATAAAGAAAAAGAAATAAAGAAAGAAAAAGAAAGAAAGAAGGAAAAGAAGTAAGAATAAAGAAAAAGAAATAAAGAAAGAAAAGTGTGAATGAATAAAAAAAAATGGAAAGAAAAAGGTGAAGTAGAAAGAATGAAAAGAAATAAGAACAAGAGAAAGAAGGAGAGAAATTAATGGAGTTAAGTAGTGATGAACCTGTTCGTTAATTGGATGGGTAAAAAAAAGATAAGAAAAAAGTGAAAGAGAGATAGAGACAGAGAGAGTAGATAAGGAAAGAAAAAAACTAAGAAACAGAAAAGTGAAAGAGAGAGAAGGAAATAAATAGAAAGAAGAAAAGGGTAAGAAAAAAATGAAGGAAGGGAAGAAAAGTGAGAAATAACGAATAAAGAAAAGAGAGCAAGCAGTGAGATCATTAAAGTTAAGCAGCATTGATCCAGTTCAATAGTCAGATGAGTGACTAATTATTAATAGTAAATACTACAAGCATTCTGAGGCTTGTACATTAGATTAAGAAAAACTCATTATATAACGAGAAATAAGGAACAAAAAATGATTGTCTCATTTTAACAGTATTTCAACGCATTTAGGATTATCTTGTGCCTTGAGGTAAGGAAATTCCATTCAAATACGTTCATGTTTAACTTTTTTGTGTTGTTTAATAGATTTTTGCGCAGTTATGGGATTTTAGGTATTCCTATCATATACAAATAATTTTTGCCCAGTCGTCTGGGGTTGTAGAATACACTGACTGCTTCTCTGCAGCTGGGTGAGATCCCTACCCAACAACGAGTGTCCTAGATGTGACACTAAACAATCTGATGGCTAGGCTTCAGTAATGCTGGTTCTTTGGGGAATGTGGAGTACATCTTTATTGCCATCTGGCCCGGAGTGGTCGCACCTGATAGAGTCCTATCTATGGGTCAAATTGAACTAAACTTTGTACTTCAGCTAAACTGAATTGTTCAAAATAGAACTGTTTTGACCTCAAAACTCTGTACTTATGTTAAAGTAAATTGCTTGAAATAGAACTGTTTTCACCTTTAACTGTGAGTAAACAAAAACTATACTTATACTAAACTGAATTGTTTGAAATAGAACTATCTATATGTATAAAAATGGATTTGGCTTTAAATAACCTACTTTATTTTATTGTATGGAATTAATTTAGAGGGCTATTGCAATGCGAAATACTAATTATTTGAGTCTAATTAATTTCAGCGTAAAACTTCATTGTCAGAAACTTTTTTTTTATAAATGAACATGAAGTTGGATGTTTAAAAGAAAACAGAAAAAAAAACTAAACATCCAACATCGTGTTCATGTATTTAAAAAAAAGTCTCTAGCGATGAAGTTTTACTTTGAAATTATTTAGACTCAAATAATTATTATTTCGCATTGCAATAGCCCTATAAATTAATTCAATACTATACAATAAAATAATTTGTGCAATGCCTCAAGCAAATTACAAAATACTTAAATAACCTCCAATGGTTGATGTGCCATACAACCAAACCAAACATACAAATAATTTGCATATTTATTTGACCCATAGATGGGACTCTAAAAGTTATTAAGGTTCAGCTTCAGATGCGGTTTTATATCTTACCCAGGACACTCGTTTATCGAGAGTGTGCTTAAGGCTTTGAAAAGAAAGAAACAGGGAATAATAGAGCAGTGAGTAATGATATTAAAAGAGACTTCCACAATCCTCGAGCTACAAGACTAGAGCACCATTATCAGATGCAGTTTGATGTCATAGCCAGATTACTAGTTCTACTTGACTCGTAGATGGGACCCTAACAAGCACGACCACTTCTTCTAAGAGTAGATCAGGGAGTAATGGCAATGAAGGGGAAACATAAGAACTGGAGCCTCACCATCAGATGCAGTTTTGTGTCAAATCCAGAACACCTGTGAGGTGGTGAGTCTTATTCCTCTGCAGAGATGCAGCCGGCATATTCTACAGTCCGAGCTGAGTTGGCTGTCTATGGGTCAAATTGTTCTGTTTAAAAGTGATTATTTGTATCAGGTAGGACCAAATGCAAAAAAAAAAGAAAAAAAAAAAGGAAAAAGAAATTCTTAAAAAACAAATACGCAATATATATAGGGGTGTCGTCGAGGTGTAATGGTTAAAGCAATGGACTGCGGAATCGTAGTACGCGAGTTCGTACTCTAGTCGCGCTATTACGTTCACTTTCGGGCAAATACCCTTGGGAAAGGTATGAACCCCCCTTATCCTCCCAGCTATGGGTTAAATAGTACCACTACTGTTCTTCTAGGAGAATGGCTTTGGCATTAAATAACATAAAAAGAGTTGATATGCCATTAAACAAAGAAACCAAACCAAGTAATATATATATATATATATATATATATATATATATATACCAACCCCTCTGCTCGGACAGGATATGACACGAGGTCAATTTTTAAGCGGAGTTTAACAGGTTTAAATTCAGAGTTTTCCTTCACCAAGATTAGTTTCCTCACCAAGGCTGAAGAACCCAGTCTGCCCTACAATTTACCCATAGCCGGGGGGAGAATAATTGGATTCATACCTTTCCCAAGGGTATGAGTACTACGTATATATATATAAGTATTTATGATCTGAGGAGAATAGTCTCGAATTGAATTTTTCCCGTTTATATCATTGGCCTAGTGAGTAGAGTGTTCGCTAATTGTTCGGGAGACCTGGGTTCAATCCCTTATCACGTCATGCCAAAGACTTTAAAATGGTACTTGATGTATGCTTAACACTCAGCAATATAACGTACGTATCAAGGGTAAAGTGGAGCAATCCAGGGAAAGGAGTTGCGTCCTCCCCTACTCCTCGGTGAAGTATCTATGGAAAAGGGAGCCTTCTGGTTGCCCTCGACTACGGTCGCCAACTTTACTATATATATATATAAGGTCGAAACAGCTGTTCAGTGTTCTGTATGTCGCATGTAGGTGTTTGCAGGATTTTCTAGTCATGATAATCCTTATATAACATAAATTCCTCCATTTAAATATAGTATAATTGTATTTCCTGCCCATGAGGTTAACGTTATGTGGATTCATAACACCGACTTGGGAAGACGTAGTCCCGGAGGTGGCTGTGTCCTCTGTAAGGAATACGCACCTTCAAGACACATTAGGTCAAGTGTTCCCGCATTGTCACCATGACTTGTTAATTCGGCATCGCTTATATGTGGCATGAACCGGTGGCACTGTGGTAGAGTTTCGGCTTCTGCATACTGTGGTTATTAGTTCGATCTCCAGTGGTGGAGATTATAGTGCGCACTGTTGATGAGACCAAAAGCTGTTGAGTGCTTCGCATGTAGGTCTTTGCCGATTTTTTTAGTCATTATAATTCTAATACATATATATAAACGTAGAATAAGCACTATTCTCAAACCTCTATGCATAAAATAACCCTTGGTGGGTTGACATGCCTATTAATCAGAAAAATACAACGGAAAAATATAGATACCGATAAAGGAAAGAATTGAGAGAGAGAATGGTGACAATTTACTTTTAATATTGACGAAATATGTAGCCTTGAAGTATTATTAAAGTGCGCATGCGTGAATAGAAACCTATTCAGCCTGAGAGAAACAGGCATTGATTAACATTGATGTTCAGTGGAAATGTTCTCGTTCGGGCGAAACCTTATCGCAAATGGATAAACCAAGCAATCAGAATCACTTTCTTAAATTTTCATCTTTTATTATTAATTTCATTTGCAGATTAAATACACTTTCAGAAACGACGTTCCAAATTTTCCCAAATCTAATTTGCATTCATTCAAAAATAAAATGGCGGTCATTAATTTCGCAACCGATATTAAAATTTAATAACTGACGATATCATAAATCACAGGAAAATTTAATAAAAATTACATAAAATCTTAATTTCTTTAGATTTCTTCAAATAAAACCAACCGTTTTGTGTTTTTTTACAGTTGCATCAAAGAAATGATACATCTATTCAGTCAGTAACATTTGTAGAAATTTCTACCCTGTCGGTGAGGTTTAGAATACCCTTAATGTACCGGGATGCAAAATGAGAAATATTCAAGTAAAATAATAAACGACTTAATTATAAAACAAAATTAATTTCAATTAAAAAAAAACAAAGAAAATAAGAAGATAAACATAAAACAGTAAATTTACTCAATATGGCCACCATTTTTTTCATTCATCGTATCAAAAACGCCTTCGTAACGATTTGCGTGCCTTCAAAATAAATTCTTCTAATTCCATTCCTTCTCAATAGACTTAAGTAAACCAATATTTGTATGGGAAGTTGCATCGGTTTTGTTGTCTAAAACGCCTCATTGAGCATAATCAAAGGGTTTAAGGTCTTGGCTTAAATCGTGTTTGATTGCTGTCCTCAGTTTTCTCGAGGACTTTCAATTCATTAGCATGCTTTCTTATTGACGTTGTAGGGTCCTTCATAATTACCGTAGGGAAATTAGTTAAAAAGCCTTCTTTTCATTTTTTGTTCAAACTTTCACTCCCTCTTTTCCTTAAAAAACTCTTTTTCAGTTAAAAAAAAAAGTTTTTCTTTGCCTTTTATACGGTATACAAAGAAACTTTGATTGGTTTCGGCTTTAAGCAAATCATAGATTCTTTGTCGTTTTTTTTTGCCCACCTATACTGTGCTGAATTTTGATAAAAAAAAAAAAGTGCTTAAATAATAGAACTAATCATGTTTTATCATGTTTTTTTTTTTTTCAGAAATTGGACTAATCTGACGAAAGAAAACGTTTTAAAAATTATTCCATATTTTGCTTTCGCACCCAATATATTTACAGAGGGGAAGACTAACCTCCAAAAAAGGTGTGTCCTGGGTATGCTATTGAAATACATCGTATGATAAGGCGCCGATTCTGAAGATGTTCAGCTTGTGAAGTAATTTTTAATTGCCATTATGCCCAGGCCCAATCTGACCCGGAGTAGTAATATATACTTGAATCTAATCTAGATGTCAAATTGATCTGTTTAAGAATTATTTATATTCGATAGGACCATGTACAAAGCAAAAAAAGAAAGACTTCAGAAAAAGCTGGACAAAAAAAAATATGTTTCCAAAAATGAAATGTACGTGATGAAGCTCTGTGCATAAGATTACAGCAAATGGATAGCCATGCGATTAGAATCAATCATTCAATGCATAAATTTCTGTCCACTACTAACTCTTTTTCCCCCTTTTTCATACAGTTCTTAATAAAAATCTTTAGGCGAATATTAAGATTATTGGTTGGGTTCTACGGCCTATCAGTCCTCGTAAGTCATTTAACGTCAAATCCTGTTCATTTACATACACACACACACACACATATATATATATATATAATTTGTAAGCGAATAGTTAGTAAAGGATATTTTTTTTGAATGAGTCTAAAAATCATTTTTTTTGTATACTGTTAAATAGATATGAATATATGATTTGTGGACACTTCGGTTGGTGTAACGGTTAGAAAGCCAGACTAGCAATTCTTCTCGAGTAAGTTTGATTCTCACAGGGGGCCCCATTCATACGGCCAGGCGTCATATCTAAGCAAAAATGTTTACTAAATTACCACATATATATTTTGTAAGTGAATAGTTTGTAGGTAATTTTATTCTTAAATGAGTTAGAACTAATTTATTTGCACACAAGTATTACTATTATTTGCACACAGTTAGACGGTTTCTAGTACCATTATATAACTCTAAGAAATTAATATCAGTCATTAGTTTGCTTAACGTTAAATGGTTAAACAGTTCTATTCAATCCATAGATAATACCCTAACAGTTACGACCACTCCGGGTCTGGGTTAGATTGAACTTGGAAGTAATGTCAATAAAAGGGTACTCCATATTCTCGTGAGCTTCCGGGCTGCAGCCTTAACATCAGATTGTTTAACGTCATCTACAGGGCCTTCTCTAAAAGAATTTGAATAAAATATGATAAAGAAAAACAACACACACACACACACACACATATATATATATATATATATATTCATTAAGAAAAAGCATAAACCGGTCACATTAGGATTATAAATTTATTTCCATCCTGTTATGTGTGACCGGTTTGTGTTTTTTCTTAATGAAATTATTGCTCTCTAATCTCTGTTACATTAAGACCTTTACCTGGAAAATTTAAATGTTCACTTTTGAATTGTTTTCTTGTCCTGATGGAATTACTCCCAACTCCGGTTTAACTGGACCAAATAATACTTTTATATATATATATATATATATATATATATATTATGAGAGTGTTGGTCGTCAGTGGTTATGTGTCGAACAAAGTGCAATATAATATGGAGAGTGCTCAATATCTATGATAGATCTATTATAAGAATAATAAGGATAATCAAGGAATATATAAATATAGATAAATATATAAATAAATATATATTATATATACATATATTTATATATTTAATCCATGGAAAATATTGTTCTGCAACCTAAGATTTCTTGAAGTTTATAACAACATTCGTCAGGCAGTTAAGAAGATGGAATATATATATATATATATATATATATATATATATATATATATATATATTGGAATATATATATATATATTAACAGTGTGGGTTGTCGCTAATTCACTTTGTGGGTTTGTGGCGAACCAAGTGCGATATAATTTGGAGAGTGCTCAATATGTATGATAGGGCTATTATATAATAATAATAATAATAATAATAATAATAATAATAATAATAATAATAAATTAATATATTTTAGATTTTATATATTCAATGCCATCAGGTAGATAAAGAAAGAGAATGAAGAAATCGAAAAAATCGAAAAATGCAGTCGGCCGTCTTGTTGCAAAACTTGCTACATAAGGGTGTCCATCTATTCGGAAGACAACCTCAAATTAATTGCGCTGCGTATGTATCTTCACACGCACATATACTAAACTCCACTTATACGTCCACACACAATAATACGCAACTCTAACCCCCCACCATCACAAGCACACATAAAGATTTGTACACAATTCTAACGGTTTTTGATTGTATTTTTCGATTTTTTCGATTTCTTCATTTTCTTTCATTATCTGCCTGATGATTGTTGTTTGTAAAACTTCATGAACCCTAAGGTCACAGATAAACTTATATGGCATTAGATATATAAAATCTAATATATATATATATATATATATATATATATATATATATATATATATATATATAGGACGATTTAGTGTTAAAGAATAAAAGCTATTGAAATAAAAACATATTTAATGAATGAGGCCCAAATGTGCGTGGCCTTTTAAGCTATGGCTTATTTAGCTTAAAGATAAGTCCAGCGCTGGTATCTATCTATCTATCTATTGAAAAGCATTCTCAAACAATTGATAAAAATTTTTTGACACAAGTCATATTGACTTTCATCTAAAAGTTTTTTTCTCTTTTTCGAATCAAATTTACCGGATCTGGTGCATTATTGGATATCCGACCAGACAGCATTCAAAAGACAAAACGAAAATGGTTTTTGTAATCTAATGTCGTTGGGAAGAGAAAATAAACGAATAAAGCGGGTGATAAAAAAATAAAGAAAGCCGCTATGAACCAAGATCCTCTAGTCTGGCTAAGTTCAATCACTTTTTCAAAAAAAGAAAACTAAAAGGCGAAAATCTTTTATCTCGTCTTGACATTTTTGCTTCATGTTTGAGACTGAATAGTTGCAAATCCTAAAATTATTTATCTTGTCTTCACGATGTTTGTTCTTACGAAGTAACTTTACTCTGATTCTGGTGAAGCGTTTAGAAATTGTCCTTCTATTCATCGTGTTATAGACAGTCACCAACAAGGGGAAACACATGTGGAACAGCCTCAGTTACTCTTCGTTAGGAAGGCTATCAACTCCAGGATGCTAGTTTGTCAAGACTGTTTTTGGCTCTCGCTAAACTTCATACTTCGTAATGTACCCTTCTCACCATGCCGCTCTCGTCCCCTCAAGCCAAGGGAACTTGGCCAGATAGGCGTCAAACTGAGAATAGTTAAGAGCAAATGCCTTGGTGTAAAGCCTCTGAAAGTAACCACGAGGCTTCTTGAAATGTCTTTGTTGTCCGATATTGTCCATTCGGCGATATAACACAAGCGATATGTCTCTTAGTTTCTCAGCTCGTGGTTTATGAGCCAAATTTGTTTCCTCGTAAGACATTCGTTTCACCATATCTCTAACTGCTAGAATTTGGTAATATTTAGTTATGTTAGTTTCTACACTATCTCCTGCCTTGATCGTCTTATCTAATCTAGATTATGATGTTTCTTGTGTCGCTAGTTTACCTAGCTTGAGTCCTCTACTGTAGTTGGCAACAAAAGATCTAACTCTGTTTTTAAGCTTGGTGCATCAACTAAAAAGGTTTTGGTTTGGTTTCTTGAGTCTTCAACTGTAGTTGGCAGCAAAGGATAAAACTTTATTCTCAAGAATAGCCTGGTGCACCAACTATATAGGTTTGTTTTGGTTTGGTTTGGTTTGGTTTCTTTATTTAATTATATATCAATCTCCATTGTTTATGAAATGCCAATGCTATCCTTGTAGAAGAATAGTCAACGTATTCTACGCCCAGCTTACTTGGTTATTTAAATTCTATACTCTAATTAAAATTTAATTTTAAAGTAAGATGCAAAAAAATGTTTAAAGTTGAGAAACAGAAGTTAATTTACTTTTGTTAAATTTCTCAATATGTTTCTAAAATATACAAAACATATTTGTCCAAAATGTCTCGACTGAAATTTATTGAAAGAGCATTTAAATGGTTGAATAAACGATCAATGCAAATAAGATTTATTCTTCTGAATTTAAAATTTCGATCACTTTGATGAAGAAACAAAACAAAATAGAAACCAATAAAAATCAAAAGGAATTGATTTGTTTAAAATAGAACTTAAAAAGAGGAAAATTGATTTTCTCGAGCCGACATATTTCATTTAAGATGTGCTGTTGAATAAATCTGATTCTTCTTGTTTAATCAAGTCGTCTTGTGAATTGCGTGCAGGACTAAGTGAAAAGCGTTAGCGAGTTCAATTCTAATTTGTGCCAAACTAAGCCATCCTTCGTAAATGAAAGGTTTACGATCAAGCCACACTAAAAGTACCGGTTTCCGCCTGATGAATATTAAACAGCAAAGATTCAACAAAGATGGGTGAACACATTATAATAGAAGGCACTTTAAGCAACCCAAGTCGTAAATGACAAGCAATACTTATTATAGTAAATGAGAACTTTATTGAAGTCCTGAGTAAAGAAAAGGTATTTTAGTTCCTATCTTGTGTCAGAACATGGTAAAGAATAAAGCATTTTTTAAACTCTCAGCAGAGCATTGGATATGCTTACTGTATGCCCAGCAGAGATGCAAGACCCTACCATCAAAAAAAGGATGTCCTAGGTATATCTTATGTTGTGGCACTGTTTTATAATTACGGAATGATTTTTTTATATTAATCATTTTTCGTTAATTATATTTTATCATTCGGTTTGGTTGGGCTTTAAATTATTCGGCTCTTAGTGCAGGTGCACACACATTGAGTACAGTTCACGCTCGCGCGCAAAATATATGACAATCACAAATGTCATAATAAAAACCCCAGATTGGAAATAGGACTGGGTGTGAATGACGTCATGCCCGAAAGCGATGGGCTGAGAATTTGGTGATTTTGAAAAAGACGTTAGTTGAGATTCGACTCTGGGCCAGGCCAGTCCAGCTGGGGGTTGACTGTGGACGATGTAGGAGACAGTTGGTTTGTCTGCCATTGAGGCAGACAGTTGAAGTTGAAGTCTGACCATGGAGTTCTGCAGATCTCTACCAACAGATATCTTGGGTGCTACGGGATGCGCAGCGCGTTTTTTGGGGTCAGATAGTACAGTCAGCATAGTAAAAATTGTGTGTCTCTCTCCTCGTGTCGAAAGAAGTTAATAAACGTTTCGTACCTGAACAACGGAGAGTCGCCAGTGTTTTGTATTTCCCTGTATCTGTATATTTTGTATAGTTGTATTGTGACTATACAACAGCACCAGATGCGAGGAGAATGGAGTCCCTCTTCATTGACATTACTCTTTGGTCCATTCCGACCCGGAGTAAGGGTACATGTGAGGATCCCATCTATGGAACAAATAGATCTGTTTCATATATCATCATCATCATGTCACGCTGTTCGCGCGGATTTCCCTGAACTTCTCTCTTGTCCTCCGTCCCTATAATCCAACGCTTTCAGCAGGTCTACAAGGCTACATCATCTGTCTGTACAGAGCTGTTGTAGATAAGCTCTAGCAAGTCATCCTACACTTGCATGTCGGTGTGAAATGGTCC
Source organism: Sepioteuthis lessoniana (assembly GCA_963585895.1). Classification (NCBI taxonomy): domain Eukaryota; kingdom Metazoa; phylum Mollusca; class Cephalopoda; order Myopsida; family Loliginidae; genus Sepioteuthis; species Sepioteuthis lessoniana. The sequence continues at coordinate 105,502,643 of OY757910.1, forward strand.
ATAGAAAAACGTCACTCATATGTACATCCTTGCTCCTCCAGCAGTGTCCGGTATGTCTTCTTCGTCTAATTTGGATGGTCTTCGGGATGGGTGGTAGGTGGTCACACAGCTGCTATTTTGTTGGATGTTGCTTCCTGGATTCGTTTAATATAGCTCGTGGCATCCTTGTGAAATTGCCGAAGAGCTTTTTCTCTATATGCTTAATCAGTGTCCAAGTGGTGCATCCATAGGAGTAGTACGGACACGACCGCTGCTCGGAAAAAAATGCATTTTATTTTATCATATAACTGACAGCCGATCGAAAGCCGTCCATACTTTCGCTAGTCGAATATTGATGTCATTTTCAGTAGATGAGAAACTGCTTCCGAGGAAGGTGCGCTAATATTCTGTCATAAAAATTTCCCTGGACGAGTTGACATGTCGTTCAAATCAATCATTCAATGTGTTTGAAGTTTAATTTAAAAGGATTTAAAAAAAAAACTCGGCTATGATCAAAATTGTTTATCTGAGTAATTTTTGTTTTCTGAAGTATCTTTATGCTTCGAGGATAAGTAATTTTGTAAAAGTCGAAATCTTTTTTATTGATTTACTTTTCTGTTTTCTGATCCATCATCCTCATGTCGCACCGCCAGCACAGATTTCCCTGACCCTCTCCCGCTACCCGTCTCAATCGTCCATCGCTCCTGATTCTTAGTCTTAAGTATCGTTGTTAATTAGCTAATTATTGGATATTATTAAAATATTATTAACCGGAACACTGGGCTAATGAGTGGAGTGTTCGCCAATGGTCCCGGAGACCGGGGTTCAATCCCAGGTCGTGTCATACCAAAGACTCAAAAAATGGTACTTTATGCCACCTTGCTTTATACTCAGCAATATAAGGTAGTATCAAGGGTAAAGTAGAGTAATCTCGAGAATGGAGGAGCGCCCTCCCCTACACCTCGATGCAGTAGCTTTTGAAAAGGGAACGTTCAAGCCACCCTCGACAAAGGTCCCCAGCTTTACTATCTTTATTAACAGTTTCTTTGAAATGTTCCCCAGGATCATAGGTTAATATAGGCTACCTTAATAATTTACAAAGCTTTTTGCTAAGTTGTGTTACAAGACCGTATTAATCTAGCTCCTAATGAGACTCGAACCCACTTGTAAAGATTTGCTAGTCTAGCTTGCAAAGCATTACACTATCCAAGGCACTTAATTTAGGCTACTATATACCTACCTCATGATATTTGTCGCTGCCTCTCACAAGAAAAAAATTGACACAAGGTCGATGACATGAAGGTTGGCTTTTAGTGAGGGTTAAGGGAGGAAGAAGACAGACACAAGCCAAAGCTCGAACCCAGCCGGACCCTGCTGGGCATCGACTCACTTAGCGCAATGTGAGCCAGATAAGTCTAGATGGACTCACTGAATATAAAACGTGAGTTCGACTGGGATAACTGATTATAGTCAAAAGTTATTAATGCAGCTCGTCCACCCGACCGAAGCCGAGGGGCTTTCGGCCTCGAGTCTACAGTTAATCATTATTAGGCCGTCCGGCACGAATGCCAAACGGTCCAGCTGAAAAGCTGGGACACAAAGCCCACGGCAAATTAATGCTGCTGACTGTATCTACATCCATATACCTACCTCATATCAAAGACTCCAATTCTAGGGGTGGTATTGCTTTAGTCACAAGATAGTCGTAGACTCTAGCTGATTTGAATAATGGAATGTTTGGGGGACTTTTTCATGGGCCGTTCTAGTCGTATACAACCACTGGCAAAATATATGGACGCACTACTCATAAAAAAAACCTTTCTTCTGTTATTTTTGATCCATGAGAAATAAACTTAGCAAAAGTCTGAGACTAAACCTGCTTTGTGAATTGAATTACCAGAAAACCCGGAGAACACTTGCGCGTGGCATACGGAAACACTGGACAGCTGTTTCGATCTTATGAGGTCTCATCAAAGTGTACACGTGATCTCCTTTACAGGATATCGAACTCGCGACCACAGAATGTAGAAACAAAACTCTGCCACTGAGACTCCAGTCTAGATCCCACACAAGTGATTAACTAGTCATGGGAATTGATAGACTAATTAACATGAATGTATCTTGCAAGTTACATCCGTACTCTTTTCAGAGGACACGGTCACTTTGAGGTTATAATAATTACGCAGATGCGTATTTCCAATCCTCTTGGGAAGACGAGGCCCTGGATGTGATTGTGTCCTCTGTAAAGTGTACGGATGTAACTTGCAAGACACATCCAGATTAATTGGCCCTGCAATTACCATGACTAGTTAATTTGGCATCAATTGTAAACGATGTAGGCTATGGTCAGTGCCAGAGTTTTGGCTCTGTGGTCGCTGGCTCGATCTCCAGTGAGGAAATCACGGTATACAGTACTAATGAGACCTAATAAGGTCGAAAGAGTTGTCCAGTGTTTCTGTATGTCACGCGCAAGTGTTCACCGGATTTTTTGGTCATGGTAATTCAATTTAATATATATAATTGCTCTACTTAAAAAAGAAAATGTACATCAAAAGGTATTTTATTTACTACTTTTGGCTTCATGGAACAGATCTCAAATTAAGTAATTATTTTTTTAAATAATTTATTTTAATCAATCATAGATTTTTCGACATAAAGTAGAAGAACAAATAACGGAATCATTACATTCTAAAGTAAACAAAAAAAGAATCATTAAATTTGGGGGAAAACACCCCAAACTATGGAATCAGGAATAACTTTTTATAAATGGAACCTGCTTGTCAGCAGTGGGTTACCTGTCAGCAGTGGGGTACTTGTCAACATTTGAGTACTTTTCAGCAGTTGGGTACTTGTCAGCGGTGGGGTACTTGTCAGATCCTTAGTTTAGAGTGATCTCTTCCTGTGGAACTCAAAAACAAAAAAAAAAAAACGATCAGATTTCTTTTCAGCCGTTGATTACGACTTGCCGTGTAAACTGTCAAAAATTTGACCGGGGTAGTATGAGGTCAAGTTCGTTTGTTTTTATTATTTTTATATGAAAAATGACATTCTGAGATAGGCAACTAATATAAGAGAAGGAAAACTGACTTAAAACCAGTTTACTCCACTTAAAAATTGACCTTGTGTCCCATCCTGCCCGTATCAGGGTGGGTTGGAGGTAAATAATTGCTGATTTAAGCAATAGAGTTTTCTTCTTAATCTAGTTTCTCTGTAACAGGTCCTGTTGTATATAAGGTCTGTCTCGTCAGTTTGTATTATATTTCAACTTATGCGTGACTGAGTCAAAGCTGCAACAGAAGCCTAAAGACACACAGAGCGAAGCATTGTCATAAAGGCCAAAAAATGAAAGTGAGTCAAAAGTCATAAGGAAACGTTAATTTTATTTCAAAATCGTATCCTTTTTCATTGAACATAAGAAGGTGAATTAAAAGTTTTTCAGCATTTGATATGTGTTAGTTTGCATGACGTATATAACGCGACTGAAGTAGTTCGAACCTTGGTCGATACCTGCTGCAGTTGGTAGTATTGTGGCATAAGTATTAGTAAAACGGAAGTAGATATTACTGTCATGACGTCAGATATGTGAACTTCGTACGAACGAATAACATTTTTTCCAGCTGGAGATCGGGACCGAACCGAATATTTTGCACGGACAGCAATGAAACAAATTAAAATCTGCTTAATATCCATATGAATAAATAGGAAATGAACACGTCGATAGGAGTTCAAATCCCGAACGAGGCTGATTGCATTTCACATAGCACTAATACCCTTGGGAAAGGTATGAATTCAATTATTATCCCTCCAGCTATGGGTAAATAGGAGGGCAGACTGATTTCTTCAGCCTTGGTGAGGCAACTAGTCTATGAGAAGGAAAATTTTGAATTCAAACCTGTTAAACTACGCTTTAAACTTGACCTTGTGTCATATACTGCCCGAGCAGAGGGGTTGTTAAATATGAAATATCTATATGAATATAAAACAAAAAACAAAAAAACCAAAAAAAAAAAACCCAACAAAAGCTGATTAGTAAGTGATTTAAGCACATTGTTTGTTTGGAGGAGACTTTTTACTTATATAACTCACTTTTGGCCATGCAGTTTCAAATACGGCGACACAGATATTTCGCGGAAAAAAAAACAATACAAAAGTTTTGCACTATTTTGGTAGTACGTGCTAGTTTGCGGTGCATATATGACCGAAACAGTTTAAGCCATGATTGGTACCTGCAGTGGTTGGTAGTATAGTGATAATTAGTACGCTGACACGTTGTGCATTACTTCACTGTTTGTGATTCGAAATCCGCACAGATCAATATGCAATATTAGTCTACTTCGGGAACTTATGAGTTTTAACTGGGTTGTAAACCAGCAAAAGCAAACAAAAACATGTTGTGCAAAAGAGGAAGGTAAAGTTGATCACAATACAGAACCTTGTCGATCAGGCAGGCTTAAAAGATGGATTCTGAGACCGTGCTCCAAGACTGTGATAAATCCAGCAATTAACAGTCAGATTATTAGACAAACTGAACATCTTATAGTCCAGTTTGGTTAATCACATTTATGACCTCTGAAAAACTATCATTAGCTGCCGAATTGTGCATTACACTACTAAAATATTGCAAAACTTTTGACTCACCCTAGTAATAAGAAAACTGATTCAAATTAGTCATTTCTCGAAAAAAAATAAATACGCTCGTCTACGACAGACAAGAATTAAAATTAATTCTTCAAAGATAGAACGATTTCTTAAAAGTTTTTCGTTTTTCGTAATGATTACGAATCGAATACTCATTTCTATCAGAGCGACGTCCTTCGGCTTTTCCTTCAACGTTTAAAGACGTTTAATGGTTAAAAGTTCAAATAAATAAGATCAAAGAGAAACTTTCAGAAAGCCGCTGTCTCGAACGGATATATTGTGACTTGTAAAACATTTCAGAAAACGTCAATGGTGTCTGAGGAAAGACAAGCAGATGTTAAAGTCATTTGGAGAGTCGTAAAAGTTGCTGGGGTGTAAATTGGACTAATGACATCGAGATGCTTTGTTAACGTGTGTATTTAATCAAACCAACTCTGGCGAATAATCTGTGCTTCGTAAACTGCTTTGATGTTCCCCGATAGCACAAAAAAAAAAAAAAAGAGATGAAGTTAAAATATTTAGAATATGATTTTATTTGTTTTGAGATAATATATTGTAAACAGCTACTACAGCAACTAAATTCAAGTTATGTTTGTGAGTATATTTGCTAGCTCAAATATTGGTTGGTTTTACGGCATGTCAACCTTTTTGGGCTATTTGATGCCGATGTCAGTTTAACCAATTTTATAAAAATAATAATCATTTACTTTTTGGCATTCCTATGCGATACTGATTTAAAGTAGAGTTATCTCCCTTTAGTCGAGGGCAACCAGAAGGCTCCCTTTTCAATAGCTACTACACCGAGGTGTAGGGCGTTACTCCTTTCCCTGGATTGCTCTACTTTACCCTCGATACGTACCTTATATTGCTGAATGTTAAGCAAGGAGGTATCAAGTACCATTTTTTTTTAGTCTTTGGTATGACGTGACCTGGGATTGAACCCAGGTCTCCCGGTTCATTGGCGAACACTCTACCCATTAGACCAATGAGCCGGCACCCAACCTCTCTGTAAAAGACGAATGTGGCACAAGGTAAATATTACAAAGGTTTGATTACAAAGTTTTCTTCCTCCAAGACCGGTTTAGAGAACCCAGTCTGCCTTGTTATAGCTTCAGTGAGAATAATTGGATTCATACTATACCTAAGGGAATTAGTAATATGTGAATTGCAATAAATCTCTTCAAAGATTTGAACTCGTGTCGACATGTCCATTTCCTACGACGGTAACCCTTACACCACGGGTACCTTCACCATATTGATTAGCGCGACGTGAAATGAAAGAAGCCTCTTCCAGGATTTGCATACGATATATGGTTTCGAATATTTCAAGCAATTATTTAGTTTCAAGAAACTAATAATGATAATCTTTTTTAAATTGTTCTTATTGTTATGCTCATAGTTCGGTCTTTTCAAGTATTACCATCCAATACTGATAATTCTTTAAACAGACCAATTTGATCAAAATATTAGATCCTAACAGTAATTAGAATTCCAGACTTAGGAGTAACGGAAACTGAAGGGTCGTCTTAATACTTCCAGGACTTGAGCCTCACCCCTGGATACAGTTTAATGATATACCCAGAAGAAGGTGATTGTGGTGTAATGGTTATCGTTCTTTGAAATGGGCCCAGCGAAATGAGTTCAAATCTTTGGCACGGTATTTTGCATTTCAAAAAGCCCTAAAATCATCGGTAAGATATAACTCTAATTATTCTCCCTCAAGCAGAGAATAAATAAAAGGGCAGACTGGGCTCTTTAACTAAAACTGGAAACTTCACCTTCGGCCTATGATCACTACTAACCATATTGAATGATAGGTACAAGTCGAGATTTTTTCGTGGTTGTGTGTGATTGGGGGGTGGTGGTGAAATAAACTTGAAAGAAAGGAAATAGCCATCTAATAGCTGATAGAAGGCGTACTTTTTTAAATGAAGACAAATGGTGAATGGAAGCATTATATATATATATATATATATATATATATATATATATATATATATATATATATTCAATCCTTGAAGCATCCTGCCTGTCTAGCCACATTGAAGAGTTGTGATACAACGAAGCAGTCTGTCCGTGGATGACAACATATACGCTCCCCTCCTTGGGGTAAAGCACATTGGCAAAGGAATTAACGGCTGCCACCCACGTAATGCAAAGCTCTACTAACGAATTGAGCACTCTGGTATCCAATAGCACAAATGCAAACAAACGAAAACTAATAAATGAGCTAAAGTGTGAGGTGCATACGATAAGTTTCCAGACTTTTTTCGTATGGCTACTTTGATTGATATTACCCACATGAAACACTAGTCCCCTTCGAAGTAATCTCCTCCGGCTGCAATGCACTTGTTGTACTGTTCCAACAACTTCTAGAAGGCCCCATCAAAGTCCTCTTGTGTGAACGTGTCAATCCCCTTCGTCACAGCCTCTTTCATCTCCTCAATTGTCTCATAACGACAGCCTCTGAGCTTAGGGAATAAGCAAAAGTCACAGGGAGCAAGGTCTCGACAACAGGGACGGTGAGGAACGGTCAAGATACCCATCTTGGTCAAATAGTCTGTGACAAGGATGGAGTTGTGGACTGGCCCATTGTCCTGGTGTAAATGCCACTGACCCGATTTGACGAGTGCTGGCCTCTTCTTCTCCGCAACTCGAAAAATCCTGAATTGAGGTGAGATGAAATTTGATATTCATCAAACCTCCCACCAGGACGCATTTGACTCAAACTTACTTTGTTGTTGGGGGTACATTGCATGAATCGAGACTCACAAATATGTTTGATCGAGTCACCACTCTCCATTTTTGGGAAGCTTCTAGCACCAAGCGATGAACCCAGCACTGCAGCGCAGGTATTTCCTGGGAGAGGTGAGAGTCATCTGAGACGTAGCGGGGTTTGAAGCTGACTGGCAAAACTTCTTCAAACAACATAAGAAATTGGCCCAAGAGAGAAACTGGGCTGGTTTTTATAACTCCCCACTAACGGAACCTCGCCCTGTCGGATGGGACACCGACTGCTTCTCTGCAGATGAGGAAGACAACTCCCAAACGAGTATCCTGGATATGACACCTAAACTCTAATGGTGAGACTACAGCAATGCTGAGACTTTGGGGAATGCGGCGTATTTCTTCATTGCCATTGTTCCCAGCTCCACTCTGGACCGGAGTGGTAGCATTTGATATAACAGTTTGACATTTAAACTGTGTACTTTGGCATTTAAACTGAGTGCAAACAAATGACTTATACGAAAGAGAATTGCTGGAAATAGAACTGTTTGATCATTTAACTCTGTTTAAAAAAATGAATGATGTTTAATTGAATTGTTAGTGTTAAATAGCAATATTTGACAACATTTAACTGTGTGCAAACAAATTATTAATAGTAAATAGAATTATTTACATTGAATACAAATAAGTGAAACTTTTAACTGTGTGCAAAAAAAATGAGCTCAAACTCGTTTAAAAATGTTATCTATAAAATATGTTTAGAAATCATATATTCAATATATATGTATAGAAAGGATTTGACATTAAATAACCTACAATGGTTGATATGCCATAAAATCGAATCAAACCAAAACCCTCACTGAACCATTTTAATTAACATAGGAGACATATCCTCATTAAAAAAGAATTTTAAAAATCGTTATAAGGGAAGTTTTTTTGTTCAATCCCTGTGCATGGTAGAACTCTTTATCTTACTCTAAATAATTAACTTTATATCGCTTCCTACAATTGATGTAGTGTTTGGATAAATACAAAACATAGATTGGCATTAAATATAGTACTCAGTGCTCTGATATTGTCAAAACTAATGAATATGCAAGTATTTTAACTCCGGGACAAGCAGCGTTGGTCGAGTGACAAGAATATGCCAAACTGAATCATGATATTGGACTCATCTTCTTATGTTGCGAGAGAAGCAGCCTTCTCCCACGCCTAACACCACCACACACGACTCGCACTGACTTTGGTAAAACACGAATCCCCTTGATGTAACACGCCGGCACGCACCTGTTAGCCATTTATCTAAAAGAGAATCGGTCGCTTACCAAGTGTATAAGAGGCGTCCAGATGTATCGCTTCATATTCTGTTTCAAGTTAGCCCTAAGCAGAAAGCATTCCATCCGCACTGAACAGAGAAAAGGCAGCAATGCTAACTGATTAAACTGGAACGGGGCCGGAACTATCAAGCATATGTCAACCATCAGTATTCTAATAGTCTTTGTGTTGTCGGCATATTTAGGTACGCATCACGATCTCACCCTACACCCTAAATACAGACATTCTTTTGGAAACCTTCAACGATTCGCTTACCGTATACATTGATTATTTTAGGTGAAATATTATAATCTTATGAGGTGCGTTAAAAAAGCTAGTGAGCGTGAAGCGGCCCGGATCATGAATAATGAATGAAACGTTATTTTTCTTCCAAACAGTACCCTATCACGTTCATTTTTTAAGTAATATTCTTAAGAAAGGCATGAACCGTATATTCCCTATATTGTACCACAACCGGCCCATTAGCCTATTGGGTAGTGTGTTCACTAATAGCCCGGGAGACCAGGGTTCAATCCTAAGTCGGGTCATACCAAAGACTCAAAAAATGGTACTTAATATCTCCTTGCTTATCTCAGAATTATATTGTAGGTATCAAGGGTAAAGTGGAGCAATCCAAGGAAAAGAGTTGTGCCCTTCCCTACATCTTGGTCTAGTAGCTATTGAAAAGGGAAACTTCGCTTCACCTTCGACTACGGTCGCCAAAACTATCCTTCAACAAAGATGGTTTTTGCTTAGAATAAACCACTTAGAATAAAATCCTTGAACATAGAATCATATCAACACAAAGATAGTCGAAAGTACACGTACTCAGAGTACGAGAGAGAGAGAGAGCGAGAGAGAGAGAGAGAGAGACTCATTTTGGCATCGTCTATTGATTACTTAATACAGCTATTCTTTCTTCCTTTCTTTACAATGGATTAGTTTCTTTGGTTTTCTGGCATTTCAACCATAGTTGGTTATTTAATGCCAAATCCCGTTTTTACGTATATATGAAATATATCCTTTGTAAACACATTGTTTAGATACACACAGCTAAAGGTTCAAACAGTTCTATTCCTAACAATTCAATTTAGCATAAGTCAACAATTTTAAGTGGTTTCAAGTATTGCTATCTATCACTAACAATTTAATTAAACATCTGTCAATTGGTTACATTCAGTTAAGGGATCAAACAGTTCGATTCAAACAATTCAATTTAGCGAAAGTCAATAAAGTTAAATTGTTCCTACTATTGCTATGTATCACTGACAGTTCAATCAGTCATTTATTTACACATTTAAGTGACCAAAAAAATTCCATTTGAAACAATTAAATTTAGCGTAAGTCATTTGTTTTCCTCCAGTTTAAATGTGAAACAGTTATATTTGACCCATAGATAACACCCTATCAGGTGCTACCCCTCCAGGCCAGAGTAGACTTGGGAGCGATGGCAATGAAGGGATACTCTGCATTTTCCTAAGCTCCAGTATTACAGGAGCCTTACCATGATAATGTTTAGGGTCATATCTTGGACACTCATTCGTTGCCGAAGGGTGGTCTTTCCCTTTTGCAAAGATACAGGTGTTGTATTCTATAGCCCCAGTTAACTGGGCTAATATACTTGGAATCTCTAAATACGTATATATATATATATATATATATATATATATATATATATTGGCACATGCTTGTTTACGGTGCGTATATATCCTGACCAAAGCAGTTCAAGCTGTGGCCGAAAGTCCCCGCGGTTTTTCTGGGATTTGAAAGCCGCACAGATACAATGTAGTCTAATTTAGGAAATTATGCTTTACAAATTCGGACTTGACCATATCGCTACCGAACCAACCAAAAACGTTTGTTCCGTGAAAAGTGAAACCGCGGTTGATCGTAGTTTACTAACCAGATAGCTCAAGAAATTTCGCTCGGCTTTCAAAAACTTCAACGTGAAATGTCAAGAGTGCCTAAAACCGTCGATTCCGAGAACGTGCAAGACATAGAAGCGAATCTGATGAGTTGCACTGAGAGAATATATCTGGCGAGTGTTGTATTTCTCAGTCTAGTATGGTTCTTCAACTTCCCGACCTTCACAAAAGCATGCAGATCGACCGAATTGTTCAACACGTTACCGCAAAACGTTTGACTTATCTTAGTATTTATTTCAGCAAGTTTTCAATTTGCCGAAGAATCTCTGACACTAATGAAATCTGAAATAGATTTGGTTTCTTTTGTTTAATTGTTTGAAGGTTATCTAATGCCTAAAGCCATTCCACTAGAAGAACAATAATGGTACTATTCAACACGTAGCAGGGTGGATAAGGGAGTTCATACCATTCCCAAAGGTATGTCCGAAAGTAAACGTAATAGCGCGACTGGAGTACGAACTCGCTTACTACGATTCCGCAGTCCATCGCTTCAACCATTACACCACGAGGACACCCCCCACCTGAAATAGATAGCGAGTTGTCCAAAAAGAATCGAGACTGGAGGTATATTTACCAATGCAAAAATGATAAGAAGCAAACAAGTTTGGTTTGGTTTGGATGAGTTTTAGGGCATATTAACTGTTGAAAGTTATTTAATGCCAAATACATTTTTATTCATATATGTTGGATATATATGAATTAGTTTTGCTTAGTTTAAAGGCATATCAACTATTGTTGGTAATCTATTGTTAAATCTATTTTTATAGATATAAACAGTTCAAATTCAAACAATTCAATTTGCCAAATCCATTTTTATACATGTATATATTGGAAATATATGGTTTGGTTTGTTTTGGTTTTATGACTTATCAACCATTGTAGGTTATTTAATGCCAGATCCGATTTTATCAATATATATATATTGGATATATATGATTTGGTTTGGTCTGGTTTGGTTTTATGACTTATCAACCATTGTAGGTTATTTAATGCCAGATCCGATTTTATAAATATATATATTGGATATATATGATTTGGTTTGGTCTGGTTTGGTTTTATGACTTATCAACCATTGTAGGTTATTTAATGCCAGATCCGATTTTATCAATATATATATATTGGATATATATGATTTGGTTTGGTCTGGTTTGGTTTTATGACTTATCAACCATTGTAGGTTATTTAATGCCAGATCCGATTTTATAAATATATATATTGGATATATATGATTTGGTTTGGTCTGGTTTGGTTTTATGACTTATTAACAATTGTAAGTTATTTAATGCTAAATCAATTTTTATGCATATAAACAGTTCAACTTCAAATAATTCGGTTTGCCAAATCAATTTTTATTCATATAAACAGTTGTATTTTAAACAATTCAGGTTAGCATAAATACGCATTTTAGATGTCAAAACCATTTCTCTTTCAAGCTATTCAGTTTTTTCAACAAAATTAAATGGTTCCACGTATTACTACGTATCATTAACAGTTCAATTAAACATAATTTATTTACCACCAGTTAAATGACAAAAATGTTCTCTTTCAAATAATTCAATTTAACGTAAGTATGCAGTTTAATTGTCAAAACAATTCTATTTCAAACAATTCAGCTAAGCACCAGTACAGTGTTTAGTTTTGTTAGACCCCTAGATAAGAAGCCATCAGGTGCTACCGCTCACACCCAGAGTGGACCAGGGAGCGATGACAATAAAGGTGTACTCTGCATTCTCCAAATCTCCAGCATTACCGGAGCCTCACCATCAGATTTTTTTAGTGTCATATCCAGGACACTTGTTCGGGGAGTCTTACCCCTCTGCAGAAATGCACTCGGTGTATTCTACAGCCCCAGCCAACAGGGCAAATATGTCTGTAGAGATCTAGATTTCTATATTGTATTCATGTAATAATAATAATAATGTCTCTGTTTCTTTACGCGATTGTTGGCCAGGGCTGCTAACTGCACCTATGCAGAGGGGTAAGACCCCTTTAATGGGGCCTCCTGTTGGTCGTGAGTGGCAACCTATAATTCTTGAGGACGAGATCCTGGTAGCTGAGCAGTCATTGTCCAGGTCAAGTGACTTGAAACTCTCCACTTTTGGCTCTTTTGAGGCGTGACGGGCGGTCGGAAAGGGTCCATCCGATTAATCTTCAACTTCCGTTAAGCCCTATCTCCGGACCGTTTTCTTTAAATTGACCCTGGGGCAAACAAGTAACCAACTTTATTTTATTTTGAAGTTGCTCGAAGGTATTGGCTGAAAATCAATTCCGCCGAAATAGCAATACTTGAAAGCATTTATCTGTGTGTAAACAAATGTCAAATATTAAATAGAATGTTTGGTAACAATACTGGCAACTATTCTTCTGTATGCAAATGCACTGATTCGTTTAAATAATGCTATCTACAAATCTTTTGCTTGAAACTCATCTGATAGAACGAAACAGTCTATCTGTGGATGACAATATATACGCTCCCCCATGGGGGGTTGAGCACTCTGGTGAAGGAATTTTCGGTCGCCGCTCGCATAATGCAAAGCTCTTCGAAAGAATTGAGCACTCTGGTAACCGAGAGGGTATAAAAATGTAAACAAATGGCTGCTGCTGTTGCTACATAAATACCTTAATAATTCCCTTAGCCAAACGTGATACGCTTGTTGGCCGAGCAGTCTGGGACTTCTAACGTAAAGTTGGATGGGTTTCGATCCCGGCTTCGAGCGTCCTACGTGTCTAGCCACCCTGAAGAGTTATGATAGAACGAAATAGTCTGTCTATGGATGACAATATATATATATATATATATATATATATATGGGTGGTGTCGTCTGGATTCGTCATTAAGTAATAAATTAGCTAACAATGTTGATGATTTATCTATGAATCTCATTGGTTAAGAAATTGTATTTTTATCAGCTTTTTTCTTGGGGGGAAGGAAGACTTCCTAAGTTACTTTTTTTTGTTTTGATCCATCAATTTTTTCCCGGCAAGTCAAATATTATCCTTTCGAAGTATCTCGAAATTTAAAAACCAGCGCGAAGGCGTCGGTTGGTTGGTTAATGAATAGAAAAATACAGATACAAAAATAACAGTTTCTGCAGCCTAATTTTTTTGCATAAAGATTAACCCTCTTTTTTAATATGGAGATTTCATATATATATATATATATATATATATGTATATCATCATCATCATGTCGTGCCACTAGCACGGATATCCCTGACCCTCTTTCGCCACTTTTCCCTATCGTTCATCGCCTCTGGTAGGTCGTCAGAGCTACATCCCGTATCCTCACATAGCTTCTGAGTGTATGTTCGTGCTGGTCGTCCTGCTTTTGCCCGGCCATATGCAGGGGTCCATAGGAGTACATAACTTATGAACTCGTCCCTGCTTCTCCAGCAGTGTCCTGCATGTATGGTTCGTCTAGCTTGGATAGTTTTTGTGATAGGGGGCAGGTGGCCGTATAGTTGGTGTCTTGTGGGGTGTTGCCGCCAGGACTTGTTCAAGATTGCTCGCAGCATTCTTGTGTGATTGCCATCTAGCTTCTTCTCCAGCCGTTTAGTTAGCGTCCATGTAGTGCATCCATACAGCAGTATCGATACGACAGCTGCCTGGAAGAAACTGCGTTTCATCTTATCGGTTAGGTCTGATTTCCATGTGATCGATAGCCTATTGATAGCTGTCCATGCCTTCGTTAGCCGCGTGTCGATGTCCTTTTCGGTTGATGAGACGCTGCTTCCTAGGTAAGTGGATTTGTCTACTGGTTTAAGAGGGGTTCCGTCTAGTGTGGAGATATCACCTCTTTGATTATAGCACATATATTCCGTTTTGTGTGCATTGACACGGAGGCCTATGTCTGCAGCTGCTCTTTCCAAACTATGCAGTAGTGTATCGGCTTGGTTGGGTGTATTTGCCAGTATCGCTATGTCATCGGCGCAGTCGGCGTCGGTAATTGTTCTTGCAGGGTATCTTCTGCTTCTTTTCTTTGTCAGCTCGAAACTGTTTTCTCTGATTTTATCAATCGATGTTCTAAGCACGTAGTCTAGACAAATGATAAAGAGGTATGGAGCTAGCAGAGAGAGAGAGAGAGAGAGAGAGAGAGAGAGAGAGAGAGAAAGAGGAGTGAGGAAGAGGTTAAAGATATTTTAAAGTTTGAGAATCCCCACTTCCTCAGAAATATTTTGTAAATATCACCTGACACCACACTGGCCAACACCACATTTTTTGGAATCGTGATGGTCACACATTAACTAACGCTTTCACAGCCAATATTAACTTTATCATCAATAGCTCCTGCCATCATCACTTAAAGCTAAATATGTAAAAAGCAGATTTGCACCATTCTTTAAATCTCTTGAGACCATGAAAAATAACCTCGTTTAAATTCCGTAAAAACAAATTCTGTAATTCTTTAAAATAGCTGGAGACACAACCGAATGTTTCTTTGTTTAATGGCGTATCATCCTTTGAGGGGTCTTTAATGCAAAAAGCCTTCATCGTAGAAAAAGAGTGCTGGTACTATTTAACCTAGAGGTGGGGTGGGGGGTTGTGGATTGATAAAGGATTTCATACCTTTCCTGAGAGTATTAGCTTGAAAGTGAACGTAACGGCGCGACTGAAGTTCGAACTCACTTACTATGAAGTCGCAGTATATATATATATATATATATATATATATATATATATATATATATGTATGTATATATATATGTATATATATATGTATATATATGTACATATATATATGTATATATATATGTATATATATATATATGTATATATATATATGTATATATATATATGTATATATATATGTATATATATATTATATTATATATATTACATATTTTATATATATATATATATATATATATATAATTTGTATGTAAAAGTGTTTTATCGAAATAACTTCAGTCGGAAAAATAATCATGGTAGATAAATTTTGATTCAATTAGAAGTTTTCATCAGGGCTTCTAGATCTTGTTATGTATGTGTCCGTTTTCTTTACATTGTAAGATCTACAAGCCCTGATGAAAACTTCTAATTGAATCAAAATTTATTCATCATAATTATTTTTCCTATTGAAATTATTTCGATAAAACACTTTTGCACTCAAAAAAAGATTGAAAGTCGAAACGCGTAGGCAAATAAACAAATTATTGAACATATTTTTCTTCCTTTTTCAACATTTTCTTCGTATATATATATATATATATATATATATATATAGAGAGAGAGAGAGAGAGTGAGGAAGTAATGCGTGGAATCGTTTAGAATTAGGTGCTCGGGGTCGAGAGAGGAAACCAGTTATTGACACAAAGAAAATAATGTGTGTAGCCAATTTTTCGTGAGATTTGTCATTCTCTAAGACGACGCTGATTTCAAGAGAGGTCAATTCTTTATAGAAAAAAACTAAAGTTGCCAAAGAACGAATTAGAAAAAAGTGAATGTAGTTTAAAAGAAAAAAAAACTGATCGACCAACTTTTCTTTCAGTCTATTAAATAAAGATAAAATAAAAACATTCTTTTATTCTTTCTTGATAAATAACTGCTTAGTGTCATATTCAATCTTCTTAAAAAAGAATGGCAATAAGAGATTTTTTTTGACTTGACTAGAATAAATGATGATTCAAATACGTTGGGAATCGAGTGAAAAAACGAATGAAATTCCCAGCTAAGATGTATTTTCCCAACTTCTCCCTAAAAGACAGAATGGATCAAAAGGTCAATTTTTAATCAGAGTAAAGCTAGGTTAGATTTAAAGTTTGATTCTCATAGCCCGGTTAAATGTTAAAGAACCCAGTCCATCCAAATATTTACCTATAGCTAGGGGAAGTTGTGATGGGTTCCTTCTTCTCCAAAGGGTTGGTTGGTTGGTTGTTTGGGTTTTATGGCATATCATGTTTACCAACCCCTCCACTCGGGCAGGATATGACACAAGGTCAATTTTTAAGCGGAGTTTAACAGGTTTGAATTCAGAGTTTTCCTTCTCCTAGACTAGTTGCCTCACCAAGGCTGCAGAAATCAGTCTGTCCTACTATTTACCCATAGCTGGAAGGAGATTAATTGGATTCATACCTTTCCCAAGTGTATACGTGCTATGTGAAATGCAGTCAGTCTCGTCCAGGACTTGAACTAGTGTCGCCGTGTCCATTTCCTACGACGATAACCATTACACCACGGGCACCTCCTTTTTGGCATATCAGCCCTTGTAGATCATTTAACGCCAAATTCTGCCTGTATATACATATATATATATATATATATATATATATATATATATATATATACATATTCAACCAAACATTTCAAAATGAATACTTAGGTAGGTAAAATTTTCTATTAGCAGGATTTAATTTCTTTGCAGAAGATTAACCAGTTTTAAGTTGTCATATTTTTTGGTACACCTCTGTCTCTCTCAAGAAAGACAGAACATCATCTATTTTGACGTTCTCGAACAGATCCAAAGGGATTTAGCACAAAAAGAAACGCAAACAGCCACATCCAGAATTTGAAATCGAGAAACCGTCTCTATTTTCTGCAAAAATAATCGATATGCCCCATCAGTTAACCAACATATCGGGTTGTAAAATGCGCCAATCGCACTTTTGCAGAGGGGTCAAACCCCTACTCCCAACAAGTATCCTAGATATGACAATAAACAGCATCTGATAGTGAGGCCCTAGTGCGGTAGCTTTGGGGAATGTGGAGTACACGTTTATTGCCATTACTCCCTGTCTCCCCTAACCCACATATATTGTACCTCATAAGGTTCTATCTTAGGGTCAAACAGAATTGTTCAATCATTAACTCAAGATTATTTTTATTAGTTATTGGAAAGCATACAGCTCTGTCCAATATATATATATATGATAAATCATTTATATATATATATATATATATATATATCATCATCATCATATCGTGCTGGCAGCACGGATATCCCTGACCCTCTCTCGCCACTCCTCCCTATCGTTCATCGCCCTAGGCAGGTCTTCAGGACAACAACCCGTATCCTCACATAGCTGCTGAATGTACGTTCGTGCTGGTCGTCCTGCTTTTGCGCGGCCGTGTGTGGGGATCCATAAGAGTACATCTCTTATGAGTTCATCTCCGCTTCTCCAGCAATGTCCTGCATGTCTGGTTCGCCTAACTTGAATAGATTTCGTGATAGGGGGCAGGTGTCCGTACAGTTGGTGTCTTGTGGGGTGTTGCTGCCAGGACTTGTTCAGGATTGCACGCAGCATTCTTGTGTAATTGCCATCTAGTTTCTTCTCGAGCCGTTTTGTTAGCGTCCATGTAGTGCATCCATATAGCAGTATCGATGTGACCGCTGCCTGGAAGAAACTGCGTTTCATTTTATCGGTTAGGTCTGATTTCCATATAGTCGATAGCCTATTGATAGCTGTCCATGCTTTCGTTAACCTCGTTTCGATGTCCTTTTCGGTTGATTCGACGCTGCTTCCTAGGTACGTGAATTTGTCTACTAGTTTAAGAGGGGTTCCTTCTAGAGTGGAGATGTCCCCTGTTTGGTTATAGCACATATATTCCGTTTTGTGTGCATTAACATGGAGGCCTATGCTTGCTGCTGCTCGTTCCAGGCTATGCAGAAGTGTTTCGGCTTGGTCAGGTGTATTTGCCAGTATCGCTATGTCATCGGCGTAGTCGGCGTCGGTAATTGTTGTTGCGGGATATCTTCTGCTTCTTTTCTTCGTCAGTTCGAAGCCATTCTCTTTGATTTTGTCAATCGATGTTCTAAGTACGTAGTCTAGACAAATGATAAAGAGATACGGAGCCAGCGTGTCCCCTTGTAGTACTCCTGCTACAATGTCGAAGTATTCTGTGTCTCCATCTGGTGATCGTACTTTTACTTTAGTGTTTCTATAGAGAATCGTTATTGCCGCTACGGTTTCTTTAGGTATGCCGTACGCTAGTAGGATTTGTTCCATCTTTCCTCTGTGAATGGAGTCGAAAGCCTTGGTAAAGTCGACAAATATTAATGTCGCTTGTAGGTTCTTTGCCCGTACACCCTCAAGGATTCTGCGGATGGTTAGTATTTGTGAGGTCGTAGATCTATTTCTTCGGAAGCCATTTTGGTTTTTTCTAAGTATGTTGTCGATTTTGGGTTCTATGCGGTTTCGTAGTAGGGCATTGTAGATTTTGGCAGCTATGGATGTAAGTGTTATGCCTCGGTAGTTTTTGGCTAATCCGAGGTCTCCCTTTTTAGGGAAGGGGAGTATGCATCCCTTCGTCCATCTATCTATCGGATTTTGATTGTATACTGCGTTGCAGTGTCGGAGCAGTATGTCGTCGAATTGTCTGGTCTTCCATACTTCCGGGGGAATTTCGTCCAGTCCTGCAGCTTTCCTATTTTTAATTTTTCTGAGAACCGAGTCGAGTTCTCCTTGTGTGAACGGTCCAAGTTTAATGTCTAATTGTTTGCTAATTATTCTGGTGATTGGTTCATGCGTTATTTTTGGTGGGTTTCCAAGTAAGTTTTCGAAGTGCTGTTTCCACAGTTTTATTCTTTCTTGTTGGTTTGCTGCTTTAAGTTTTGCTTTGGTTGTGTTCTTTCTTCTGCTCACTTCGTTTATTGTTTGCCAGGCAATTCTAGATTGTCTATCTTCTACCGAGTCTCTGATCTTATCTATCTGATTTTGAATGTATTCTGTCTGTTCCTTTATATATATGCCTGCTAATTGATATTGTGCCGTTTTTAGTTTTAAGGCATTTGTGTTTGTTGGGTTTTTTCGATAGTTTTTGGAGGCTGTTTTCACTAGTGCACGTTTTTCTCTCACCGCTAAGGTTTCCCATGGGACTCTATATTTAGTTTTAATTTTTGTTGGAATGCATTTTGCTGCTGCCTCAAGGTGTGCATTGACAAAATTTTCGTATTCGTCGTTTGGTGTACTTTTTTCCGTCTTTTCTTGTAGTGTTTCGAATCTGTTTCTCAATTCTAATACGTATTTATCTCTGACATCTTTGTTGTTTAATAGGGCCCAGTCATAGTGTTTGGTGGTCGCTGTTCGTTTGTCGTTTTTTCGTAGGCTTAACCGTATTTTCGCTGTGACTATTCGGTGATCGGTGGACACACCCTCAAAAGAGGAGTATGCCTCGCAATTCAATGCACTATTCTTCCATTTCTTGTTTATAAGGACGTAGTCTATCTGAGCTTTAGTGTTGTTTGCGTACGTGTATGTCCATAGTTTGCCCTCTCTTTTTTGGTAGTTTGTATTGAGGCATGCTAATCTATTTTCTATCATGAAATCTGTTAGATGTTGTCCATTTCTATTTGACGTGTTGTGGAGGCTGTATTTGTTGTTTCCGTTTTTCCCGATTTGTGCATTCATGTCTCCGCCAATGACTAACATGTTGTGTTTCGGGATGCTACGCACTGATGAGGATAACTCATCGTAGAAGGTGACTATTTCATTTTCTTCACTAACATTGGTGGGGCTGTAGCATGAGATGATTGTTGCTCTGGGGTTTCCGTTAAATGTAGCTACCATCATTCTAGGTTGTATTTTCTCTATGCTATTAAGCGTTTTTAGTGCTCTAGGTCCTATAAGCAATCCTACCCCTCCCACTGCGGCGTTGACAGAGTTTTTCCATGCGGATACAGTGGCGAGCGACCATCCATTGCTAGTTTCGTGATATTTGATATCTTCTGTGTGTGTGTATCTGTGTTCTTGTATGCATATTATGTCTATTTTATGTTCTTCGGCCGATGCGATTAGCTCTGGGAGTTGTCCTATTCTATTTAAGGTTCTTACGTTAAATGTGGCTATTTGTAGTGTTTGCTTGCATTTTAGTAGTTTTGATTGTTTGAGCTCTGTAGCTGATTTTTCGAACACCGAGGCCAGGGCTCCAACCTCAGCAGGACGCGCCCCTTTTTTACCCGCGCGAAGAGCGATGCGGTTTGTGTAAGTGGTTTGAGTGTGGGTCATGGTTATCTTTCGATGGCTGTTTTGTTCTCTTCTATAGAAGCCACTCTTATAGAGGAGCAGCAGTAGTTCCCCGATCGAACTGTCGATCCTGAGCGAAAAGTCGTCAAACTCACGTCCAGGACCCATTTGGGTATTGACTTTGGTCGTCCATTGGTTTATTCAAATACCTTAACGTACATCATGCTGCTTCCCATGTGTACATAATAAAAAAAAAAAAAAAAAAAAAAATAAGAAAATAAAAAAAAAAAAAATAAATAAATAAATAAAAAAAAAAAAAAATAAATAAAAAAAAATAAATAAAAAAATAAAATAAAAAGGGGGGGGGAATTTGTTTTAAGTTTTAACTTAGTTAAAGTCCAACATTAAGGTACTTTCTTATGACTTTCACTAGTACTGACCTATACTTTTTTGCTGTATTGGGACTTTTCCAAGGGCTTTACATTTTTTTTTTTTTTTTTTTTTTTTTTTTTTCTCCCCATCCTACAGTTGGGGACCTAGCAGGCTTCAGGAATTAGTGCTCTGTGGTAGAATTCGGCGTTCTAGGCTTTTTCTTCTAAACTACTGTTAGGGCTTTCTTTACGAATTTTTAAATTATTCGATAGAAGATATTTAAAAACATTCTGCCTTGTTCGCTGACATGTGGATAGGCTTAATATCAAATTGGCTTTACAGTAGAGTAAGCGTGCCTTTACATTTAAAACGCATAGTTTAAGCATTATTTTACAAACAAAATACAGCATAACATTTTGTAAAATTCAGCATTTTAAATTGGAATTAAAGACATACTGACCAATATTGACATATTTCTTCCACTTGGCTCCTGAGTTCAAATACGTCTTCTTCGTTGGGACTTTTATTTACTACTGATATTTTAGGTAGCTTTGGGGGCGGTCTAGTGGGGTGAAGGGGACAATTCGTTTTTGTTGTTTTTTTTTTTTTTTTTTTTTTTTTTTCTTCTTTTTCCTTTTCTGAGGGGGGGGGGCTGTAGTAGCATTCTAGGCTTTTTCTTCTAAACTACTGTTAGGGCTTTCTTTACGAATTTTTAAATTATTCGATAGAAGATATTTAAAAACATTCTGCCTTGTTCGCTGACATGTGGATAGGCTTAATATCAAATTGGCTTTACAGTAGAGTAAGCGTGCCTTTACATTTAAAACGCATAGTTTAAGCATTATTTTACAAACAAAATACAGCATAACATTTTGTAAAATTCAGCATTTTAAATTGGAATTAAAGACATACTGACCAATATTGACATATTTCTTCCACTTGGCTCCTGAGTTCAAATACGTCTTCTTCGTTGGGACTTTTATTTACTACTGATATTTTAGGTAGCTTTGGGGGCGGTCTAGTGGGGTGAAGGGGACAATTCGTTTTTGTTGGTTTTTTTTTTTTTTTTTTTTTTTTCTTCTTTTTCCTTTTCTGAGGGGGGGGGCTGTAGTAGCATTCTAGGCTTTTTCTTCTAAACTACTGTTAGGGCTTTCTTTACGAATTTTTAAATTATTCGATAGAAGATATTTAAAAACATTCTGCCTTGTTCGCTGACATGTGGATAGGCTTAATA
This sequence comes from Sepioteuthis lessoniana, assembly GCA_963585895.1. Taxonomy (NCBI): domain Eukaryota; kingdom Metazoa; phylum Mollusca; class Cephalopoda; order Myopsida; family Loliginidae; genus Sepioteuthis; species Sepioteuthis lessoniana. The sequence continues at coordinate 105,524,731 of OY757910.1, forward strand.
TCAAATTGGCTTTACAGTAGAGTAAGCGTGCCTTTACATTTAAAACGCATAGTTTAAGCATTATTTTACAAACAAAATACAGCATAACATTTTGTAAAATTCAGCATTTTAAATTGGAATTAAAGACATACTGACCAATATTGACATATTTCTTCCACTTGGCTCCTGAGTTCAAATACGTCTTCTTCGTTGGGACTTTTATTTACTACTGATATTTTAGGTAGCTTTGGGGGCGGTCTAGTGGGGTGAAGGGGACAATTCGTTTTTGTTGGTTTTTTTTTTTTTTTTTTTTTTTTTCTTCTTTTTCCTTTTCTGAGGGGGGGGGGGCTGTAGTAGCATTCTAGGCTTTTTCTTCTAAACTACTGTTAGGGCTTTCTTTACGAATTTTTAAATTATTCGATAGAAGATATTTAAAAACATTCTGCCTTGTTCGCTGACATGTGGATAGGCTTAATATCAAATTGGCTTTACAGTAGAGTAAGCGTGCCTTTACATTTAAAACGCATAGTTTAAGCATTATTTTACAAACAAAATACAGCATAACATTTTGTAAAATTCAGCATTTTAAATTGGAATTAAAGACATACTGACCAATATTGACATATTTCTTCCACTTGGCTCCTGAGTTCAAATACGTCTTCTTCGTTGGGACTTTTATTTACTACTGATATTTTAGGTAGCTTTGGGGGCGGTCTAGTGGGGTGAAGGGGACAATTCGTTTTTGTTGGTTTTTTTTTTTTTTTTTTTTTTTTTTCTTCTTTTTCCTTTTCTGAGGGGGGGCTGTAGTAGCATTCTAGGCTTTTTCTTCTAAACTACTGTTAGGGCTTTCTTTACGAATTTTTAAATTATTCGATAGAAGATATTTAAAAACATTCTGCCTTGTTCGCTGACATGTGGATAGGCTTAATATCAAATTGGCTTTAAGAGTTAATGTACAAAAATCACTATAATTTGAAGTATTTATACAAAACTAGAATAGAACCGCTTTTTCCTTCTAAAGATGTATCGAAGTATACGATCTGTCTACTTTAAAGGAGACGGTGGAAACTAAGTTTTAGAAGAAATAATTTTTCATGGACAAATTACACGAAAATTTATTTTTCTTTCATAATTTCATATCGAATTGGGCAAAGATCTTGACAGCCATGAAAATCAGCATTCAAATACCCATCCTGATTTGAACGAGCAAATGGTTCAAGTTTGAACTGCATTACTTTTTCTGTTTGCAAGCATGTCAGTAAAGATATATCTATATATATATATATATATATACACACACACACACACACACACACATATATATATATATAGTGACATTTACAAACTGACTGTTTCGTTATAACACAACTCTTCAGTGTGACTAGACACGTGAGACGCTACAATCCGGGATCGAAATCTACCTAACTTTACTTCAGGCTGATGACAAACCCCTGCGACTCAACGTCAGCTCGGGAATTACTGCATATGTATTAAATTTTGTTAGAAAAAATTAATATCTACTACCGAAGTACTCGATTTGTTAGAATGATTTTGCACTATGCAAGAGGCAACTGTTATATATGAACGTCGCTGCTGCTTCTGCTGCTGGAATGCTACTTAATACCTTATAATTCCCTAGCTGACGTGGTACGCTTTTTGGCCGAGCAGTCTGATACTAAGTCTAACGTAAAGTTGGGCGGGTTTTCAATCCCAGCTTCAAGCGTCCTACGTGTCTTGCCGCATTGAAGAATTGTGATACAACGAAACAGTCTGTCTGTGGATGACAATATATATATATATATATATATATATATATATATATATATATATATTGGAGTCTACTAATAGTAATACAGTCAATTAATAAAAAATTTAAGATTCCAGCCGTATCTAAAAAGAAAAAAATGCTCGATATCTAACGATAGAGCGATATATTACCCACTCCCATAATCTACTAAAAAAGCTACTTAAAGTTTCACGCTTAAAAACGACCATGAGGTAATTTAAGACGTTTTTAATTGTCTAATGATAATTTGTGGAGTGAAAGTTCGTGTTGACTTACTGGGTGTCTCAAAATAGATGCCGCCCATTGATATGATAAAGATTTATTATTGAGACAAGTGCAATAGCTGTCATTTGGAACACGTCCCATAAAAAATGTATCCTTTGATTGATGTCTCTAACATAAAATCAATGTTTTTTCAATTCTTATTACAGCAGCTACTAGGAAATTCAATCTTTATTTGAGTTTCTTGTCTCAATATTAAATTATAATCATATTAATGGGTTGCTTCTATTTTGAATCTGTTTTGAATAATTTTTTCTCCAAATAAGTAGTGATGCAAAATATTCTTCTTCTCTTGACCAAGTGGGTAGAGTGTTCGCCAATAGTCCGGGATACCTGGGTTCGATCCCAGGTCGAGTCATAACAGAGACTATAAAAACTATTTTTATAGTCTCTGTTGATACATCCTTGCTTAACACTCAGCAATATAAGGTACTTATCAAGGGTAAAGTGTAGCATCCAGGGAAAGGAGTAGCGCCCTCCCATACACCTTGGTGTAGTAGCTATTGAAAAAGGAGACTTCTGGTCGCCCTCGACTAAGGGAGACAACTTTACTTTACTTTTACTTTATATTCAAATCTGTAAGAAAAAAATACAACATTATTATTAGTAGATTTATTGCAGTCACATGGGTCCCGTGTATATTGAGATACCTTATATATATATATATATATATATATATATATATATATATATATATATATATATATATATATATATATGCGTGTGTGAAGGATATCTGTGTATTTATTAAAAAAATTGTACTTGCGCATATAAGAAAAATGTATGTGTATATATATATATATACACATATATATATATATATTTGAAATGTGTATATTTGTGTTTATATAGTGTAAGCCAATGTTCCAGGAGACCCGGGTTCAATCCCAGGTCAAGTCATACCAAAGACTCAAATATGGTGCTTGATGCCTCCTTGATTAACACTCAGCATCATAAGGATTAAGTGTAAAATGTAGCAATCTAGGGAATGGAGCGGCGCCCCCTAAACATTGGTGTTATAGGTATTGAAAAGGGAGCTTTCGGGTCACCCTAGACATAGGTTGCCAACTTTACTTTACTTTTTATATATGAATGTATATATATATATGTGTGTGGACGGAAACATTTAAGTATATGAATATATAAAAACTGTTAGACAGATCTATGTGACCAGTCTAGGAGGGTGTCAATTTTGATTTAAGTTAAAGAGTAGATTCCAAAAATGAAACACTAATGCCAAATATCAGCTTGCGCGTCGAGACAAGCCCTGTTTAAATTCATGTTTTGAGGTAGGCCTGAATCTTACTGCTGATTCTAAAAAAAAGATATTTAGCAATAGACAGACAGACAGACACTCACACACTTCATATATATATATTATATATATATATATATGTGTGTGTGTGTGTGTGTGTGTGTGTGTACGTATATACACACACACACACACACACACACACACACACACACATATATATATATATATATATATGAAGTGTGAGTAGATTTTAAACAAGGTAAGCTTAAACAACATCAGTGCATCGAAAAAGCACGCATACGCAACCATATGGCCGAATAAATATGTTAGCTTTTACTTAAATATTTGGTCGCTTATAAAAATACTCTGCCCGAGCAGAATGTCACCATACTGAAGCAGAAACCAAACAAACCCTATTAGTCTACTCGCGTAGATATACATGTCTTGTTTTTCACTCGCTGTTAGTTGATGCTGCAAATATTAATAGTAATTCATAGAGGCCCCGCCCAAGTAATTAGCGTGCTATTTATACCCTCTAGGTATTTCCTGGTGTTTAGTCATGCCAGGCACAAGGATACAATTATGAAGAAGAAACAGAGAAACGAACTCTTTACTTTGTTATATAGTGGCCTCCTCCTATCACCCGTGTGCCTGTAAGTAACAGTAAGAAGCTAAACGCAGAAACTCTTAAACATTAGCGTAATGGTTAAAGTGTTCGCCAATGGTCCGGAAGACCTGGGTTCAATCCCAGGTCGAGTCATACTGAAAATTCAAAAAAATGGTACTTGATGCCGCTTTGCAAACACTCAGCATTAGAAGGTAATGATCAAGGATATAATGTAGCAATCCAGGAATGGAATAGCGCCCTCCCCTATACCTCGATGTAGTAGCAATTGAAAAGTGAGCCTTCGGGTCACCCTCGAATATGGTCTCCAACTTTTACTTACTTTTCTCTTTAAATTTGAGAAATATATCATGAACACCAAATCCTTGACCATAATGGTTCTATAACCTATTCTTTGTGAGAACAATTTATGCAAAGAACAAGTTGCTTTTTGATATATCCTATTAAATTAAATTTGCATGATTTTTCATATCAAATCTTTGAAAGTGTAAGGCACTTGGAACGGTTTACTAATGTCAAGGAAACAGACAGGGTAAACGGGAGAACACTGAAAGAATAGAAACCATCCAGACTACAGCAGTGTTAAAATCAGGTAGAATTCTTAGAACACTTAATGTCACTAAGATTCCAGTGGAAATCCAATTGTTGAAACTTATATGAAAAACTCACATACAGTGAAAAAATCTATCTATGTGCGTATATATATATATATATATATATATAAATAAGAGTGTGTGTGTGTGTGTGTGTGTATATATATATATGTGTGTATATATATATATATATATATATACACACACACACTCACACACATATATATATATATACTTAGTGGGTACGAGAAATGGTCACACGCAAGAGATGGAAAATTTTTTAAAGGGTCAGAGAGTTAGCTAACAAGAGGAAGAGTTAAAAGACAGAAATTTCCGAGCTAACGAAACTGTCCCCTGCCCATTAATGAAGGTTTAAGATTTAGCAAATCATATTATGTGCCCCCCTTTTTAGACCATCCCACAGAGAGATTGCAACATCGATAATAATGGGAGTGATATTTTTATGTGATTACGTGACCGATTTTTTTCTTTTTGATATGAACTTATAATCTTTTCTTCATCTTGTCTCCGTAAACTTTCCTCAAGGCCCCGCAGCGCCATATTAGTTACGGGACGACCTAAAAAATTGTGCTCTCGTTTTAACAGCAAACTATATTGATACATGAACAGTCTTTGCTGACTTGTTACCGTTTCGTGGAAACGCGTGCATCGTCTCTGACGGTGAGTTTAACACCTTTAGGTAATTAGAACTCAAAAGCAAGAATCATCAATAGGTTTGTTAATCTCTGGAAAAGGTTAAAATTGAAAAAGGAAAATGCAGTTTGACAAGTGTGTATGTGAAACTAGTTACAAGAACGTTAGCAGGCTCTGGAAGCCTGATTTAACTTAGGAATCCGTGGACTAGATAAACACAGAGTAGCAGACAGTCCTTTGATAAAATGGAATTATCTAAGTAAAAAAAAAAAAACACTAAGAAGTTAAGAACAGAATTACTTCCTAGGAAGAGTTGATTTAACAAAGCTAAATGAAATTAGGCTATCACATGCAAAAAAAAGATACAAGTAATTTGAGTACAATAAATGGAAATACAATAAATTGTTAAATAATTATGAGGAGAAAAGCATTATTTCTCACCCACGATGCCCAAAATATCCAACAATAACAGGAAGGATTAAGATAGTGTAGCAAATTCTACAATAAGGAGAGGAAGCAAGAATTTGTCTCCCGGTGATGAAGCTAAAAAGTGTACCCCCAAATGCAAGGGCTATCAGGGGAGATAAACGATTGGGAATATCATCTATCATATAACACGATAAACGTGTTGGTTCCATGTAGGATTCTAGTAGCATTACAATGGGTCGTTTAGGAGTAAAGTGAGACCCTGGCGATTATACAATATATCATCTTGACCTTTGATTAACCCAGAGGATGATGTTGACAGATACATCCAGCCGTAGATAAAATCAACAAAATGATCATCGGAAACAAGGAATGCGTGAGTGCAAGCTGTGATTAATGAAGGACAAGTATTGCATGGGTGTAAACCATGACCAATGAAAAACAAGCATATCGTGAATGTAAGCCGTAACCAATGAAAAGCAATCAATACGTGGGTGTAAGCCGTGAATAATGGAAAAACGCATTGCATGTGGGTCGTAAGGGAGTTTTATGACTATAAGGTCTAAAATTTTGACTGAAGTCAATTTCCTCTGAGAGTTTCGACTCCCGACGGCTCCTACGTGTGCACAAACTCTCCAACTTCTCTCCTGCTCCACACTAGCATCACTGTCGACGAATAAAAGTATAAAATTATATCTTTATATATACGTGTTCTTCGTTATTTGTAAAGACCCAGCGGTAATATACTGCAATTTAACACCGATCGCCAGTTGATTTCTATATGTGTCGGCCGTCTACAAATTGCCAGGAAATATTTGTAGACTTCCCCATCAGTAGGAGCTGTAGATTAGCCAATGAAAGGCGACAAAAGTAGAAGCAGTAGATTAGCCAATCGGACCTGAAATATAAATAATAGCAAAGGAACAGTGTCCAGACTTAAATCAGCCTTGTTACTTAGAAGCAGTATCTTGTATCGCTCAACTAGAAACAAGATGGCTACCCGAATTTAAAATGACAGAAGTGGCGGAAAATACTTTCAATAATAGCTTGGCTAGCAGTGTACAAAATAGAAACAATCTTTTGTTAGTCTTATTTTCTGTTAATGTGTTATTTCGGTTGACTGAAATACTTATGCTTTTGGTAATTTGTCTGTCAATCATTTTCTCTTATTTTTATTTGCGTTTTATGAGCGTTACAAAATAATGCCATCAATATTTTATCAAGAATTTAGAAAAACTGAAAAATGACATTCTGCGTTAATTTTCATAAACTTACAAATTGAACAGAAAAATTGCTTTATTCTTGAAGTTGAGTATTTCAAGTATATTACTCTTATAAAAAAAAATCTTTTCACCACATGCCGTTTGTGCTGAGTTACCTAGAGCATAGAAACAACCCCCTTATCCACAGGAGCTATGGATTCAATAGTATCACTGATACAAAAGAGGCTTTGGAATTAGATAATCCATGAAGTTTGATATACCATTAAACAAAGAAACCAACGAAACATGCTAATATATTTCAGTAATATATATGTTGTCTTTCTTGCCTTGTCATTAATCAGACTTTGGAGTCATTTGCGCACCTACAGTTAGTTTTATTGAAACTGAGGAATTGGCATTCTTCTGAAAAGTATATATATATATATATATATAATAGGGCCTCTGTGACGAGAGAACTCTATCATGGCTGTTAAATACTGCACCTGTAAGGCTACTTCCTAAACAAGTTTATGCGTTGGCATTGAGCCACAGGAATGGGAAACCCGGTGAAGATCGAAAACATTACACAGCAAATGAGTTGTAACTGTGTAATGATTTCAATACGACTTTAGCGAAACGAAATATCTCTCTCTTTATATATATATCTACCAACTTCTTCGCACGAACAGGATAAGACACAAGGTCAGTTTTTGAGCGGTGTTTAACAGTTTTAAAGTCAGAGATTTCCTTCTCCAAGACCGGTTACCGTACCAAAGTTAAAGAGCTCAGTCTATCTTGATATTTATATTGCACATTGACCTTCGACTCGTCCAAGCTGTCAAATGAGAAATGCACCTCGTTATTATTGCGTCGTTATTGTGTTGGATATGTTTCTGCATGCATCTGCATATGAGTATACAACATTTACTCATCGTGGGAATCATACCCTTTCCGACAGTATTAGCGGTATGGGAAATGCAAACAGACTTGTCCAGGATAGCTGTTCCCATTTCCTACATCGGTAATTATTACACCTCAGACACAAACATGCACACACTCATATACACGGGTTGGACAAAATAATGGAAACACTTGGAAATTTGAAATAAATTTATTTTAATATGGTTTTCTGATTGCAGCCCTCCCGTGAAATCTGGTCTTGTGCTGGTCCCTTTTTACAGTTTTTGAGAAAACTGAGTTCTCGAGATGGTCATTAAGTTCGGCTGTAATTTTCGGCGCAGTATTCTTGTAATCCTTCCAAAATATCCGCCTAAGAGTCCAACGGTACCTATCAGACAGCTTTCGCTTTCTTCCAGAGTTTTACTTCAGTGAGGAGGTTTTTCCGTCTTTCTCAAATGCTATCATTACTTTAGAGAGTACTCCTTGCTACACAAAATAATTCAACGGTTTTTGTAACACTAGCACCTGCCCTCCGGGCAAGAACAATTTGACCTCTTTTAGAGTCTGATGATTAATAAATCTTGATTAATTTCTTCTGTTGATATCTGTTTGTTTGGTTGGTTGGTTGGGTTTTATGGCATATCAACCTTTGTTGGTTATTTGATGCCAAATCTATCTTTATGAAAATAGTTCTATTTCAAACAATTCAGTTTACCATGAGTATACAGTTTAATTGTCAACATTTCTATATCAAGCTATTCAGTTTATTCAAGCAGTTCTAATTCAGTTCAGTATAAGTACAGATTTTGTTTATACACAGTTAAATATCAAAACAGTTCTATATTAAACAATTCATTTAGCATAAGTAGGCAGTTTAAATGCAAAAAATAGTAAAGTCAAGAAACCATGTTTAGTTCTATTTAACCAATAGATTGGACCCTTATCAGGTGCTACCACTCCGGGTCAGAGTGGACCTGGGAGCGATGGCAATGAAGGGGTATTCCGCATTCCCCAAAGCTCCAGCATCGCTGGAACCTCACCATCAGATTGTTTAGTGTCATATATAGGACACTCGTTAGAGGGAGGGGGTCTTACCCCTCTGCATAGAAGCAGTCAGTGTATTCTACAGCCCCAGTCAACTGGGTAAGTCAATATCTGTAAAAAAAAAATACAATTTTAGTAAAATAAGACGAGAAAAATTAGTAATAAATCGAAAAACATAAAAATAAGAAACGTTTGGTGGTTTTATGGGAGTTTCAAAATTATAATTGTTAGATTCTAGGTAATTTATTATTTTGTTCAACCCCTATATATATATATATATATGTGTGTGTGTGTGTGTGTGTGTGTGTGTGTGTGTTTGTATGTGTGTGTGTATATCATCAAATCACGCTGCTAACACGAATTTTCTTGACACTTTTTTTCTCCATTTGTCCTTTTCCTCTATCGCTCCCGGAACGTCCTTCAGACTACATCCTGTGTACACACAAAGCTTATCCAAGTAAGTCCTTGTTGGTCGGTCAACACTGGCTCGACCATGTGAAGGGATCCATTAGAGATAATCACTTAGGAGTTTGTCCTTGTTTCTCTAGACGTGTACCGAATGTCTTGTTCGTCTTATTTGGATGGTTTTAGAGATGGGAGGCAAGTTGCCGTGCAGCAGTTGTTTTGTGGAATTTGGCTTCCACGATTTACTTAATATAGCTCGTAGCATTCATGTGCAGTTCTGTCAAGCTTTTTATCAATACTTTTTGTCAGCCTCCATGTAGTTCATCCGTAAAGTAGTATTGAAGAAATTCCGTTATAATTTATCGGATAAATCAGACTTTCATATAATCGATAACCTATCGATTGTAGTTTACGCCTTTGCTAGGTGCATATTGATATCACTTTCAGTAGATAAGACGCTGCTGCCGAGTTACGTTAACTTGTCCACTAGATTCAGAGAGCCACCATTTAGAGTGGAGATATCGCCTTCTTGATTAAAACAGAAATACTCCATTTTGTCCTCATTCTTGTGGAGGCAAATGTCTCCAGCTGCCTGTTCTAGGCTGTGCAGCAAGAATTTGGCTTGGGTTGGTGTATTTGCAAGAAGCGCTATATCATCTACATAGTCAGCGTCCGTTAGTTTCTGCATAGCATCGTCTGTTTCTTGCCTTTTTTTGTGTGTAATGCCATTTTCTTTTATTAGATCAATGGACGTTCTAAGTACGTAGTCTAGGCAGATTATAAACAGATATGGTGCTTATGTATCCCCTAGCAGAATTCAAGCAACAATGTTCAAGAAGTGTGTGTCTGCATCCGGTGAGCAAACCTTGAATTTTGTCTAACTACACAACATAATTATGGCTGTAAAAGTTTCTTTGGGGAGACCATAAGCTAGAAGTTTTATCTACACATATTTATATTGCAAGGAAGATTCCTTGACAAAATGCAGAAACAGAAGTGATCAGATGAAAGTTGGCTTCTGTCTATCATTGACCAATTTGAGAGCAGATTGTATAAAACTTACCGAAAAGCACTAAGGTGGAAGAATTACATTTGACTTATGAGGTGATTCTCGTCCAATCTGTCTCAATAGTCAAGATTTATTGATAAAAAATAGGGAAGGAATATTTGTCAGATTGTATGTCTGTTATAAAAGAAACAAAAAAATACCCAGCTGAGAATGACTCGTTTAGAATTTGGTTTGTAAGACATCATTTTTTTTTCTTCTCTTTGATAAGAAAATCTCAGAGTGAAAAATTCTGCCTCTCAGTTCTTATGATAGTCACTCAACCACAAAATAATCACCAAAAAAGTGCACCAATGCAGTTGGCATGGTACAATAATTTCTTCCGAGGCAGAGTACACAGTCATTACATTCTGATCCGGTACAAAAGTGCCGATGCATACGTCAACTATAATTATTAAACTTTGATTAGTTTCAGCTACTCCAGAACAAAACTCACCACCATGAGCTTTATTTCGGAGTGGATAATATAATAATATATCATATAATATATAATAAGTCATGACCAATGATCAGAAGGCAGAGTCAGTTAAAGACTTTCAACACTGTTTATAGGCGTGGGAACAACGTATTTTAACGTGTAATTAAGTAGTTACAAATGTACATATTTTACCTATATTCGTTTTTGTCTAGTCGGCTGGAGGTGTACAATACACTGACAGCATCTCTGCAGATGACTAAAGCACTCCTCTAAACGAATGTCCTGGATAAACAATATGATGGTGAGGTTCCAATAAAGCTGGTTCTTTGGGGAATGTAGTGTACCTCGTCATCGCCATTGCTCCTAAGCCCACTCTGACCAACAGTGTTAGCACCTAATAGGGTCCTATCGATGGGTCGAATAGAACTGTTTGACATTAAAAGTGATGGCAAACAAATGACATACTAAATTGAATTGTTAGAAATAGAACTGTTTGACCTTTTAACTATGTGTAAACAAATTCCTGATGTTTAATTGAATTGTTAGTTATACATAGCAATACTTCGAACCATTTAACTGTGTGCAACCGAATGAGTTATGTTGAATAGAAGTATTAGTGTTAAATAGCCATATTTGCAACTTTTAACAGTATGCCTAGATTGAATTATTGGTATTACATTGCAATACATAAAAGCATTTGACTGTGTACAAATGAATGAATAGAATTAAATAGAAAAATTGGTGTTAAATAGTAATACTTGTAAACATTTCACTGTCTGCAAAAAATGATAGATATTGCATAGAATTATAAGTGTTAGATTGCAATAATTGAAACCTATGTAAAAACCCATAGCAATACTGGTATGCAAACAAATTAGTTGTAACTCATGTAAAAATGAAATTAACTACGAACAATTAGCGTATAAATCATATATGTACATCCATTTAAATGTGTCTAAACAAATGTTGAAGTGTTGCTGTTACTCAGTAAATCTTGAGACCATTTTAATTCATGCAAATAAACGATTAATGGTAAACAGAATTATTGGTGTTTGATAGAAATACTTGAAACCATTCAACTGTGAGCCTAAATTGGATTATTGGTTTTACGGAGCAATACTTATAATTATTTGACTGTATGCAAATGAATAAATGGTGTTTAATAGAATAATTAATGTTAAGTAGATCATTTATAACTAAACGGCTCAAGAAGAAGCTAGATGGCAATTACACAAGAATTCTGCGAGCAATATTGAACAAGTCATGGTGGCAACACCCCACAAGACACCAACTATACGGCCACCTGCCTCCCATCACGAAAACTATCCAAATTAGACGAACCAGACATGCAGGACACTGCTGGGGAATCAAGGACGAGCTCATAAGTGACGTACTCCTATGGACCCCCGCATATGGCCAAGCAAAAGCAGGACGACTGGCTCGAATATATATACAGCAGCTATGTGAGGATACGGGATGTAGCACTGACGACCTGCCAGAGGCGATGAACGATAGGGAGAAGTGGAGAGAGAGGGTCAGGGATATCCATGCTAGCGGCATGACATGATGATGATGTTGATGAGATCGTTTAATTCTATCTAAACAAAGGACTGGTAGTAAATAGAATTATTCAAATTAAATAGAAATACTTTAAATCATTGTGAGCAAAAATAAAACAAATAAAATGTGCTCAGACTCGTCAAAACTTTTATCAATGAAATGCTTTTACAAATGACCTACAATAGTTGATATACCATAAAAACCAATCAAACCAAATCCTGTATATTTAATATATATGTATAAAAAGGATTTAGCGTTAAATAACCTACAATGGTTCATATGCCATAAAACCCAACCAAAGCAAGTTATATATATTTCATATATATGTAAAAAGAGGATTTGGCATTAAATAACCTACAATGGTTGATATGTCATAAAATCCATTTAAACCAAATCATATATATTTAATGTGTATGCATGAAGAAGATTTTGCATTAAATAACCAATAATGGTTGATATGGCATAAAACCCATTCAAACCAAATCATATATATTTAATCCATATATATATATATATATATAAAGAGGATTTGGCATTAAATAACCTACGATGGTTGACATGCCATAAAATCTAACCAACCAACCAACCAACCAAATTCATTTCTTAGTAGACCGATTTCTAATCTTTTTCTGATGTTTACCGTGGTAATATTTATTCATTTATTATCCGGAAATGCTGCCAACATCTAACACCAAAGTTTACTCCTCGCCAACAATGAACTATTAGAAAATTTCCTCGCCGAGGGGAGGTAAAATCTGAATTGTGTCCTCTTTTTCCTTCGTAAAATTAACTGGGTATGACGTTACATTGCATCTGGTGATGAAGCTCCAGTGTAGTAGGTTGTCCCTTTATTACCATTACTCCCATGTTCACTCTAACTCGGAGTGATACTAAGTATTAGCGTCCGATTAATGGGTCAACTAGAACTGTTTGAAAATTAATAGACTTATATGAAATTCTTAATTTCATATAAATGTAAAATGTTTCTTATAAATGCAGTTACTTCAAGCTATTATTGTTTACTAAAGGGTTCTTATTAGTGGAGTGATTGTTTGATTTTAACGGCATGTCAACCCATCTAGGGTTATTTTATTCCCCTATTGCTTGATGTGGTTTGGTTACTTTGTTTAATAGCATATCAACCTTTGTGGGTTATTTAATGTCAAAACCATCTTCGTAGAAGAACAGTATTACAGGGTGTCTAAAAACAGATGCTACCCATTAATGTGATAATCATTTATTACTGAGACAATCCCAATGGCGGTCATTTAGAACACGTCATGTAAAAAGTGCATCCTTTGAGCTAGAGACATGAAATCAATATTTTTATTAATTGTTATTATATCAGCTTCTAAGAGATGCAATCTTTTTTGAGTTTCTGATCTCAGAAATAAATTCTTATCATATTAATGGGTTGTATCTATTTTTAGATAGTTTTTAATGATTTTGTAGTGACGCAAAATATTTGTCCTCTCTTATCCAAGGCATTGTGATCGAGGATTAATAGTTATTATAATATGCCCTTCTAAAATCAAACAAAAAAAGACGACATTTTTTGTAGATTTATTAGCACTTGTATCCGGTAACGCTTAGCAGAGTCAGAGCAAGTGACACCAATGGATTAAATAAATGACGTGGTTTGAAGTTTCGTATAGGCTTCCGTGTTCGACAAAAAATCATTGAAGAAGGCCGGAGGACTCATTGGCCGAAACGTTGTGAATATAAAAATAAAGACAATAGTCCTAAAACCCTGAATGTTAAAAATCATGAAGCTTCGTCTCAGAAATTTAGACAACCAGAAAAATGTCAGTCAGTTGTTAAAAATTAAACGAAGTTTTATCATTACGAAGAGTACATGTATTTTTTGAGACCTGCGAGTAGATATCGCAAACGTACAGAAACATGATTGCAGACACCCACACTTAATATTTCTGAAAGATCTCGTTAAACAATATATGTCTGTTATTAGTTTCACTATTTTTCAAATGCTAAGAAAAACATGTACAAAAAAAAAGAAATCTAAGTATTTCCACATGTTTAATTCGGTTGAAAACTACGTAACCGTGTGTTAAGTCCTATCTGCTTATTTGTTTTGCGCGTGTATAAACAAACATCAGTAAATTAACACGCGTAAATTTACTTTGAATTCAGACAGAGCTTTATAAAAATCAATGGGCCTGAATCAGCATTAAACAAGGCGTCTCTTTCCCACAGTCAAGTGCGACCTTCAAAGATTTTTCCAAACGTCGACATATGGCACGAAAATATTTCATAATACCGATGACCATAAAAATCAACAAAAAAAAACAAAACAAAACAAAACAAAACAAACTGACAAAAAAACAAACAAACAAAAAAGAAACAAGAAAAGCGGGCAAAAGGTACATATGAATATGACAAAAAAACATATCTAATTTCTACTTAGTTTATCTACATGTTCATACGTGTAAAGGTAAGGTATTACCACAGGAAGGATGGCACTTTCAAACAAAAAGACAGACTAACTACTCAGTTATCCTTTGACTACAGGCACATATAAAGTGCAAATGTACTATATATATATATATATATATATACAAACACTCAGAGTGGTCAAAAATATGTAAACTTGCTTGTGGCAGAACCTTTTTGACATAATTTCAGTTTCCACATGTTCATCATACCAATCAACACATTACTGAGATCTTTGACTGCTGATTATACAAATATTGATGTTTCTAAGGGAGCATTTTTACAACAAAATCAAGACTGATATTAGGAAAACTACCTGGAAAAAATTCCATTGATGTGTTGACAGTATTGGTGAACAATTGGAGACTCTAAAATTATAATATCATAAAGAAATGCCAAATGAAATGTTAACATATTTCAAAACAATGTATATATATATACAGGGTGCAGAAGCAAAATTATGACTTTTCTAGAATAATAATAAACGACTCTATCATAAAACAAGAGTAATCTTAATTTTAAAATAATGAACAACAAAATAAGAAGATAAACTGAAAACATTAAATTTACTCAATATGGCCCCCAATTTTCTAATTATTGTATCAACACGCCTTCGAAACGATTTGCATATCTTCAAAATGATCTCTTCACACATTTTATTCCATTCTTTCCGATAGACAGATTGACGAAGTGATGCATCCTCCCCTTCCCTAAAAAAGGGTGACCTCGGATTAGCCAAGAACTATCGAGGTATAACACTTACATCCATAGCAGCCAAAATCTACAATGCCCTACTAAGAAACCGCATAGTACCCCAGATTGACAAAATGCTGAGGAAAAACCAAAATGGCTTCAGAAGAAACAGATCCACGACTTCACAAATATTGACCATCCGCAGAATCCTAGAAGGCGTGAGGGCAAAAAACTTACAGGCGACATTACTGTTTGTCGATTTTACCAGGGCCTTCGATTCCATTCACAGAGGGAAGATGGAACAAATCCTAGAAGCATACGGCCTACCAGAAGAAACCGTAGCAGCAATAATGATTCTCTACAGAAACATCAAAGTGAAAGTGCGGTCACCGGATGGAGACACAGAATACTTCGACATTATAGCAGGAGTACTACAAGGGGACAAGCTTACCCCATACCTCTTTATCATCTGTCTAGACTACGTACTTAGGACATCGATCGATAACATTAGGGAAAACGGCTTCGTGCTAACAAAGAAAAGGAGAAGGTACCCCCCAAAACAATTACCGACGCCGACTACGCCGATGACATAGCGCTACTGGCCAATACACACAACCAAGCCGAAACACTACTGCATAGTTTGGAACGAGCCGCTGCAGGCATTGGACTCCATGTTAATGCACACAAAACTGAATTTATGTGCTTTAATCAGAAAAGCGACATCTCCACACTAGACGGAACCTCCCTGAAACTAGTTGACAAATTCACCTACCTAGGAAGCAGCGTCTCATCAACCGAAAAAGACATCGACACACGGCTGACGAAGGCATGGACGGCTATCAATAGGCTTTCGATCATATGGAAATCAAACCTGACCGATAAAATAAAAAGCAGTTTCTTCCAATCTGCGGTCGTGTCGATACTGCTATATGGATGCACTACTTGGACGCTGACTAAACGGTTGGAGAAGAAGCTAGACGGCAATTATACAAGAATGTTGCGAGCAACACCCCACAAGGCGCCAACTATACGGTCACCTACCACCTATCACGAAAACTATACAAGCTAGACGAACCAGACATGCCGGACACTGCTGAAGAAGCAAGGACGAGATCGTAAGTGATGTACTTCTGTGGACCCCCGCATATGGCCAATCAAAAGCAGGATGACCAGCTCGAACATACATCCAGCAGCCATGTGATGATACGGGATATAACCCTGAAGACCTGCCGGAGGCAATGAATGATAGGGGGACGTGGAGAGAGAGGGTCAGGGATATCCGTGCTAGCCGCACGACATGATGATGATGATGATGATTCCATTCTTCCTTAATAGCAGTCTTAAGCGAGCCTATATTTGGAGGGGATGTTGCATTTGTTTTGTTTTCTAAAAAAAACCAAATAGCGTAAAAAAGAGGGTTAAGGTCTGGGCTTCAATCTTGATTAATTACTGTCCTAACAGTTTTCTCGTGGACTTTGAATTCATTAGCCTGCTTTCTTATTGACGTTGTTGGGTCGTTCTTAATCACTTTAGCGAGACCAATTAAAAAGCCTTCTTTCGTTTTTTGATTAATCCACCACTCCCACTTTTCCTTAAAAAGCCCTTTTTTCTGTAAAAGAATTTTCTTTGCTTTTTATACGGTTTGAGCAAATCTTAGATTCTTTTCGTTTCTTTTCTTGCTCACTCATATTGAATAATAGAGTTAACCATGAAAATTTAAATCTATGGCGTTTTTTTTTTAAATTGAATTAACCCGACTTAAAAAGCGTTTTCAAAATTAGTCCATATTTTGCTTCCGCAAATCTATGAAAAGTTATAAATTCTGTGATAATCGATTAAATTGCACTACTTCTATTTTTCTAGAAGGATGGTTTTGGTATCAAATAACCCATGAAGGTTGATATACCATTAAACAAATAAACCAAACCAAACCAAATCATCCGTTTTATTATAGAAAAAATCCTTATATATAAAAACAGTTTTCTGTAGTATAATCATTTAGATGGCGCGAAAAATTTTTCATAGATTCTTTCATGTTCTCATTACGTTCAGTTGGATTCAAAGCTTTTACTAATATCCCTCGACGCACAAGTATAATGGGTTAGTAGGTAGAGTGTTCGCCAGTGGCCTAAGAGACCTTGGTTCTATCCCAGGTCGAGACATACCAAAGACTCAAAAAATGGTACTTGATGCCGCCATGCTTTACACTCAAACAATCAGGAGAAAGAAGTAGCACCCTCACCAATAATTCGGTGTAGTGGCTAGTGAAAAAGGAGCCTTCGGGCATCAACTATATATATATATATATATATGTGTGTGTGTGTGTGTGTTTAAGACTACGCTCAAAAATGCAAAAAAAGATATTGTTTATAATTTTTACATCATGAAGATGAGATATATAAAAGATAAGGTTAAGAGACATTTGAATTTAAAATAAAAGGAAATTTTAATTCATTTTTTATGTGTATATGAGCATTTATGTTAGATTTTAAAATTCATTCTTGACATAAATATAAGACCACCAATAAAAACTTTAGAAAATAGGACTTAGTTTATATATTGTCTACGAAATATAAAAGCAATTGAAACAGTAATACTTAAAATACTAAAAACATAAATGGCTAAAGAAACTAAATTATCTGACTTTGAGAAAGGCGAGATTAGAGTTCTGCAAAGAATCTTAGAAATTTCCAAGGCCTAGAGACGCAGTAAAACCATTATCTGCAATTTCTTGAAAAATCCAAATAAGTATGGAACAAGAAAACTGGCTGGCTGGCCAGAAAAATAATCACCACAATTCAAGAAAACTGTTCGCGAAGGAAAAAAGAAAACTTTGTCAACATCGAAAATGATAAAATTTCTAGTGAATGCTCCTTGCAGTACTGGAACAATTTGAAGGAATTTGAACAATGAAAAAATTAAGCGTAAGAAAAGAATTCATCGTCCAAGGTTAACTATGAAGCACAAAGAGGAACAACTGGAATATGCTCGTCAATATCAAACCATGGGTGCTAAAGAATGCCGAAAAGTTGTTTTCTCGGACAATAAAAAATTCAATTTAGACAGTCCGAATGGCTTTCAGAAGTACTAGCACACAAAATATTTTTCAGAAAAGAATAATTCAATAAGGCATAGTGGAAGAGGATCTCTTATAATCTGAGGGGCCTTCTCATCTTCCGGAGAACTTAAACTAGAATTTGTCAGGGGTTGAGAAAATGCAGTAGATTATGTGATGATGCTAAATGATTTATCTCTCGCACAAAAGGGCGTCGTCTATGTGGAGAAGAATAGACTTTTCAGCAAGATAATGCTGCTAAATACGATGCATCAATAACAAAGAAGTACTTGCTTAAACAAAAAAATGAGACTTTTTGACCACCTTGGGTGCTCTCCAGACCTTAGTCCTAGAGAAAATTTGTATGGATTGATTGTTGCCAAAGTTTATGATGGAGGCCGACAGTATTCAGCAATTTCTGAACTCAAAACGCAAATTTAGACCCACGGGAAAAATACCTTGATTCAACTTCAGAAACTAGGTGATAGTATGCCTAGCTGAATTTTTGAGGTTATCAAAGCTAACGGCGGATCTACAAAATATTAAATAAAAAATGTGCCTTTATATTCTATAGTTCTGCTCATTGCTCTTATATTTATGTAAAAAAAAAGTCTAAAATTAAGCATAAACGCTAACATACATATAAAAACTCTATTGAAATTTCTTCATATTTTGAATTTAATTGTCTTTATGCCTTATCTTTTATATATCTGATCTTCATAATTCAAAAGATATCTTTTACTTCATTTTTGAGGGTAGTCTTTTATTTTTGTCCAAGAGCGTATATTATAGTGATTTACAAAGCTCTTTGCTTCGATGTGGCACAAGGCCGAATGAATGGGGCACCCAATGAGACTCGAACTCACTCGTGTTGGTTTGCTAGTCGAGCTTGCTAACCATTACACCACCAGAGGTGCCCCAAGGGTGTATATTATAGTGAATTGAAACAGATGGTTTAGTTACTTTGTTTAATGGCATATCAACCTTTAAGGTTATTAAATGCCAAAGCTATTCACCTAAAAGAACAGTAGGGGTACTATTTAACCCATACCTAGGAGTATAAGAGGGTTCATACCATTCCCAAGGGTATTTGCCTGAAAGTGAACGTAATAGCTTGACTGGAGTCCATCGCTGTAACCATTACACCAAGAAATCAATCTGCCCAACTATTTATCCATAGCTAGAGGGAGAATAATGGGATTGCGTACCTTTTCCAATGGTATTGGGGCTATGAGAAGTATAATCAGCCTCGTATAACATGAAGGTGACTCTTGATAGCATTTGAAGTTGGAGTCCTGCTAACGGTCCTTTATAACCTGCAAAAGATACTTGAATAACTGGAGATAAGGGGAAGGATTGAAACCATTCAATCAACAGCAGTATTCAAATGAGATAGAATACTCAGAAAAGTCCTGCAGACTTGAGGAGACTTGTTATCTCCCTGATTACAGAAGAAAACCACCTTGTTAATCTGGTCTGAAAAACTAGATTATTATTATTATTATAATCTACTCCTTTAGAGTTTTTCACTGGAGTTTGAGTGACAGCAAGTCTCCTCAAGTCTCCAGGACTCGTCTAAGGATTCTGGCCGTTCTCAGCAATGCTGTCGTTTGGAAAGTCTCTACCCATCCGCTAACTTCCAAGTCTTCCAGGCCTTTTAATAATTCTTTAGATATTGTGCCAAAAGCACCAATCCCAATTGGTACATTATTATTATTATTATTATTATTATTTGAGAGTTTTATAAATAAGCTAACGCCGATGGTCTTTCATAGATGTCCGAGTGACGGCAAGTCTCTTCAAGTATCTAGAACTCTGCTCAGATTTCTGGCCGATCCTAGAAATGCAGTACGTCAGATGGTCTCGGATTGTCCTTTCATGTTCCGTAACATTTTTTATTTCTCTGGCCAGGTCCGAGTGGTTCTCTCTTTTTCATTTTCATTAGAATTTTTTTATTAACTATCACCTGAGTTTTACGTCAATTTTGGTAAATATTGAGTACTATGTATAGAATACAAAATCAAAAGACCAGAATCAAATACACACACACACACACACACACATATATATATATATATATATATCGTCATCTTGTCGTGCCATCAGCACAGATATCCCTGACCTTCTCTCGCCACCCATCGCTATCGTTCATTGCTTCCGGCAGGTCCTCAGGGCTACATCCTGTATCCACACAGAGCTAGTATATGTAGGTTCGAGCTGGTCGCCCTGCTTTTGTTCGGACATGTAAAGGGGTCCATAGGAATACATATCTTATGAGCTCTTCCCTATATATTAAATGAATAGGTTTGCCAATAATCTAAAGGTCAGGTTTTTTTTTATTTATTATAATTCCGTATACTAATATGACATGTTTTTAGTTCTAGTCCTCCACGGATTATTGTTCGTGTGCTGTATTTCTTTATAGTAAATATGTTTTGATTGGTTGTTTTGATTTTGTTTAAGTCAAAATTTACTGCCTGTGATTGTCCAATATATATATATATATATATATATATATATATATATATATATATATATATATATATATATATTTGTAGCAGTACGTCTATTCAGTTTTAGAATAAATAACGAGAGACACATAAATTTCTGAATAATAATAAACTTCTCCAAGTGGAAGCACACATCTGCCAAACAGACCGTGAATTTCGAATGATATAGAATATTGAAAATATTTATCAAACACTACATTAAACCCAAAGGAATAGATGGAAATTACGCCTAGACAGCCTCATCTTAAATGGATTAATGAACTAACTAAATCACCCAAAAATATTACAGTTTAACCCTCAAGCACCTACACTTTCATTTCATATTAAAAATATCAAAATTTTGACAAATCCATGATTTAGAAATCTATCCACTTGTATGGACTGATATCGCTACATAACGATTTAAAATTTCAGATTTAAAATTATTTATAATCAACAGCAAATCGAATGATGAAATCGTTAAGTTAAAGTTTTATTCACACGTGAAGCCAATCCCTTGGCATTCACAAATCTTTCAATCTTGAAAAGTAAGCAGTCATCAGCATCTTAAAGCCGAAACTGTTCGAGATAAACAAATGATTCAAATAATTTTCGCCTGTGTTTATGACTTCTTTCGGTCATATATATATATATATATATATATATATATATATATATATATATATGTAAACGAATGAGACATATCTGGCAAGTTGAACGAGGTGTATATAAGCATCGAGAGCTGCCGAATTGTGCCTCATGATACTAAAATATTGTAATTTTTGACTCACCAAATGGTTGGTTGGTTTTTTCCCTTGGTGATTTTAGGCACATCAACCCTTATGATTTATTCAATGCCAAATCCTATTTCTCTGTATGGTTTATAAACAAATACTATGTAGGTAACTCAATGGTCTAGTGGGTAGAGTGTTTGCCAATGGGCCGGGAAACCTGGGTTCAATCCCAGGTCGAGTCATTCCAAAGACTTTAAAAATGGTACTTGATGCCTCCTTGCTTAACACTCAGCATTATAAGGTACGGAAAAATGGTACTTGATGCCTCCTAGCTTAACACTCAGCAATATAAAGTACGTATCAAGGGTAAATCTGTTTCTCAATTCTAATACGTATTTATCTCTGACATCTTTGTTGTTTAATAGGGCCCAGTCATAGTGTTTGGTGGTCGCTGTTCGTTTGGCGTTTTTTCGTAGGCTTAACCGTATTTTCGCTGTGACTATTCGGTGATCGGTGGACACACCCTCAAAAGAGGAGTATGCCTCGCAATTCAATGCACTATTCTTCCATTTCTTGTTTATAAGGACGTAGTCTATCTGAGCTTTAGTATTGTTTGCGTACGTGTATGTCCATAGTTTGCCCTCTCTTTTTTGGTAGTTTGTATTGAGGCATGCTAATCTATTTTCTATCATGAAATCTGTTAGATGTTGCCCATTTCTATTTGACGTGTTGTGGAGGCTGTATTTGTTGTTTCCGTTTTTCCCGATTTGTGCATTCATGTCTCCGCCAATGACTAACATGTTGTGTTTCGGGATGCTACGCACTAATGAGGATAACTCATCGTAGAAGGTGACTATTTCATTTTCTTCACTAACATTGGTGGGGCTGTAGCATGAGACGATTGTTGCTCTGGGGTTTCCGTTAAATGTAGCTACCATCATCCTAGGTCGTATTTTCTCTATGCTATTAAGCGTTTTTAGTGCTCTAGGTCCTATAAGCAATCCTACCCCTCCTACTGCGGCGTTGACAGCTTTCTTGATAACATTTTTAAACGAACCTGAGCTCATAATTTGCGCAAATTTAAAGTATTGCTATGTAACACTAGATTTTTTGTTCAACTCGATAGATTTATTAATGCAAATTGGTTTCAATTATAGCTATTTAGCACTAATTATTGCTATTTAGCACAAATTATGGCTATTTAGCACTAATTATTGCTATTTAGCACTAATTATAGCTGTTTAGCACTAATTATTGCTATTTAGCACTAATTATGGCTATTTAGCACTAATTATAGCTAGTGTTCGCCAATGGCCCGGGAGACCTGGGTTCAATCCCAGGTCGAGTCATACCAAAGACTCAAAAAATGGTACTTGATGCCTCCTTGCTTAACACTCAGCATTATAAGGTACGGATCAAGGGTAAAGTAGAGCAATCCAGGGAAGGAGTAGCGCCCTCCCCTACACATTGGTGTAGTAGCTATCGAAAAGGGAGCCTTCGGGTTACCCTCGACTATGGTCGCCAACTTTACTTTTTACTTACTTATAGCTATTTAGCACTAATTTTTGCTGTACATCACTAACAATTCAGTTAGACTATTAGTTATTAACACAAATAATTAGTCAAAGAGTTTTATTTATAAAAAACTCAAATTAGCATAAGTCATTTGTTTGCACACAGTTTAAATGTCAAACAGTTCAATTTGACCCATCTCAGGTACTACCACTCCGGGTCTGAGTGGACCTGGGAGTAATGGCAATGATAGGTTACTCCAAATGTTACTGAGGACTGGAACCTCACCATCAAATTGTTTAGTGTCATATCAAGAACGCTCGTTAGTGCAGTCGTTAAACCCCACTGCTGCGATGCAGTCAGTGTTTTCAGTATCCGCCGCCGACTTCGCTGACATTATTTTGTTTCAAGGTTAAAGAATAGAAGCGTAGGATTATATTATATTATATTATTTCAGGGAATAAAACTCCAAAACGAATTTGCTAACCACCGGGTACCAGTAGACACCCATAATTATGCACTTATGTGTTAGATTCTTATACTTGTTTAAAGATAAGCTTTTTCTTTTCTTTTTTTTATTCTTTTTTTTTATTCCTTTGCGAAACAGCACTTGTTTTCCGTTTCTTCCACTTCCTGACACAAAACACACACCACGCGAAAGCCGCCTTTCCTTTGTACAAGTATCAGTTCCCTTGTGTAAATAAACAGACTACACAAGGAAAATCGCCTCTGTTTTAAACGGTGTGAAACAGTAATAAACAATTTGTAATGGATCCATTTTGAAGTTGCTATTTTTTTGTTTTTGACGGGACAGCCTGGTTGAGATTTCCTTTTCAGATGATACTTTTGTGTGTGTGTGTGTGTGTGTGTGTGTAACGTTACCTACTGAATGTAAATCCAAATACACCTTCTCATTACTCACGCGTGTAATCACACACGAATTCTGTCAGGTCTGTATTTGTTGATGATACAGATCCATATTGTAACGATAGCTTTCTAGAACGGATCTATCTATCTATCTATCTATCTATCTATCTATCTATCTATCTATCTATCTATTTTTGATGTTAACATCCATTTGTCTGTAATTATCTATCAATCTATCTACTCTAATCTACTCGACTCATCTCCCCACAGACAGAACACAATTCAAAGCCAAATCTTAAACAGAATACAATTGTTTTGAATTCGGAGTTTTCCTTCTCCTAAACCTGTTGCCGCATCAAGGTGAATGGGCCGATTCTGTTAAGCTCATCGATCCTCTAATTTTCACAATGTATTCATCCATCTTCACTACCAAGAGCAAGATACGAATCAACGTCAATTTCTAAACAGAAAATGGCTGGATTGAATTCAGTTTTCCTTCTCCCAATCCATCAAGGTCTACTATTTATCTGTAGTTTGTCGGAGAAATTGTGGGGATGATAAAGACATAAAAAAGACAATAGCATAAAAATAAATGAAATAAATTAGATGCAAAAGGAAACATCTAAAAGAAAGCAAAATTAGCGCATACCTAAAAAAAAGGGGGGGGGTCTCCGGTGCTAAAGAGAAATTCTTCATCAAAACTTCTATCACCTAGACTTGGACGAACGTTTTTCTCTCGGTTACAAGTTGGGAGTGCACATGCTTGCTAAGTCCCGGGGCCTAGCAGCTTGCTGCATCTCTTGCTAGTTGCAGCGAGATACACGACGAACCCTCAAACTTATAACTTGCCGAAGATAAGTCCATAATATACATCAATGTCTTGTCTGGGTAGCCTGACTATTTCTATTGGTTCAGGAAAACATTCCACACCACAGAATAGTCGTAAACTTCCAAAATGAAATTTGAGTTTAAAGGTATCCTTGTTTTTTGTTGTTGTTTTTTTTTTTCTTCCGTCCTTAATTCCCTGACAGCTTCGACAGAAAAAAAAGACACGTGAATGGGGTAAAAAGAAAGAAAAGGAGTCATTTTACAAACCTAAGAACTTCCCAACAAAACTAACAATGCACCACAATCAAGATAAAGCCTTCTTTAGCCCAATAAAATAAAAGGTGGATTCATGCCTTTCTGAAGAACGTTGGCACAAAGTTAAATACAAACAACTTCATTTAGAATTTGAATTCAGCACGCTGACTCCATTTCTTACGCCACTCTTGCCTATAATTTTTAAAATGTATGGATTTATCTAACTCTTCTTCTGCGAAAAGGATGTGGCACAAGGCCGTTTTAAGCTGATTTGGATTTCGAGTTTTTATTTACCTAAACCAGAAAGCCAAAATGGCTGCTACGGAAAATTTCTAGTGGCCATTCCTCGGAATAACTCATTTATCATTCTTTCGTATTGTCTTTCGCAAATGACAACTATTATTTCATACTTGCGTTATTATTTTCAAATAAACCTTTTCTGTATTTTTGAAAATTGGTTGATTAGTTATTTGTTGCTGCCTCCCACCAGACAGGACTCGACACAAGGTCAATGACCCTAAGGCCGATTATAGTGGGGATTTAGGGGAGGGGAAGGTAGGGCACGAGCCGAGGTTCGAACTCTGCCGCTCATCGACCCACTTAGTGCGATGTGGGCCTGATGAGCCTAGCTGGTCTTGGACCCAAATCTGGGTCCTAGCACGTATACCTGATTATAGCTTAAACTGGACAGCAAGGTCCAGTGTTATACAAGGGGGCCAAAGGTGTCAAAGTTGCAGCTAGCCCCCCCCCGAAGGTGTCCCACCATTTCGGCCTCGAATCTGCCATTGATTTCGATACCCCATTCAGCAAGAATGCCAGACAGCCCAGCCAAGGCTGTGGAAGAAAGGTTGATTAGTTGGTTGTTTGTACTTACGATATGTCAACCCTAGAGGGTTATGTTGCATTACATGATAATAACCAAGGAAAAGGCATGAGACTTCTTTATAAAAATATATCTCTCTTTATTACTCTCGTAATGGCATGAAGTTGATTGTAAGCCTGAAAGAGACAGACAGTGGACCTGAAAGGCGAAGAAACTTGGACACTGCTATATTGACCCATAATTTCTTTTTCTTCTCTTGACCATACCACAGTGTTATCTTCAGCGTTTTACATCATTGCCTCTTCTGCTTCCCGGCCCAGCGCTAGTGTGGGCCGTTGCCCCACCGGGCCACTGGCGGCTTGTCTTCGTGACTGACCGTATCAAGACTGACCCTGGTTGTCACCCACGTGACGTGCTTCTGCTTTTTTTATACGGGTGCGTCCTGCAGTCACATTGTTTACACGGCTGGAACATCTGGTTCTGTCAAAGGTCAATATGCAACAGTGTTTCAATGCTAAATCCTATTTATTCAATATATTCAATTATTTATATGCTTTTTAAACTAATGTAATATTGAATATATATATATATATATATATATATATATAAGTAAGTAAAATTGCCGACCGTAGTCGAGGGTGACCAGAAGGCTCCCTTTTCAATAGGTTCAACACCGAGGTGTAGGGGTGGGCGCTACTCTTTTCCCTGGATTGGTCCACTTTACCCTTGATCCATGCCTTATGATGCTGAGTTCTAAGCAAGGCTGCATCAAGTACTATTTTCTGAGTTTTTAGTATGACTCGTCTTGGGATTGAACCTCCGTCTCCCGGACCATTGAACAACACTCTACCCACTAAGCCAATGAGCCGGTTTACACACACACACACACACACACACACACACACACACACATATATATATATATATATATATATATATATATATATATATATATATATATATAAAATATGATTTGTAAACTAGTAGTTGGTAAGTAATATCACTTTTAAAAGTGCCAAACCTCATTTCTTTGCATACAGTTAAATAGTTTCAAGTATAGCTATCTAACACTTATAATTTTATTTTCTCACCGTTAAATGCTTTCATTTGTTTTAAATGCTGTAAAAATCCTGTTTGACCCTCAGATGGGACTTCGACCGGTACTTCAATTCGTGATAAAAGTGAACGTTGGAGTAAGATCAATGAAGAGGTACTCTACATTGCATTAGAGCCTCACCATCAGATGCATTTTTGTGTCATATCATGGACAATTGTTTGTGATGGGGTCTTACCCCTCTGCAGAGATGTGGTCTACTGCTCCAACCTACTGGCCTGTTTAAAAATAGAAATCGACAACAATTTAGCCCAGAACGGAAACAGTGAACAAGAAAAATAACCAATAATTTTGCTGCTTACAACTCGCTTCTCTGATTCCATAGTGTTTACATATCTCCTATCGATGGTTAGATGGCTTGATTTTAATAAATGTGGTATACATATTTGGTATACATATTTTGCTGTACATATTTGGTATACATATTTTGGTGTACATTTTTGGTATATATATTTATAAGACTCTAGTTACGGTTTGAATATAAAAAATTTTCCACATAAAGAAAGTAGAGGACTCTCGTTATATTTGCCAACCTCCACAATATCAAGCGCAGGATGTAGCACAAGGTGAATTTTCGAGTGGAGCGAAGCTAGTTTGCATTTAGGGTTTTCCTTTTCTTAGATTGGTTGCAAGAGATATAATTAGAGTATCCTAAGTCCCACTAAGGAGGACAATAGGTTACTGGATTATACTTCAACTTCTGGAAAATTTAACTTGTAAAACTTTAAAATTCCAGTTTCATATATGATAATTTGATTAACCTTTCTTTCTGGTCATATTTTCTATATAATAAATATCTTTACTATTTTTACATAAAAAAAAATCAAATATATTCCCATATTTCATAGCAGCCATTCCTAAAATTAAAAAAAATTAAATGAAAATTCTACCCAAAATAAAGCAATTGACTGATGAAGATGATTTGACGAAAAATTCTTAGCCATAATAAGTAAGAAGTTATTTTGCTGCAAAATCTTTGCTCATCGTACAGAATTTAAGTGTCCAAACCAAGACAGAAAAATAAATTTAACTAATCAGGATTTTCTAAAATCATTATTCATTTAATTGCCTATTTGTGGTTGGAAACGAATATATCAAAGTAGTAATTCTGAACTGATCTCAAAGAATGAAAAAGGCAAGGGAAACTACGTCATTAAAATATCGATGATATTAATGGTAATACCTAGTTTAAGGTTAAACGAAGCCTTTGACGGCTTGGACGCTGTAGATTATATCCCAGTAGATTAATAAATAACTAAAATGCCCTTTCTTTCTAGATAAGAGGATCGAACCATAAAAAAAAAATAATTTAAAAAATGATCCAAACAAATAAAGAAAAAAACGTTTCACCATTTCCTTTTACGTTTTGGCGGCCTGATTGATTTCTCGAGAGCCGCCAAAAGGTCGATGATTTTCTACGCATCGTCCAGACGGCCGAGACACGCCGGGAGTTTCCATTTGCTTGAAAGTGAAATTAGATATAAGTAGAATCCAGGGATTCATTATATGTGCGATCCATAAGATGGATACGTGCTGCCATTAATATTGACGGATGCATCCATCTTGACCCTAGAAATGCAACGACTAGGTTTGTAGGGACAATTCCAATGGGCCCATCATCCACGGTAAAGGTGTCTCCATGAAGATATGCTATCAAAACAGGTGTCCAATAACGCAGTTGAATGAATCATTGCTTAGAAATAAAACCGTCAAGATATGCAATTTTTTACAGATCAAATTCTACGACCAAATATTTTCACTGGCCAATCGACTGTGGCTGTAGAATACGCCGACTGCATCTCTGCAGAGGGATATGATGACCCCACCAACGAGTGTACTGGATATGACATTAAGCCTTCTGATATGTGAGAATCCAGTCCTGGAGATTTGCAGAATGTTGAGTACATTTTATGGCCATTACTCCCATGTCCACTCTGAGCCAGAGTAGGGTCTCATCTAAATGTCAAATAGGATTGTTTAATTATTTGTTACAAGTGAAACTGTTCAACTGTATGCAAACTATAGTAAACTTGAAATAATTTATCTGTGTGCACACAAATAATATTATTCATATTAAATAAAATTCTAGGTGTTAAATAGCAATACTTGAAACCATTTAACTGTGTGAGAACAAATGATTAATATTAAATTGATTTATTAGTATGAGATAGCAATGATTGAAACAAATCACAAATAATACTCTTAGTGAAACAAGTCACAAATAATACTCTTAGTGTTTGATCAAAATACTTGGAACTATTTAACTGTGTGCAAACAAATGAGCTCAGGATCGTTTTAAAAATGTTACCTACTAACTATTTGTTTGCAAATTACCGGGGTTCAATTCATACCAGCCTAAAAAAACGGTACTTGATTCCTCCTTGCTAGACACATAGCATTATTACATACATATCAAGGGTAAGTGGAGCAACCCAGAAAAGAAGTAGTGCCCTCTCCTCCAACTCGGCGTAGTGGCTATTGAAAAGGAAGCTTTCAGGTAGCGCTCGACAAGTGTAGGTCCACTTACTTATATATATATATAATATATATATATAGGTTGGTTTGTTGGTTTGTTGTGTTTTAAGGCATATCAACTCTCGTTGGTCATTTAATGCCAAATGCTATTTATACATATACATTTGATATATATGATTTGAAAGCGAATAGTTTGTAGGTAACATTTTTAAATTATCCTGAGCTTTATTTTCATTTTTATTCAATTTATTATGAAACGTTAAAATTTCCGGTTGTAATAACCTTCTTCAAAACTTTAAATTTATTAAAATTGAAACGAAAAAAATTTTAAATGGAAAAATTCATTGCGTTATATTATCATCAAGTTTTAAAATGCTTGTCACCTAAGAAAATATAAACAATGACCTGACGATGGTTTAAAAAACCCAGACAATCCACGATGGCATATTATTCATACATGAATAAGCACATATTCTGAATATCATATTCTTTAATGGTGTATATATATATATATATATATATATTATATATATATACGTGTGTGTACGTGTGTTTTGGGGCGTGTGTTAGTGAGAATAAAACAATAGAATTACAAATGTATAAAACAGTTCAATGCTTTATTTAAAAGAAATCTGCTTTCGAAAACCAGTATGCAAATTAGATATCACATGATAAACGCTATTTGCTAGTACATGTAATACACATTGCACATTGGTCATGCGTATTAACGAGTTACTACGATGTAGGCCGTTTTGATGTTGGTTTCAGTACGGAAACACGCACGAGAATTCGCATTTATTCATGTTGATATAATCTGTGCATTGAAAAGTATATCTAACAGGTAATCCGATATCTGTCCAAATAAGAGAAGAGTATTCCTAACGTTTAATAGTTTTGATAGTTTACACAAATATTTATTTTCACCTCCCCAATCTTCCCTTTACCCATATTCTCCCTCCTTCCTCATTTTCCTTTCTTCCCTCTCCTATTCCTACCTCGTTTTTCTTTTCTTCTGCCATATTATTTTTCTTCTCCATAGCATAATTAAGACGTTGCTCTCTTTCCATCCTCGTGGACTTTGTTAAAGCGTTTAGTTACACAAAAGCAGCCGGCATAGCGTGTATGTTTATCATTGAAAGTATGATACACGAACGATGGATAGGTTATTAGGTATCTAAGTTTCAAATAAGTATATTAATACACAAAATTATATATATATATATATATATATATATATATATCAAATTGAATAGGTCCGAATGTGAATTTGAATATGGTACTTAAGGTTTTTATTTCATAAAAATCATGTTCCACACGTGTTTCGGACATCGTAGTCTTCTTCAGGAGACTCATAATGTGTAGGGTTGTCATTGCTTCTAGCTTTTACGGTGAAGATTATTTTACAGGGAAGATTGTTTTGATTGAGGTGTGATTCTTTTTACTTGTTTTATATAACACCTCTGTGACGATACAGGATATAGCCTGGAAGACCTTCAAGGAGCAATAGACGATAGAGACGGTGGCGAGAGAGGGTCAGGGAGATCCGTGCTGGCAGTGTGACATGATATATATATATATATATATATATATATATATTGGGCAGAGTATGTGCCAATGGCCAGGGAGACCAGAATTCGATCCCATGTCGAGATATATCAAAGACTAAAATAAAATGGTTCTTGATACCTCCTGGCTTAACAATCAGCAATATAAAGTACGTATCAAGGGTAAAGTGGAGCAATCCAAGGAAAAGAGTAGTGCCCTCCCCAACTCTTCAATATAGTAGCTATTGAACAGGGACCCTTCGGCTAGCCCTTGACTACGGTCGCCAACTTTACTTACATACATATCATCATCATCATCATCATCATGTCGCGCCGTCTGCGCGGATATCCCTGACCGTCTCTCGCCATTTCTCCCTATCACTCATCGCCTCCGGCAGGTCTTCAGGATTACAACCCGTGTCCTCACATAGCTGCTGTATGTAAGTTCGTGCTGGTCGTCCCACACTTGCACATCCATGAGTGGGGGTCCACAGGAGTACATCGCTTATGAGCTCGTCCTTGCTTCTCCAGCAGTGTCCCGCGTGTCTGGTTCGTCGAACTTGTATAGTTTTTGTGATGGGGGGCAAGTGTCCGTATAGTTGGAGTCTCGTGGGGTGTTGTCGCCAGGACTTGTTTAATACTGCTCTCAACATTCTTGTGTAATTTCCGTCCAGCCTCCTCTCCAGCCGCTTCGTAAGCGTCCATGTGGTATCGACACAACCGCTGCCTGGAAGAAACTGCGTTTCATTTTATCTGTTAGGTCCGACTTCCATATGATCGAGAGCCTATCGATAGCTGTCCATGCCTTCGTCAGTCGTGTGTCGATGTCCTTCTCGGTTGATGAGACGCTGCTTCCTAGGAAGGTGAATTTGTCGACTAGTTTCAGAGAGGCTCCGTCTAGTGTGGCAATGTTGCCTGTTTGGTTGTAACACATGGAGACACGGAATACTTCGACATTGTTGCAGGAGTACTACAAGGAGACACACTAGCCCCGTACCTCTTTATCATCTGTCTAGACTATGTGCTTAGGACTTCGATCGACAAAATCAGAGAAAATGGCTTTGAGCTGACTAAGAGAAGAAGCAAAAGGTACCCCGCAAAAACAATCACGGACGCCGACTACGCTGATGACTTGGCGTTACTAGCGAATACGCCTAATCAAGCAGAGACACTACTACATAGTCTGGAACGAGCTGCAGCTGGCATTGGCCTACATGTCAATGCAAACAAAGCATACATATATATATATATATATATATATATATATATATATATATATATTGTCATCCACACACAGACCTCTTTCGTTCTATCAGAACTCTTTAGTGTGGCTAGACAGGTTAGATACCCGAAGCTGGAATCGAAACCTGGCTGACTGAATATATATATATATATATATATATATATATATATATATATATGTTTGTGTGTATGTGGGTACTTGACGCGCACTACACCAATGCAAAATTATACAACCCCAAAAAATACCAAATTATGAATACTAAGTTGAATATTTTAAATTTCTTGTGGTGTACTCAATTATGTATAAACAAAAATTATTGGGAATCTATGTTGCTGGAAGATATAACTTGTTCTGCAGAAGTTATATTTAAAAAGAAAAAAAAATACCTAGTTGTCTTACTTTAGTGAATCATTATTTAGATTCAATTAGAAATTTCTCATTTGGGTTTCTGGTAATTTCCAATCTGAAGATGTAAAATAATTATTTACTATTATAGATTACTGAGAATTTACCATATACTTTATGGTTGGATTCTATTGAATCTGTATTACATATAAAGCTGTATTTTGAAAGTTATAAATTTACGGAATGATAACTGTTATTATATATATATATATATATATATATATATATATATAAGTAAAGTAAAGTAAAGTTAGCGACCATAGTCGAGGGTGACCCAAAGGCTCCCTTTTCGATAGCTACTACACCAAGGTGTAGGGGAGGGCGCTACTCCATTCCCAGGATTGCTCCACTTTACCCTTGAACCGTACCTTATAATGCTGAGTGTTAAGCAAGGTGGTATCAAGTACCATTTTTAAAGTCTTTGGTATGACTCGACCTGGGATTGAACCCAGGTCTCCCGGGCCATTGGCGAACACTCTAAGTTATATATGTGTATGTGTGTGTGTGTGAGAGAGAGAGAGAGAGAGAGAGAGAGAGAGAGAGAGAGAGAGATAGAGTGAGGAAAAGTTGAAATATATATATATATATATATATATATATATATATGAGAAAAAGTTGAAAAAACGAACAATCTAAAATTTGATGAATTTATCATGAAAGTCGATGTTGAACGTTTCGGTTGTAATAACCTTCTTCAGGACATTAAATTCATTAAAAATATTGTTAGAATTGCGATGGATGTTTGATGAAATAAGAGGAGAAAGAAAGTGTGTATAAAAAGAAAGAATCATTATGCGCTTATATTTTTCGAAAATATTATTACGTTGTTGCTACATGGGCTGATGTTTGACATTTGTTGAGTTTCTAAGAGATATGAGGAAAGATGATAAAAACAATGATAGTTAGAATATATCATTTTCAAAAATGGTAGAAAGGAGAAGAAAAATAATAAGAACGTATTTTCAACACGTCCTCACACTGTTGCATTTATTTCCTTCAAGGGTAAAGTGAAGCAATCCAGGGAAAGGAGTAGCGCCCTCCCCTACGCTTCGGTGTTGTAGCTATTGAAAAGGGAGCCTTCGGGTCACCCTCGACTACGGTCGACAACTATATATATATATATATATAGAGAGAGAGAGAGAGAAATAAAGAGAAAGAGAGAAATCTAAGTTAAGATCACGTCAGCAAGAACTCTGGGTCTAATGGTCTGACAGTCACTGAGCACCGCTGACTATTGTCAATGCTATCCTAACTTACTTCAACAAATGCTCTATCACTGATATTGAGCACACTTGATTTATAAATAAAGAAAATCACACACATAAATGAATAAAAAGATATATACATATAAATCAGGAGAGAGAGAGAGAGAGAGAGAGGGCATAATAAAATTTATCTCCTGTAAGAAAGTTATAAACTACTAAAAAAACGAAATTTTTAGTTACATATATATAATAATCAATGTGTGTGTGTGTGTGTGTGTGTGTGTGTGTATGAGGGAGACAGACAGAGAGAGAGAGAGAGAGAGGGGAAGAGAAATAGGAAGGGAGAGTTTAGATATGAGAAATAGGTTTGTTTTTATTCTGTTCTTTATTAAGTTTTCCCTAACGGAGTGTAAAATAACGTCAATAGTTTTCAGGGCTCTCAAAGAACTGTCCAATATATTGCTTCTTTTTTTAATATTTGTAAAACTCTCAGGACATTTTATAAAAATCTTGATCCCCATTTGACAGTATCTTACTCGCCGGTAAGAAAACTCAATAATTTAAAAAAAAAAAACAGAATAAACAATATTTGTCAGTCATATTCAATTAAATATACCTAAAAGAGAATTTCCTCTCTCTCTCTCTCTCTCTATATATATATATATATATATATATGTATATATATATGATTACAATTTAATTTTCATCTCTTCTCGGCAGATTATTAACTTTCTTTTCAATGAAAATCACCAAATGCCATAAATATGATTCTGATAAAGTCGGTAGTTCTTTCTTTTTAATAACGCCACGTCAAAATTCAGAGCCATATCAGATTGATTAAATCAGACACAAAGAATCTTATTGGAGAGTGATGAGAAATTATCATACTGTATTAAATCGCTTAAAAATCTCACGAACGATTTGGCTCGAATCCAAACGGAGTCATCCGACCGGCCACATATCTATTATCTCAAAGTGACAGGCCAGTAAGTAGTTAGAAATTTATATTCTCTGATTAAAGCTATGAAAAGTGGTTTTTCTCTTAATGGCGTATCGAGAGGCAACCACACAGCGAGAGAATAAGGAAAAAAACAACACTCTCTCTCACTTTCTCGAATAGAATACTGATTAGAAGTTTATGCTTGGAGTATTTCTCTTCGTTCCAGGAGAGGTTAGTCGCTTGTATCGACAACGAAGTGAAGATTGTCGCACTAATGTTCCCCTGGGCTTAATAAAATTAACATTATGTCGCAGTGTATCGTCAAGGCTTAATGCTGGTAATGTATTCTGATGGGAGAGGGTAGAACAGAAGCAAAACTATCGAGAGGAAAAATCCAAGAAAGGTGACAGAGAAGCTAGCAGAAGAAAACTACAAATCAGGAACACCTCATTGTGATGTAATGGTTAACAAGCTTCGCCCGCTCAAACCAATTATTGTTGGGTTGTGATTTCGATTATTACTTGGTGTCCTATGATTACGGCCTTGTGACAAATCTAAACTATGCTTCGTTGCAGAATAACCTAATCGTGATGTAATGGTTAACCAGCAACTCTCGCCCAGACCAATTACTGTTGAGTTGCGTGTTCGATTCTCACTAAGTGCTCTATGCTTACGACCTTGTGACAAAACTTAGCTTGACTTTCTGGTGGGACCAACTAAGCGTTATTACAACTGAGTTAGATCTTCATTAGGTGCCCTATAATTGCGTCCTTGTGCCACATCTAAGCTATGCTTAACATAGTTACTTCTCTTCTCAGACACCAGCCTCTAAAAGAGAAAATGAATCGAAAAATCCCGTTGTCGGATTCACAGAACACTACTCCGACTTCTACATAGCGTGTATGGCATCGCCCACCATTCTGATGGCCGGTCGAGTCTGGTGACCTTCGCTAACGCAAATAATGACAACGATCTGGGTAACATATCCGACTGACGTAAAGTAAGCCGGGTTTCAATCCCAACTTGTAGCATCTCGCGTGTCGAGCTCCATTGAAGTGTTGTAATATAACGAAACAGTCTGTCTATAGATGACAATATATATATATATATATATATATATATATATATATATAGTGTGTGTGTGTGAGCGTGTGGGTGAGGCTAGCGTTGACACAAAGATAACAGCGCTTTGTGACAGTCAATTTCTTGCTAATACCATCTCTATTCGTCTGATAATTTATACATTCTGTGTCGCAGATATTGATTTCACTTTATTTATAGATATTGGGCTCAATTTATTTATAGACATTGGGTCACTTTATTCATAGATATTGGTCTCACTTATTTATTCATACTGGGCTTATTTTATTTATAGACATTGGGTCACTTTATTTATAGATATTGGGTTCACTTTATTTATAGATATTGGGCTCATTTTATTTATAGATATTGGGTTCACTTTATTTATTGATATTGAGCTTACTTTATTTATAGATATTGGGTTCTCTTTATTTATAGATATTGGTTTCACTTTATTTATAGATATTGGGCTTACTTTATTTATAGATATTGGGTTCTCTTTATTTATAGATATTGGTTTCACTTTATTTATAGATATTGGTCTCAGTTATTTATTCATACTGGGCTTACTTTATTTATAGACATTGGGTCACTTTATTTATAGATATTGGGTTCACTTTATTTATAGATATTGGGCTCATTTTATTTATAGATATTGGGTTCACTTTATTTATAGATATTGGGTTCTCTTTATTTATAGATATTGGTTTCACTTTATTTATAGATATTGGGCTTACTTTATTTATAGATATTGGGCTCACTTTATCTATAGATATTGGGCTCACTTAATTTATAGATATTGGGCTCACTTTATTTATAGATATTGGTTTCACTTTATTTATAGATATTGGGTTCACTTTATTTATAGATATTGGGTTCACTTTATTTATAGATATTGGGCTTACTTTATTTATAGATATTGGGTTCACTTTATTTATTGATATTGAGCTTACTTTATTTATAGATATTGGGTTCTCTTTATTTATAGATATTGGTTTCACTTTATTTATAGATATTGGGCTTACTTTATTTATAGATATTGGGCTCACTTTATCTATAGATATTGGGCTCACTTAATTTATAGATATTGGGCACACTTTATTTATAGATATTGGTTTCACTTTATTTATAGATATTGGGTTCCGTTTATTTATAGATATTGGGTTCTCTTTATTTATAGATATTGGTTTCACTTTATAGATATTGGGTTCACTTTATTTATAGATATTGGTTTCACTTTATTTATGGATATTGGGCTCACTTTATTTATAGATATTGGGTTCTCTTTATTTATAGATATTGGGCTCACTTTATTTATAGATATTGGGTTCTCTTTATTTATAGATATTGGGCCCACTTTATTTATAGATATTGGGTTCTCTTTATTTATAGATATTGGTTTCACTTTATAGATATTGGGTTCACTTTATTTATAGATATTGGGTTCACTTTATTTATAGATATTGGGTTCACTTTATTTATAGATATTGGTTTCACTTTATTTATGGATATTGGGCTCACTTTATTTATAGATATTGGGTTCTCTTTATTTATAGATATTGGGCTCACTTTATTTATAGATATTGGGTTCTCTTTATTTATAGATATTGGTTTCACTTCATTTATAGATATTGGGCTCACTTTATTTATAGATATTGGGTTCTCTTTATTTATAGATATTGGGCTCACTTTATTTATTGATATTGGTTTCACTTTATTTATAAGTATGTAAACTGCATTATTACTATTAGTACATACATGAGTTTTCGTGGTGACGGTAACCCAGCAAAAACGTCACATCATATCAAGATTTTTTAGAGGAATAATCTCGGAATTCTCTTACCTCGAAGTCAAAACTATTTCCCCTTCTACTTGGAACTGAATCACATTTTTTTTACGTTTGTATTCTCACAAGATAGAATTTTTGGTTTTATTTGGTTTCTTTTTTTTAATGGCATATTGACTTTCATGGTTTATTTAATACTAAAATAAGGGATTTCATACATTGTCCGATGGGCATTAGTCCGAAAGTGAATGTCAGAGCGTCCTGAGTTCGAAGTCACTACAATCTCGCAATCCAGCACCGCAGCCGTTTTGCCAGGGTGACCCCTTTCTGTCGCTTTTTAATCATTAACATTCTCGTTTTAATTAAGATCAGGCTGGCTTTGGTGTTGTGGGAGTTTATGTTCGTGATGTTCTCGACGTATGACCAAACAAAGTAGTCCAGCGGAGTCAGGGGAGGAAAGGGCCAGTGAGAGAAGAGTACAAAGTCGTAGCACTCCTTCTTAAACCAAGCTTGGGTCTCTTTGGACTTGTGGGCAGGCGCTGAGTCCTGCTTCCACACCTAGGGTCTGCCACAGGCCACCTGATTGTACCAGGGGATCACCACACTCTTCAGCACATCCAGGTACACTTTGTTGTTGACTTTCAAGCCGACTTCGAAGATGTGAGGTGGCATGATATGGCCCTCACTTGAAAGCACACCAAAGACCATAACCGTAGCCGGAAACTTTGTTTTTTTCACCCTAGGCACTTTCCTGTTATTCGTGGCAGTCCAGATTTGCATTTTGAGGGTGCTGGCAATGGTCCTGTTGTCATAATTTGAATCGGTAGAGATCATGACTGGTACAGTGGCGCATCTCCGATCTCGCTTGTTGAACATTGTGTCACTTTCAGACATTAAACGAAAATGGAATCATGTCGTCTTTTCTAGGGCGACAATTTTATCGTTCCACCCTGTAATTAAAATCTTTCGCTCCTTTTTAAATAGAAGCATCAATATCATCTTGGATCGCTGCTACAATACGGGTTGCTTTTCTTTTTTATTCATTTTTTTTTTTAAATTTAAATTCCCATTCCTTGTTGCAATTTTTTCCTCTAATTCTTTCTCCCAATGTCTTGTTTCACGTATTTGGAGAATCTATTTCCCTTGTAATTTGTATCATCTTGTAGAAAGACAAACACCTCTAAAAATCTGGCAACGTCCATTATTTTCTTTGTGTCTGCGACTGGTTTCCTCTCTCGACCCCCAACCAGTTACTGCTAAACGATTTTTCAAGACGCCTTCTTTTAAATTATATATGTAACGAAGAATACATTGCCAAAGTAAACAAATAATAAACAAAAATAATGGTACACAAACCGTACGAGTCATTGAATTTTACGAACGAGACTTCCCCTCCTTATGAAAACACAATTATATTCTACATATTAGGGCGCCTACCGCAATGGCATGGTTAGCATTAGTGATAGCAGGATTGTTTTGCTGCCAAGTCTATCACTGTAATAGGCCTAGCAAGCAGGCAGCTGGGACATTTGACTGAAGGCGGGTATGTTGTAAGCTAATTTCTTAACATATCAAGAAGGCGTGCCGACCGCACGGATTCCTTTGACTCTCTCTCTCTCTCTCTCTCTCTCTCTCTCTCCCTCTCTCTCTCTCCATCCATCCTTATGGGCCATAGCTTTTGGTTGCTCCTCTTGACAGCATCCAGTTACCACAGAGAGCTGGTAAATGTATTTTTTTATGTCGAGCCTCTGAACTTAGCAGACTAGTATATATAATAAGGGGTTTCTTACATTGCCCCAAGGGCATTAGTCCGAAAATGAATGTCAGAGCGTCCTGAGTTCAAACACGCTTACTACTATGTCGCAATCCTTCACCCCATCCGTTTTGCCAGGGAGACCCTTTTCTGTCTCTTTTTAATATATATATAGCTCAGTAGCAATATCTCATCTATAAAAAGGTGATTTCTACTCTTCAACAAATATCAAGAAAAACTTTACAGAGAGACTTGTCTCAGCTATAGGTAACATACTATCACCCTTGTTCTTCTATTAGGATATCTATGGCAAAAAATAACCCGCAAAGATTGGTATGACATTGAACTAGGAAACCAAACTGAACCAAGAATTTCTGCAAGAGCCGGTTCATTGGCCTTGTGGGTAGAGTGTTAGCTAATGGTCCGGGGGGCCGGGGTTCAATCCCAGCTCGAGTCACACCAAAGACTTAAAAAATGTTACTTGATATTTCTTTACCCTTGATACGTACCTTATAATGCTGAGTGTTAAGCAAAGAGGTATCAAGTACCATGAGGTGTAAGGGAGGGCGCTACTCTTTCCCTGGATTGCTCCACTTTACCCTAGTTACGTATCTTATAATGCTGAGTGTTAAGCAAAGAGGTATCAAGTACCATGAGGTGTAAGGGAGGGCGCTACTCTTTCCCTGGATTGCTCCACTTTACCCTTGATACGTACCTTATAATGCTGAGTGTTAAGCAAAGAGGTATCAAGTACCATCAGGTGTAAGGGAGGGCGCTACTCTTTTCCCTGGATTGCTCCACTTTACCCTTGATACGTACCTTATAATGCTGAGTGTTGAGCAAAGTGGAGCAATCCAGGGAAAAGAGTATCGCCCTTCCTTACACCTCATGGTACTTGATACCTCTTAACAATCAGCATTATAAGGTACGAATCAAGGATAAAGTTGAGCAATCCAGGGAAAAGAGTATCGCCCTCTGTTATACCTCAATGTAGTAGCTATTAAAAAGGGAGCCAACTTTACTTACTTTACATTAAGGGGACAAAGTCAGTAAGAATGTTTGTGAGAAATGGTCGGTTAATTTCAAGTAACAGAAACTGTATTCAAGGGTGAGTGATTTGTATGTGCGTGAGATTTTTTTTTTCTCTCCGAATAATAGCCGACAAATTTTGCTGAGACGATAGTTTACCCCTCGCTAGAACTGTTTCGTGAGGAAATCCAGATGCGAACGTCTGGACCACGATGAGCTAAACAGGCAATAGCTGAGGGCCACACACCCTCGGGGTCTCATTTTTGTAAAAATAGTTTTCAGTTCATCATTAGGCTTTATTCTTTAACATAAATTCATCAAAAACCATCTCTCTCTCTCTCTCTCTCTCTCTCTCTCTCTCTATATATATATATATATATATATATATATATATATATATATATATATTAAAGTCGTACTGATAGTGCTGATTCATAAAACTGAAAAAATACACACTGAACTATGATAGCCAGTGAATTTTTTTAAAAAAAGTCTCACTTTCATAAAAAAATACCTCATAACAACAACAACAACAACAACAACAAAAAACAATAAATATTTCATTCTTTCTGGGAGGTTGTTTTATGATCTTGATTATTTTTCATGGTTTTGATTTGCTTTCATTGTTCTATGGCATATCGACCTTCATGGGTTATTTAGAGTCAAAGCCATTGAAGAACAATAGTGGTACTATTCGTTTATTATAAAAGAGTTAAAAAATGGGGGATTATTTTAGTACTTCATTAAAATTGAAAACTGATCCCCCATTTTATACCAGATTAAATAAAGAGATATTGAAGAAACCCACTTGGAGAAGAAAATATTGTGTAATATAAAGGTTTGGTATTACTACTATTTAACCCATAACTGTGGGGATAGGAGGGTTCATGCCTTTCCCACGGGTGTTAGTGTGAAAGTAAACGTAATAGAGCTACTGGAGTTCAAACTCGCTTACTATGATGTCACCCGCCAGTATATTAGCCCCGTGGATTCTCCTTCTTTGTTTTTTAAAGTATGTTTATGTTTTTTTAGTGATGACTATTAAGTAAATCTTTAAATCAAGTGCTGATTTATTTTTACAAGCACATTTTCTTTGATTTCTAATCAATAATGAATTATTGTTTAAATTAAAACTGTTTGACTAAATTGAATAGCTTGAAATAGATATATTTTTTACATTTAAACTGTGTACTTATGCAAAAGTGAATTGCTTGAAATAGAACTGTTTTGACATCAAAACTGCGTACTAATGCTGAACTGAATTGTTTGAAAAAAAATGTTTTTGAGACTGGACTGTATTTTTACTAAACTGAATTGTTTTAAGTGGAACTGTTTTGAAATTTAACTGTGTGTGGACAAAATCTATACTAAACTGAATTGTTTGAATTAGAATTGTTGGACTAAACTGAATAGCTTGAAATAGAAATGTTTTTGACATTTAAACTGTGTACTTATGCTAAACTTAATTGTTTGAAATAGAACTGATTATTTGAATAAAGATGAATTTGGCGTTAAATAACCTACGAAGGTTGATAAGCATTAAAACCTACCAACCAACCAACCAATCAATGATGAATCATAATTAATATCTAGTGATAGTTATAGTTGCAATTATCTAATTATTGAATATTTCAAACAAGTGCCTTACTAAAAGATTCCTCAAAATTTGAAGGTTAGTAATTTACTTCTGATATTATTTAAAAACTTTATTCCATCTTCTTTTTAAGATAATCTATAATCTTAAATTCCATGCACATTATTTACCATCACCAAAGTGAATTATTATTATAATAATTATTATTATTATTATTAGTAGTAGTAGTAGTAGTAGTAGTAGCAGCATACGTCTAGTGGCTTTTCCACGTCAGTGTTAGGTGGTGGTCTTTCACAGGAGTCTGAGTGATAGCAACTCTCCTCAGTTCTCCAGGACTCTTCTCAGTATTTTATCCGATCTTAACAATGTTATGGTCTGGATGGTCTCGAATCTTCCACTCATTTTTAATCCCAGTCTATTTTTCCAAGCATTTGGGTAACGTTCCAAGTGCACCAAGTACAAATGGTGTCACCGTCACTGTTCTACATTTTTGTAGTTCTCTAGCAAGGTCCGACTATTTCTCAATCCTTTTGCTTTCTTTTTTTTTTTTTTTTAACTCATCGTTTCACCAGAACGTCAAATTCACTTGATGACAAGTAATATTTTTTTCCTTTTGTTAATAAACTTTAGATCTTCTAGCCAGGATTTGGTGATCACTTTATATTTCAAAATTCCAAAGAAGGATTCCGGTTTTTGCATATACCATTTTGTATTACGGTTAGATTGTAATCTCTGGTACAATTCTTAGTGGAT
Organism: Sepioteuthis lessoniana; assembly: GCA_963585895.1. Taxonomy (NCBI): domain Eukaryota; kingdom Metazoa; phylum Mollusca; class Cephalopoda; order Myopsida; family Loliginidae; genus Sepioteuthis; species Sepioteuthis lessoniana. Next base: position 105,567,554 of record OY757910.1, read on the forward strand.
CACCTTCCCTACCCAGTCGTGCAGTGTCTTGAACTCTTTTTGCGCTAGTTTGCTGTATTTTCATTTTATCTTCTTGCCCAGTTGGCTGCGTCTCTGCAGACCCCACTCAACGAGTGTCCTGTATATGACATGGAATAATATGAGAGTGACACTCCAGTAATGTTTGAGATTTTGGGAATGTGGAGTACGCCTTTATTGCTATCGCTCTCAGGTCCACTTTGACGCGGAGCAGTAAAGCACTTGAAATAGTCTTATCTATAGGTCAAATAGGACTGTTTGAAATTTAAACTGAGTGCAAACAAATGACTTATACTAAATTGAATTATTTGAAAAAGAACTGGTTGATCATTGAACTGTGTGTAAACAAATAATTGATGTTTAATTGAATGGTTGGCGATACTTAGTAATACTTGGAACCATTGAACTTTGCTGACTAATGATAAATTAAATTGTTAGAAATAGAATTGTTTGAAGATTTAACTGTGTGTAAACAAATGATTGATGTTTGTGATACATAACAATACTTGGAACCATTTGGGGGGGGGGGGTCCTCGTGGTGTAATGGTTAAAGCGATGGACTGCGGAATCGTAGTACGCGAGTTCGTACTCCAGTCGCGCTATTGCGTTCACTTTCGGGCAAATACCCTTGGGAAAGGTATGAACCCCCTTATCCTCCCAGCTATGAGTTAAAAAGTACCACTACTGTTCTTCTAGGAGAATGGGTTTGGCATTAAATAACCTAAAAAGAGTTGATATGCCATTAAACAAAGAAACCTTGGAACCATTTAACTTTGTTGACCAATGTTTACAAATCATATATAACTAAAATATATGAATAAACTGGATTTGGCATTAAATAACATACCATGGTTGATATGCCATAAAACCAAACCAAACCAAATAATTTCTGTCGCTATATAAATTGCTATTCTGTTTTTATATTATTACTTTTATATTACTCCTTGGGAGTTTCATTCGAACGATGATGCTGGAGAATATAGATTTTATCCAGAATATTGTTGCTCAAAATGCAAGATATTTGGGGGGTTGAACTAAATTGCCAATTATTTGATTACTAACCAATCAAAGAAACTCGTATCCCTGAAAAGTTTAATTTGTTTTAGACGAAAATATTTTCTCAGAAAGAATTAAATATTCACAATCACAATTTGTTATGTTCATATTAATAAATATCTACATTTCTCAATTTGTTTTATTTAATAATGGATATGTTTATTTATTGAATTCATTCTTTTGTTCCATGCAACTCCAGACTTTCTAAGAGTTTTTCTTTAAATGAATTTTATTATTATAAAAAACATTACTTGATTTTAATTAATCCGTTTTCAAATGTAGCTTCTAGCAGCGTCCACGGCACATTAAACTCGACATCATTATCTCAGTACGCACAGGTTAAAAGGAACGAGAGAATTATGTCTGTCTAAAATGAAATAATCACCATTAATTAAATTATATATTGAATTTAGTTCATTAGTTTATAAATCTACCGTAAAAGGGAAATATTTTACTTTTTATATTTAATTAGTACCAATTGTAATTTTACTCAGTGGTGTGTTCTGAAAAATGAGCTTAAGTAAGTAAATAATACCGTTGTGAATTATTTTGAATTATAATCTTCCTTTCCTACGGAGATCAGGCAAGTACTTCGCTAGCCCAGTCGGCTGAGGATGTAGAATACTGTAATATAATTAACGATCCTAATCAATTATTTGAGTTAATTATTTTATTTTAGTCATCACTTCTGAGCTAGGTAAAAACTTTGAGTTTGAAGTTGCAAGTTTTAGACTTAGAAAAGTTAAAAATAGTGTGGAGGGATTTGTTTTGAAATCAGCAGTAATCAAAATATTAGAGATAAATATTTTGGTGGAGTTCAACTCAAATTGGTATGACGTGTCACAGGAAAATGTTTGTGATTACTTGTTATTTAACAGATTAGAGGAGAAAAATTAAAATAATAGATAGAGGAAGAGTTTTAATACGGGGTATGAGTTGGAGCTGGAACTGACACAGAGATCAGACGAGACCCTAATTAATTCACGCAAGCAGAACTACAACCGATTCGGTCAGGTCATCGAAAAAATGACTAAGTTCCTCTTTACATTCTCCGTCTCCTGCGGCTTATTTCTCCGAATATATCTGGATTAGTTCATACATTCTAACTCGATGTCTCTCTTGTCGTGACTGCTGTGAATATTGCATACAACAAATAAATTTTCGTATCCAGAAACCAACAAACTCGTTTCGTGTCGTGTTTAAAGGGTAATGTTAAACCTATATTTCCTTTTGGTACCATAGCATTACAATACATCGACTGCATCTCTGCAGAGGAGTAATACCCGCTTAACGAATATCCTGGATATGATATTAAACAATTTGATGGTGACGCTCTAGTAATACTGGAACTTTGGTGAACTGTTGGTGGAACTTATCTTTGCTCCCAAGTCCACTCGGGCCCGGATTGATAGTACCTGATAGGGTATTAACTATTGGTCGAATAGAACTGTTTGACATTTAAACTGTGTAAAAATGACGAATGCTAAATTGATTTGTTAGAAATAGAACTGTTTGATTATTTCGACTGTGTGTACACAAATGACTGATGTTTAATTGTAAGTGATACATAGAAATACTTGAAACCATTTAACTGTATGCAAAAAAAGATCATAGGCTCATTTGAAAATATTATCAACAAAATTTGTTTACCGTATTTACCAACCCCTCCGCTCGGGAAGGATATGGCACAAGGTCAATTTTTAAGCGGGGTTTATCAGGTTTGAATTCAGTCCTTCTCCTAGACCAGTTGCCTCACAAAGGCTGAAGAACCCATTCTGCCTTACTATTTGCCCATAGTTGGAGGGAGAATAATTGGATTCATACCTTTCCCAAGGGTATTAGTGCTATGTGAAATACAATCAGTCTCGTCCTGGATTTGAATTCAAGTCACGGTGTCCATTTCCTACGACGATAACCATTACACCACGGAAACTTCCATTAAAATTTGTTTACAAATCCTATATTCAATGTATGAATAAAAAGTATTTGGCTTTTAAAAATCTACAATGTTTGATATGCCATAAAAAACAAACCAAACCAAATCAAGCACTTCCCATATTTAGAAGATTAATATTGATTTTGTCAAGACTTTACTCAGTCTCTCCCTTATTTTCCTCTTGTGGAGACTTGCATAGCGTTAAAGTTTGGATTGTAGGAAATGAAATCAGTGCCTCGAGTGGAATCTCGAACGAGTCTGCATTTCACTTAACGCTAATAGAAAATATATATGGAATGAGTGTGTTGGATGTTAAAGAGAATTATTCTGAAGAAAAAGGACATTCAAGTCATTGTTCACTTCTGTCTTGGCAAATAGACCTTCCGGTTCGATACTTTTTCTGATTTCCACTGGTCCAGTCATTGTGGATTTAAGAGGCGCGTCTAATGTAGCAAATGTCACATCCTGCTTGTTTTTGAGAGGAGGAAACGAATGGGTACTCTGCATTCCCTAAAGTTCCTGCTTTACTGGTGTCTCATCATTAGATTGCTTTGAATCATATCCATGAAACTCGTTGGGAGGAGTCTTACCCCAGTCTCTCCCGCCAGCCGTCAAGGCTACAACAAATTGGTTTTTGTGTATCAGAAGTAGAAAATCTCAAAGACGAAAATCTGCTTTCCACTTTAAAGAGACCATTATAAATTTTCTAAATCTTCCATTAGTGTTGTATGAGATATCTAAAATTAAAAAAAAACATTAATTATGATAAATAAAGACAATTTTAACTTTATGCGCAATGATTTTTATGGGTAAAAGTGCTTACGTTTCTTATTAGATCTACACACAAATGCGGGACATAATGCGTAGCACCGAAGGCAAATTCTACCCAGACGTGAATAAATAATTCATCAAAGGAGCCAAAACCCAAAAAGGAAAAAAAAAAGATAACAGAGTTCAACATCTCTTCCATTTGATAATTGTTACATGATACACTTATTTTTGCGATCTAGAGCGAGGTCATCAAAATAAATGAGGGTGGAGTAACCTGTGAAGTCCAATATATATTTATATATTGTCATCCACAAACAGACTATTTCGTTCTATCAGAACACTTCAGTGTGGCTAGACACGTAGGACACTCAGAGTCGAAACCCATCCAATTTTACGTTAGAGTAGGTCTCAGACCGCTAGGCCAACAACCGTACCACGTTTGGCTAAGGGAATCTTTAAGGTATTATGTAGTAACAGTTATATATATATATATATATATATATATATATATATATTGGAGTCTACTAATAGTAATACAGTCAATTAATAAAAAATTAAGATTCCAGCCGTATCTAAAAAGAAAAAATGCTCGATATCAAACGATAGAGCGATATATTACCTACTCCCATAATCTACTAAAAAAGCTACTTATATATATATATATATATATATATATCACATTTCTTGATTCGATCGTTTTATACTCTTTTGATGGCTTGGGTACTAGGAGACAGAGATGGTTGGCCTGAACGGAGAACGAAGAAAAAAGATTCAAGAGCCCGGTTTTTTGACGAACAAAAAAGCTAACCACGTGGTATCCATTGTCCATTTCTTCCTGATTCAATTTGCCCATTCGGCTGGGGCTGTAGAATACATGGATTGCATCTCCGATGAGGAGTAAGACACTTCGCCCAACAAGTGTTCTGGATATGACACTCAACAGTCTGATGGTGAGGTTCCAGTAATCCTGGAGCTGTTGGGAATGCGGAGTACCCTTTTATTTCCATCGCTTCCCGGTCCACTCTGTCCCAGAGAGGTAGCACTTGATAGGGTCCTATCTATGGGTCAAACAGAACTAAATTGTGTACTTATGCTAAGCTGAATTGTTACAAGTAGAACTGTTTTTGACTTTGAAACTGTGTAGTTATTCTGAACTGAATTGTTTAATGTGGCACTGTTTTGACATTAAACTTATTGTAAATAAAATCTATACTTATACTAAAGTAAATTGTTTGAAATTTAATTCGGTGTTAAATAACCCGAAAAGTGTTGGTACGATGTAAAACAAAACAACCAACCAACCAACCTGATTCCATGGCCTCAGTTACTAAAACAACGAATTGTCCTGATGCTAAAGAAGTTTGGGTTTTATATTTTCCCCTCCTCAGCCGATGAATAAGTTTCACCGACGTTGCAGTCACCGCTGGCTACGCCCACATCTGTCTATTTTATTATCCAGATGGCAAATCTATAATATATATTACCTAACATTCTCGCTAATAAGCTAAAATATCGTTTGCTTTGGTTATGCTTTATGGCATATAAACCCTTATTGGTTATTTAATGACAAGCCCTATATATATATATATATATATATATATATATATATATGTGTGTGTGTGTATGATTTGTAATCGAATATTTTGTTAGTAACCTTATTTTTAGACGAGCTACAGCTCATTTTTTTGCTTTACCACGGTAAAAATGTTTCAAGTATTGCTATCTAATACTAATAATTATGTTTAAAATCTATCACTTGTCTGCACTCTGATTAGGTTTGGTTATTTGGCCTAATGGCCGAGCAACTCTTGTGGGTTATTTATTACAAAGTCCTATTTTCACTGATGTGATTTGCTCTAACACTAATAAGTCTATCTTTGCACACAGTTAAATGGTTTCTAGTATTGAAATTTGACAGTGATAATTCTATTCAATAGGAACACAGTTTAAAAGTTATAAATATTGATATTTAACACTAAAAATTCTATTTCATATTAATCATTTGTTTGCACACCGTTTAATGGTTTCAAGTATTTATATCTAACAGTAACGATTCTATTTGTTATTAATCAATTGCACACAGTAAAAAACCTTCAAGCAATAAAAATTATCCTCTAGTAAATGATTTAACAGTTCTATTTGACCCACACATTGAGCATTAAAAGTTACAACTACTCCGGGTTAGAGTTGACCTGGGAGTAATGTCATTGAAGGGGTACTCCATATTCAACAAAGCTCTAAGATTAGAGACTCAGGTGCAATTTTGCGTCATATCCTGGCCACATGTAATGTAGTCTTTACTATCTGCAGGGACGCATATTTTACAGTCCCAGCGGACGAGACTTGATAGTGTATCTACACGGGTTTTATAAAATTTCACAAGTAGCAATTTCTTCAAGAAACGTCGGTTTTGGCTCTTCCGACTGCGATATAAGGATGTAAGTAAATGGACATATCAATTCAGCTGCAGTGTGAAATACAATATCTTCGCAGACAGGAACAACAATGCAACTTAGAAAATAGATTTATGAGTCTCACTGAACACACAAAAGCCGGACCTATTTGGTGAGTGAACTGTAAAATATGAGGACCGGTTAACTACTCCAGATGATCATCAAATACTAGTTGCGACGGCTTGACTAAATGAAGACCCGCTGGTATGGTACACATATTGCAATAATGAATATTTACTCTTCAACATGCAGAAGAAAACGTGCTGAACGTACTCTTCCCCACAAATAAGTAAAGTTGGTGACCGTAGTCGAGGGTGACCAGAAGGTTCCCTTTTCAATAGCTACTACACCTAGGAGGGCGCTAGTCCTTTCCCTGGATTGCTCTACTTTACTCTTGATACCTAACATATTGCTGAGTGTCAAGCAAGGAGGTATCAAGTACCATTTTAAAAGTCTTTGGTATGACGCGACCTCGGATTGAACCCAGGTCTCCCTGACCACTGGCAAACACTCTACCCACTTGGACATTGAGCCAGTTAATATTTTGGGTTTGAATTCTATCTGAGCTATCGATAGGATCCTAACATGTATAACCACTCCAAGCCAGAGTGGACTTGGGAGTAACAGTAATAAAGAGATACTCCATATTCCCCTAAGCACTAGGATTTAGTGCCATATCCAGAACACAAATGATAGATAGATAGATTAAGAGGGGTTCTAACCTTCTGCAGAGGTCAATCGATATATATATATATCCATTGATTCTCGTAGATATCCCAATAAATTTCCCCCCTTACCTTTTCAATTGTCTTTTTCTATTTCTTCCTCTCCCCTGTAAATATTCTATCTCCTTACTTTATCCTTCTTTCATTTAATATTTCACCTTCCCCCTTCTCACCCACATCTACAATTTATCCTTCTTTTAATTTTTTTATTTTTATCTTTAAATGATACCAATTCACTTTATCTTATTTCTTTCACTTTTATTTATGTGTTAATCTGCTATTCATGTTTGTTTCAAATGTTTTATTCCTTCCACTTCTTTCTCTTTCTCTCCGTCTTTCCTCTAACCTCTTAACTCTTATTTCTTTTGTTTTCCTCTTCTCTCTTCCTTCCTTCTTTCTTTTTCTTTTTCTTTCTTCTTTTGATTTTTCTCATTGAACAAATGGAACATATGATGTCAATCTAATATTCCCAACAAATTACATGACGTAATTTAAAAAACAAATACTGATATACTGATTAAACGGCCGATCCTCTTCCAGGATATAGATTTCCCCTAGGTTTTTGTATATATATATATATATATATATATATATGTAAATTCAAACATCCATCGTTGATTTAATATCATCCCTCCCAGTCCTGATGATGATTCATTAGAACCAAAACGCTATACTGTCGACTTTGTTTATCAATAAATCTCTTTTTCAACTTGGATTAACTTGTTATTAATTTTTTCGCTATATGAGCGTATTTTACACCATTATTTACTTCCATATATACATATATATATATATATATATATATATATATATATATATATATATATATATATATATTGTCAAGCAAATAGTTGGTTAGTTGTTATATTTCTAAAGGTGTCGTTTAAGCTCATTTGTTTGTGCACAGTTAAACAGTTACACGTATTTCTATTGAATATTACTTCTATTTCATTTTAATTATTTGTTTACACTCAGTTAAATGGGTTCAAGTATTGTTATTCAGCATAAGTAATTTTTTTATCAAGTATTCTTATATAATATGAATAATTTGTACACCGCCCTGTCGACTGTTGTTGTTGAGTATGCTGACTGCATCTCCGCAGAAGAGTAAGACATCCCTGCTAAATAGACTTGTTGGTTGTAGGTTCTACCTATGGTTTTGTTTTATGGCATATCAACCATTGTGAGCTATTTAATGCCAAATCCTATTTGTTAGTTGTTGGTTGGTTGGGTTTTATGGCATATCAACCTTTGTAGGTTATTTATCGCCAAATCCATTTTTATGAAAATAGTCAGCTCTATTTCAAACAATTCAGTTTCGCATGAAGACACAGTTTAATTGTCAAAATAGTTCTAATTGAGCTAATTCAGAATAAGTACAGACTTTGTTTACTTACAGTTAAATGTCAAAACTGTTCTATATTAAATAATTCAGTTTAGTGTAAGTACAGTTTCAATGTCAAAAGCATTTCCCTTTCAAACAATTCAGTTTAGCATAATCACGCTACTTAAATGTAAGCTCAGTTTAATTGTCAAAAACATTTCTATTCAAGCTATTCAGTTTAGTCAAGCAGTTCTAATTCAAACAATTAAGTTTAGCATAAGTATGCAATTAGTTCTATTCAACCCATAGATCAGGTGCAACAATTCTAGGCCAGAATGAACCTGGGAGCAATGGTAATGAAAGGGTTCGCCGGAGCACCCTTCATTGCCATTGTTCCCAGGTCTACTCAGGCCCAAAATTGTAGCACCAGATAGGGTTCTATCTATGAAATAAGCTGTGTAATTTGGCTAAACTGAATTATTTGAACTAGAGCTGTTTTTACATTTAACTGAACTGTTTTGACATTTAACTGTTGATAAACAACTATAATTCGGCGTAATGATTAATATTAAAGAGAATTATTCGTTTTAAATTGCAATACTTGATACCATTTAGCAAATGAGTTCCAACCCTATTAGGATTAAAGTTAACAACAAACTATTCACAAACAAAACAAATACAAATAGTATTTGGCTTTAAACAACCCACAAAGGTTGAAACCCATAAAACCGTAAGCAAACAAACAAACAATCAAACTACCAACCTAATTTGTACAGCTGTATTGGGCACAGCTGATGATGTAAGGACGAACTTGTAAGCAATGTTCACGTATGGACTCCTACTTATGGACACACAAGTGTTGGCTGATCAATAAAAACTTAAGCCGGATGCAGTCAGGAAGACCTTTCAGGAGTGATGGACGAAAGAGACATATGAACAGAGAGAGAGAGAGAGAGAGAGAGAGAGAATGAGAGAGAGAGAGAGAGAGAGAACTTTGTGTAATCCACACGACATGATGATGATGTTGATGATGACTGTACTTCAACAAAGATGACTTTGGCATTACATAACCCAAATACGTTAATATGCCATTAATCAATGAGATCAAACGCGACTAAAATAATCCTTGACAGGTTGACATGCCATTAGAAACGAATCAGTCAATCAACCAAAACATCAGGCTTTGATCCAAAGGTTTAACGTTAAAACTCGTGCAATTCCAGTAAAAAATGATTAATAAAAAATCAATCTGTTGTTTACTGAGTTTGTGCTCACTAAGATTCGATTATCGATGCAGTTTTTCCAAATGTCTCGATGTCTTGGTAACTCTTTCGAATTGGGAATTTATAAAGATCTAAAATTAAATCGATTCCCCATCCCCTTTGCGACAACTACGCGTGGAATTTTCAGTTTAATTTTTTTTTAATCACTGGAAACACAATTGTCTTTTGTCCCTCTTTGGTAATATTTTCTAGGAATAAAAACAGTCTCAAAAGAAGCTGGATTTGACAGAGAATGTAATAAATGTGGAGGCAATGAATGAATCGTAATGAGAAATATGCTGAGTGGCAACCCCTTCGATGAACCAGATTTTGACCAATTTGTTTATTGTATCTAAATTCTTCTAGTTTTTTAATATATAGTGTAATATTTTAATGCCAAATCATGTTTATAAGTATGTATTAAATATATATATTTTGGTTTGGTTGGGCTTTATGGCATATCAACCATTGTAGGTTATTTAATGCCAAATCCTGTTTATAAATATATATTGAATATATATGATTTGGTTTGGTTGGGCTTTATGGCATATCAACCATTTTAGGTTATTTAATGCCAAATCATGTTTATAAATATATATTGAATATATATGATTTGTTTTGGTTGGGCTTTATGGCATATCAACCATTGCCGGTTATTTAATGCCAAATCCTCTTTATACATATATATGAAATGATTGGGTTTGGTTTCTTGGCATATCAATCATTGTAGGTTATTTAATGCCAAATTCTGTTTATAAATATATATTGAATATATATGATTTGGTTTGGTTAGGTTTTAAGGCATATCAGCCAATGTAGATTATTTAATGCCAAATCCTGTTTACACACACACACACACACACACACACACACACACATATATATATATATATATATATATATATGATTTGTACGCACATTTGTAGATAACTTTCTTAAACGAATCTGAGCTCTTTTTGGCATAATTAAATTGTATGTTACAGTCTCAGTTTAACATCAATCAATTGTTTGCACACATAGTTTGTTTTATTTGACCGATAAATCGGAATTTATCAAGTGCTACCACACCGGGTCTTCACATTTACTTTCCTCTTAAACTATTTAAAATCATCTTTTTTTCTTTTTAAACTATCTCTTATCGTTAAGAAGCTTCAGCTACTGTAAGTCTTGCGCAGCTCAGTCGGCTCGGCTGTAGAATACACCGACTGTATCTCTGCTGAGCAATAAGAATCCCCACCAAATGAGTGACCTTGATATGACATTAAACAATCTGATGGTGAGGCTCCAGTAATGTTGGAGCTTTTGGGGAATTCAGAGTACACCTTTATTGCCGTCACTCCCTGGTCTATTCTGGCTCGGAGTGGTAGCTCCTCATAGTGTCCTATCTATTGGTCAAATAGAACTGTTTGACATCTAAACCGAGTGCATACAAATGAATAATGCTAAATTCAATAATTTGATATAGAACTGTTTCATCAAAAACGTTGGGATACTGACCAAAGAAAGACACGGGGAACACAAATGGTGATATAAAACGTATATATTTAAGTAACAGAAACAAGATACAAGTGAATCTCGTTAAACAGTAGTTAGTTGGTAGAAATCTGAGAGTTCAGTGTGGTAGTGACTATCTGTCCACTACGCAAATGGTATCACACATGATTGTGTCACGCTGATCGGTGCACCTCCCCATCTGACGCTCACGTTGTGTATTTATGGAGGTGGGCGCGTCCATTATGTAGGGAGTACAGCAGTTTAATTGTGTGTAAACAAATGGCTAATATTTAATTGAATTATTCTGATACATAGCAATAGTTAGAACCATTTAACTTTGTCTTAAGCCATACTGAATTTTAAGAAATAGAATTGTTTGACCATTTAACCGTGTGTATCTACAAAAAGGGTTAACAAATCATATATTTGATACTTATCTAAAAAAAGAATTTGACATTGAATAACCAACAATGGTTCATATGCCTTAAAACTAAACCAAATCAATATGCTTTGAGGTGAGGAAAAAGTAAAGAAAACAGCCAATTTATAAGTTTGTTGACATTCCGTATCGGCGCAGAGCTGCTGTGTGTAGGTTCGAGCTGGTCTTCTTGCCTTTGCTCGGCCTTGTGAAGGGGTCCACAGGAGTAAATCAATTATGAGCTCGTCCTTACTTCTCCAGCAGTGTCCCGCATGTATGGTTCGTCTAATTTTGATAGTTTTCGTGATGAGTGGTTGGTGGCCGTACAGCTGCTGCTTTGTGGAGTGCTGCCTCCAGGACGTGTTCAATATTGCTCGCAGTATTCTTGTATAGTTGCCAAGCTTTTTCTCCGTGCGTTTAATTATTTTCCATGTAGTGCATCCATATAGTAGTATTGATACGACCGCAGCTTGGAAGAAACTGCAATCTTATATTTCACCTCTATTTTGCATCGGTCTCGTCAGACCTCTGTCTGACCCATTTATATATCCATTGCTTCTAGTCACGTGAATTCCAGTAGCACCAACCATTTCAACAGCTGGGTTTGTTAGCTGGAGATCCGTGATCAAACCACACAAGTAGCTATCGGCACATTCTTCTACGTAACAATCAGGATCTTAGCTTCTTATGGAAGAATCTATGGTAATTCTTCAGATCTGTTAAAGAAGATATATGCATCCGATACAAACCATGTTCCTTTTAAAGACATTACATCTTTTTATCTTCTTTATTAATGATATATATTTTCAACAGTTTGAAAATCAATGCATCTATGACAGGGTGTAGTAAAATCAACCCCACAACCATTATCTTTTGGTATAAAACACAAATCTGATTTTGCTACTAATTCATGTTGTATCAGAGGGATAGGTGAATTTGTCTACTATTTTCAGATTCACCTACCTAGGAAGTAGCGTCTCATCAACCGAAAAAGACACCGACACACGACTAACGAAAGCATGGACAGCTATCGATAGGCTCTCGATCATACGGAAATCAGACCTGATCGATAAAATGAAACGCAGTTTCTTCCAGGCAGCGGTTGTATCGATACTACTATATGGATGCACTACTTGGACGCTAACTAAATGGCTGAAGAAGAAACTAGACGGCAATTACACAAGAATGTTGCGAGCAATATTGAACAAGTCCTGGCGTCAACACCCCACAAGGCACCAACTATACGGCTACTTGCCTCCCATCAGGAAAACTATACAAGTTAGACGAACCAGTCACGCAGGAAACTGCTGGAGAAGCAAGGACGAACTCATCAGAGATGTACTCCAATGGACCCCCGCATATGGCCAAACAAAAGCAGGACGACCAGCTCGAACATACATACAGCAGCTATGTGAGGATACGGGATGTAACCCTGAAGAACGGCCAAAAGCGATGAATGATAGGGAGAAGTGGCGAGAGAGGGTCAGGGATATCCGTACTGGTTGCACGAGTTGATGATGATGATGATGATGATGATCAGAGGGATAACACTTCGCTACGTTCGCTTCTATCTTCTTTTTTTTTTTTGTCTTATTCTTCTTATTAGCTCTTTCCTACCTTACAAATATACGAATTGTATCTCCCGTGTAGGGCTAAGGGGGCTAGCAATAAGATAACGAAGATGGAGAATGAGGAAGAGCAAAGAAAGATGAATGATAATGATGATTATAAGACGAGAGACAGAAAAAAGTAACAAAACGAAGCTTCAAAATGTTAAAACTTTTGATATATTAAAAAGGAATACAGAGAATAAACTTTGTAAACTCCCAAATGATTCTTCAGCGTCTGCGGTCAGTTTTCACTTTTTAATAGTTACAGTCACAAAGCAAAACTTCAAATCCAAAATGGCCGCCACTGATCTGGCATTTCATAGTCATAGGAAGATTTATTTTTCACAGAATGCAACATCAAGTTGTTATATAAATATCAGATAGGAAGTTGTCCATTACTCTGACCAATGAAATAATCTAATAGAAAAATAATAATTTAAATAATAAAAGGCAAAGTTAGGAGGAAAAGTCAGTGGGTTGACCAAGACAGACATGGTCGATAGTCGTGAAACGAACACACGGGATTCAATATTGATTCATCAGTTCAACACAACTGATAAGCGTTTTTTCAAGATTCTTTAACCTTTTTAACCACCTTCAAAAAAAAAAAAGAAGGTTATTCCATTCTCTGTTAAGAGGAGAAGTTTTTAATTTCCCCTCGTAATACTATGTAGGAGCTGAATATAGACGACCAAGAAAAAGTAGAGAGAGACAAAAAAGTAGGATAAAGATAATAAAAATACAAAAGAAATTTAAAAAAAATTAATTCCACTGAGAAAAAATAGCAGTAAGAGGAACAAGAGAAGAAATAGTGGAATACAAAAGAAAAAGTGAAGAAAAAAGAAGAAGAAGAAGAAGAAGAAGAAGAAGAAGAAGAAGAAGAAGAAGAAGATTTTTAAAAGTTGAAGACGATGTGAAGAAAAATAATAATGATCAAAAGAAAGAAAGAAACGAAGAAGAGGAAGAAGAAGATTTTAAAATGTTGAAGATGATGTGAAGAAAGAAAGAAAGAAAGAAAGAAGAAGAAGAAGAAGAAGAAGAAGAAGAAGAAGAAGAAGAAAAACAACAACAACAACAACAACAACAGATATGATGATCATAATGATAAAAAAAAGAAGAAGAAGAAGAAGAAGAAGAAGAAGAAGAAGAAGAAGAAGAAGAAGAAGAAGAAGAAGAAGAAGAAGAAGATTTTTAAAAGTTGAAGACGATGTGAAGAAAAAGAATAATGATCAAAAGAAAGAAAGAAACGAAGAAGAGGAAGAAGAAGATTTTAAAATGTTGAAGATGATGTGAAGAAAGAAAGAAAGAAAGAAAGAAGAAGAAGAAGAAGAAGAAGAACAACAACAACAACAACAACAACAACAACAACAATGTTAATGGTGATAGTGAGAAGGAAGAAAATCACGAAAAAGAACAACTAAAACAACAATATTGAGTATGATAAGTAAGACAAATTGTTGAAGAAGAAGAAGAAGAAGAAGAAGAAGAAGAACAACAACAACAACAACAACAACAACAACAACAACAACAACAACAGATATGATGATCATAATGATAAAAAAGAAGTAGAAATGACAAGAAAGGTATTAAGAAGACGAAGTACCAAAAACTTTACAGCAAAACGAAGAAAATCAAAAGTTGTTTAAACAGAATGAAAGCAAAGAGAATCACGAATCAATAAAAAAGGCCTGAGACAAAACTGAAAGATAAGAAAAATAAAAAAGAAAGAAATAAGAATCAACAAATAAAGAACAAAAACGAGTGGCTAAAAATATTTCTTTGCGCTACTAAATCGACTTGAAAACAAATAAAACTATTTTCTTTTTATTACAAATATTAAATTTGATTTCATGAAGACTGTAGAAATAAAATCAAATCGCTACTAAGGGCAAATTGAGATTTATGTTCTCTTGTTTGGGGCAAGAGGCTTGGGGTCGATTTTTTCGAGCGGTGATGGTGGTGGGGGCATTTATGAAGACAGCGAATTTTCTGTGAAATAAGATTTACGCGAACATATTTCAGAATTGAGAACAAGACAAAAATAAGAGAAAGGAAAACCACAAATAATATTTGGAATCGATTGATATGGACAAAAGATATATATATATATATATATATATATACATATATATATATATATATATATATATGAGAGATGAATTTGATATGTTAAGAAGGAGCTAAAAAGAGATAAATATAAAAAAAGATGTTTACGCGCTCCCTGGTAAGTGTATATGCGTAGAATGATAGACCTTGAGGGTAGAGTGTTAGTCAATAGCCCGGAAGACCGGGGTTCAATCCCATCTCGAATCATACTAAAGATTCAAAAAATGGTAATCCCTACTTCTCTGCTTAACTCTCAGAATAATAAGGTATGTATGAAATGTAAAGTTGAGCAATTCAGGGAAAGAAGTAGAACCATTTCCTATACCTCGGTGTAGTCGGTATTGAAAAGGAAGCCTTCGAGTCACGCTAAAATACGGGCGTCAACTTGAGTTTTAGCATAAGGCTCTTGTGGTCCTCTCACTTCTTCTATTGATGTTGCAGTGCTTGGAACCCATTGGTAAAATGTCATCAACAGCAGATATGATGTCATCATATGAACTTTTTTAGCCTATAGCCAATAAACCTTTCAGCCTACCTTCGTATAGATAGATAGTGAGAGAGAGAGAGAGAGAGAGAGAGAGATGTCCAGCTTCATACACGTGTTTTTACTGTCCAACTCAAGTTCTGAAAACCATCGACATAGATAGATTAATAGATAGATAGATAGATAGATAGATATGAGCTATGTGACATAGATAGATAGATTGATAGATGGGAATAAGAAAAAAATCTTTTAATATCGACAAAAAATTAAAATGCGAAAATGAAGAAAAATATAAAAAGTATAAATAATGAAAACAACATTAAACAAGGAAAGAAGACTGAAGGATGAAAGCAAAAGAAAGGAAAAGAGAATAAGAACTAAAGAAAGGAAGAAAAGATGAAGAAGCAAATGATGGGAATCGCAAACAAGGCCCGGGGGGTGGCAAACGACTTCCCATGACAAAGAACAAAAAAAAAAGAAGAAAAAAAAGAAGAAAATCTAAAAATTGGTGAACGCCCAAGCAGCAAATTCGCATTTTCTCCGCCAAACTAAATAGCTAACAAAACAAGACAAACAAACAAAAAATTAAAAAAAAAACGCTAAGAAAATAAAAGAATAAATAAAATAAAGAAAGAGGGGAAGAAAAATCTGGGAGATGATGTAATAGGTCAAGGCACGTCAGAATGGATAGTAAATGACGATGTATTTTTACGCATTTTTAAATAAATAAATCCAAGAGATAATGAAAGAAATATGAGGACAACCTTGAGAAAGAAATATTATTGTATGTCACTAATGACCAGCAGTAAAAAAGAAAATATTTAAGTTGAGATATGAAAGAAATTCTCACAGATATTTTTTCAAGCAGGTTACATCTCGTCTTTATAGTTTGACAGGCTAGAAACACTATGTATATATGTATAAGATGGTCGACAATAGTTTTAATATTTTCAATAGCTACTGCACTGATGTGTAGGGCAGGGTACTAGTCCATTAACCTTTGACCTGTACCTTATAATGCTGAGTGTGGAGGTGCCCGTGGTGTAATAGTTTTCATCGTAGGAAATTGACACGGCGACACGAGTTCAAATCCTGGACGAGACTGATTGCATTTCACATAGCACTAATACCTTTGGGAAAGGTATGAATCCAATTATTCTCCCTCCAGCTATGGGTAAATAGTAGGACAGACTGTGTTCTTCAGCTTTGGTGAGGAGGCAATTAGTCTAGGAGAAGGAAAACTCCGAATTCAAACCTGTTAAACTCCGCTTAAAAACTGACCTTGTGTCATATCTTGCCTGAGCGGAGGGGTTGGGTAAATAGGATAATGCTGAGTTTGAAGCAAGGAGGCATCAAATATCATTTTTTGAGTCTTTGGTATGACACGACCGGGGGTTTTATCTCGTTCTCCCATTGGCGAACACTCTGACCATATGCCAATGCGCAGGTAATATATGTATATATGTATACATAGAGAGAGAGAGAGAGAGAGAGAGAGAGAGAGAGAGAGAGAAGCCGAAAAACACGCGTGCATACACCCCCCAACACACACACATTTATAGATTGATTCAAGTCTCGGATGAAAGGTTCATTGACTGACAGTGATACTATCAGGTGACCAAATGGTTATTTTCAACATGATCACTCTGGTGGTCCTCGCATTTCTTCTATGTTGCAGTGGTTGGATCCCATTGGTCAAAAAAGTCATCAGGAACAGATATGACATCATCTTATGAACATTTTAGCCACTGGAATTTTCAGCCCACTCTTGAAGACAAATAGTGAGCACTCGGTGATAAGAAAAATGTTGACTTTCAGCTCAGATCGGAGTTGATATGGATGCGAGAAAAAGACACAACACACACTTACAAAGACATTTGTACACAGAGATTGATACTATGATGTCGTACTCAAGCACGCTAGCCATTACCCCTGGTAGATTCCCCAACAGATATTTAGATAGATCGATAGAAGAATGGAAGCAAGAAAAAAAAAAACGGATAATTTGGTTTCGTTTAGTTGCGTTTTATCATATTTACCAACCCCTCCGCTCGGGCAGGATATGACAAAAGGTCAATTTTTAAGCGAAGTTTAACAAGTTTGAATTCAGAGTTTTCCTTCTCCTAGACTAGTTGCCTCACCAAGGCTGAAGAACCCTGTCTGTCCTACTATTTACCTATAGCTGGAAGGAGAATAATTCGATTCATACCTTTCCCAAGAGTATTAGTGCTATGTGAAAATGCATTTAGCCTGGTCTAGGGTTTGAACTCGTGTCGCCGTGTCCATTTCCGACGACGATAACCATTACACCACGGGCACCTTAGTTGCGTTTTATTGTATACCAAACCTCATACGCTTTTGGCCTAGTCGGTTGGGGCGGTAGATTACACCAACCACATTTCTACCGAAGGGTAAGACTCCCCCAACGAGTGTCCTGAATATGACATTAAACAATCTGATGGTGAGGCTTCAGTAATGCTGGAGTTTTAGGGAATACGGTCGATCCTTCATTGCCATTGCTCCCTGATCCACTCTGACCCGGAGTGGTAGCTCTTGATAGGGTCCTATCTATGGGTCAAATAAAACTGTCTGACATTTAAACAGTGTACTCATGCTAAAGTGAATTGTTTGGAATAGAACTGTTTGATAATTCAACTATGCGTAAAGAAATGACTGATGTTTAACTGTTAGTGATACATAGCAATACATGGAAGCATTTAACTTTGTTGACATACTAAACTGAATTGTTTGAAATAGAGCTGTTTGATCATTTACTGTGTGTAAACAAATTACTGATGTTTAATTGAATTGTTAGTGTTACATATCTATACATGAAAACATTAAACTGTGTGCAAACAAATAATTAATAACAAATATATTTATTCATATTAGATAGGAATAAGTGAAACCATTTAATTCTGTGAAAAAAAATGTGCCTAGGCTTGTTTAAAATGTTATCTAAAAATGTGTTTAGAAATCATATATTTATGTAGTATAGTCATGATACAACTATACAAATATACAGATGCGGGGAAATACGAAACACTGGCGACTCTCCGTTGTTAAGATACGAAACGTTTATTAACTTCTTGACTTTAGTTTTTCGATACGAGGAGAAAGAGAGACAAAATGTTTACTATGCTGACTGTACTATCTGACCCCAAAAAACGCGCTGCGCATCCCGAAGCACCCAAGATCTCTCTCGGTAGAGACCTGCAGAACTCCATGGTCAGACTTCGACTTCAACTGTCTGCCTCAATGGCAGACAAACCAACTGTCTCGTACATCGTCCACAGTCAACCCCCAGCTGGACTGGCCCGGCCCAGAATCGAATCTCAACTAACGTCTTTTTCAAAATCACCAAATTCTCATCCCATCGCTTCCGGGCATGACGTCATTCACACCCCAGTCCATTTTCTATCTGGGGTTTTTATAATGACATTTGTGATTGTCATATCCTTTGCGCACGAGCGTGAACTGTACTCAATGTGTGTACACCTGCACTAAGAGCCGAATAGTTCATAGCCCAACCAAACCGAATGATAAAATATAATTAACGAAAAATGATTAATATAAAAAAATCATTCCGTAATTATATAACATTTAAGCTATATTTATAAAAAAAGATCTGGCGTTAAATAAACTACAATATGCCATAAAACCAAACGAAAGGCTATTTAAAGCTAAATCCTGTAGATAAACATATTGAGAGCCTATCTGAAGTAATTATTCAAATCAAATAAATCTTAATAGCATAAAAACTTCTAAACCACTATTTGTCAAATTTTAGCTCATTCATATCCACTCTCAGTAAAAGATTTAACTAAATTTTCCAACATCTTTAATGTTTAAAATTCTTTTTTTGTTAGATATTTGACGTCTACGAAAATAGACTGACTGCCGTTAATATGCTGATTAAACTAATATTAGCTTTAGATCTCTGAAATCTTATAAAGATTATTTTTTTCTTTTTGTTCATGTTGAAAAATGGGGGAAAGGGAAGGATCTACCAACTGCTAAAAAACAGAAAATATAGTTATTGAGTGAAATAATGTTTACTTTGGAGATATCAAAGGAGCTTTGTAAAGATCATCGAACGATAAATAAGGCTGTTGAAAATATAATTAAGCTAGGCACTCGTACCAAAGAAAAGGCTTTAAAAACTTGCTTACTTGAGATGAATGTAAACTACAAGTTATAGCGATACAACCATCTTTCACCAGCGTTGCAGTGTTATATTCTCATATGCAGTATCATAACGACACAACAATAAAGACGCAGGAAGACTTCTTTATAAAAATATGTACTTCTCACTTTATTGTAAGGGTTCGAAAAGTTATTCAAAGTTTGCGTGTGAGAGGGAGCTGAAGACCGAACAGAACTGCAATATTTTGACCCCCATTCTTATGGCCGTCAGCGTTGTGTCTTTCTCGTTCTCCAGGGCTGCTCAACCGGCGGCCCAGACGCCCACTCTGCTGGCTTTCTCTACTACAACTTATCAGTAACTTCTCTGGACCTCAACTCATTCAGAGGCTCCAAGGGCCCCCTTCGGCCTGGTGTGGCCTTCCCTACCACATCTCGTATATAACGGCAACTCCCACTCATCAGGGCCCCAAGGGCCCCTTCGGCCTGGCGTGGCTTTCTCTACCACATCTTGTCTTCTAACTCGTCAAATATCCAACTCATCAGGGGCTCCAAGGGCCCCCTCCGCCGGGCTTCTCTACCACATCTTGTATTCTAACTCGTCTAAACTCCAACTGTAACTTCTGTCTTGACTGAGTTATATAATAGTTCAACGCCCCCTCAATCGCCTACTCGATCTTTGGAATGGCATGTTTGATCGTCTTCAAGCGGATATAACTGTCATGCAGTTCACAGGTCACTCTCTTCCAAGGCATCACTCTGAAGTGGGACCTTCACCTTGTCCCATATTATCAGCCGAGCTCACCTGCGCGATTTCCTCTCATAACTGCCATTGGAATGTGTCACTTCCTTCCGGTGCATCACTTTGAATGGCATTTTGACTGGGTCGAAGGTCAAAATACTACAGCAGATCTTTGAAAAAACTTTAATTGATGGACAGTAGAAGGATAAAAAAAAATGAAGAATTCTTTTTGATTTGGAATTGTTAAAAATCTCGGCAACTTCCTTTCACTAAAACAAATATTTTAAAGCGTAAAAATTGGAACAAGAAAGACTTGAAAATCAACTTTTTTTAAAGTAATTTCCACGGACGAATCTCTATTGATATCTGATGTATCTGATGGATGGGCTAGGAATGGATTTTATTAAATTCAGAAATGTCTGGTGCAATAAGAAGGCAATAAGGCGGCAGTTCTATAATGGTTTGGTTTCTTTGTTTAATGGCATATCAACCTTAGTAGGTTATTTAATGCCTAAGCCATTCTCCTAGAAGAACTGTAGTGGTACTGTTTAACTCATTGCTGGGAGTTCTATAATGATATTAGTTGGAATTATCGACCAAATCATTATAGGACCATTAAAAGTCAATAAAGAGTTACACTGAATTTTATAGATAAGATTTTCTTTGCATGTCACAAGTCCCAGTCTCGCAGTTTCAATGTTAAATCCGTATTTATGCTTCTTCTCATTCACCTAACTTTACTCGTAAATTCTTGGTTGAATGTATATACATATAGACAGAATTTGGCGTTAAATAATCTACAAAGTTTGATATGCCATAAAAACCCAACCAACCGACATCGTAAATTATTTGAGCATGAAAGATTTACAGGAGAGATTATAATGGAATTGCAGTTATCAAGTCCTGATCTGAATCTGATAAGAAATCTATGGACAGTTGTAAAGATAAAATTATATAAATGTGGGAAACAATACGACAGCATAGCAGAAACATAAGGTGCAATTAAAACTATCATGTCGGGAATTAAACCAGCTGAAAAAACAAATTATAAAGTCTATGCGTTAAAGATGACTAGCTGTTATTGAGAAGGTTCGTTATAATAAAATGCAAAGGATTATAATACGTGATTTTTATTTGTCTTATAATAAGTATTGATTCATGTTTGATGATATAACCTTTTCATTAGAGTAAAATGTGATCATATGATTTTGCTTGATAACTTCAGACGGTAGCTCTTTTTTTAATTTTTGTTAAAATACATCAAGTAATTTTTTTTCAGTAAGAGTTTTCGGACTATTGTCTTCGTCTTTATTGTTTTTTCTCAGCATTTCTGCAACTGTATCCTCCGGCCTTCCTCTGGTGTCCCTTGTAAATCTGGACATAGAAATGATTCAACCTGGGAAATCATTTTTAAAGTTTCACTGTTGATCAAACAAGGCGTTCAAGAAACTATGAAGATCTTTCGCAAATAACGACGTCATTGTTTTTCACACTTTAATGTCATATCCCGGACACTCATTGGGAGGGATGTTACTTCTCTAGAGAAATGCAGTCGATGTATTCTACAGCACTAGTCAACTAGGTTTAAAATTTTTATTCGTGTTTTGTTTTGACATCGAATTTGATTGTTTAAGATTTGACAATCATTTTTTAAGACACATTTGTATTAATGAATTGTATGTCATTTGATTAATTACTTAAGACAGGGGATATATATATATATATATATATATGATTTGTAAGTGAATACTTTGTATTATCAAACGGGCCAAATCTCATTTGTTTACAGACAGTTGAATGGTATCAAATATTGCTATCTAATATTAACTACGTTTTAATATGAATTATTTGTTTACGTGCAGTTAAATAGATTCAAGCATTGCTATGAAATAGTAATAGTTCAATTTAACATTAGGCATTTGTTTGCACATAGTTAAATCTAAATTATAATAAATGATTAGATAGTTCTATTTGTCTCATAGTTGAAAGCCTAACGAATACTGCAACTCCAGGCAAGAGTTGACGTGGGAGTAATGACAATAAAGGATTACTTTACATATTCTTCAAAGATCAAAGACTGGAGCCTTACCATCGGATGCAGTTTTGCGTCATATCAAGGACTCAAGAGATTGAAGGATAGATAGATATACACGAACTAAGATGAGGATAGTCTGATAGATATGAACAGACTAAGAGAGACACACAGACAGACAGATAGACAGATAGATATCTTTGTACTGATACAGATATTTAGCCATGTAGACAAATAATTTCTAGGGTTAAATTGTGATGTAGGTCTGGATTGAATCATATCGATCTAAACATAGATAGATAGATAGATAGATAGGTATGGCTTCAATGGGATAAATAATTCTTTTCACTTTAATAGGATGGCTAAAAGCCAAAAACTGGGCTTTTACAGGAGTTCTGAATTGAATGACCCGAATAAATATTGATCTTACTTCGAGGTCGTCCGTAGCTTGACAGTTATTAGCTAAATTTTGATCAAAAATTTTACTATATAAGACATAATGTAGATGATTAATGGAAATGCGTAGGGTTAAGTAAAAATACAAGGAACTAAATTATGTTGAAAAATAAATTTTTGTCCGTAAAATGTTTCATCCATCATTAAGCTCTAGATATATTTATGCATTTACGAATTTATAAAAGTCTTTTCAGAATCTATTTACCCATCTATATATCTATCTACAACGTATCATATATATATGGCCAAATGAGTCAAATGCTTGACAATGATACGGGAGACTGGGGTTCGATCTACAGGTCCAGTCATACAAAAGACTCAAAAATAGTACTAGATGCCGCCTTGCTTAGCCCTCAGCATTATAAGGTAAAGATCAAGGGTAAAGTGGAGCAATCCAGGGAATGGAGTAGTGTCCTCTCCTACACCTCGGTGTAGTAGCTATTGAAAAGGGAGCCTTCGGGTCACCCTCGACTAAGGTCGCTAACTTTACTATATATATATGTATATATATATATGTAATATTATTTTATCTCATTCAAAATCTAGCACCTGTTTGGTTTGATTTGGTTTATTTGTTTAACCACATATTAACGCATTATGGGTAATTTAATTCCAACATTTTATTGATTTAATTATTGGTAAATATTTCCAACGGTCCATTGCAATTATATTTCTAAATCACAGTTTTTCATTTGTGCTTGATAATAATAATTTTCTGTCTATTTTAATGGTATTAAGTAGTTCTATCTAAAAGAAATAATTTGCACACATTTATATGGCTTCAAGTATTCCTATCCGACACGAATAATTTTCAAACAGAACAAGCTGATCTCTAGACGGGCACTTAACAATTGCTACGTCTACTGTTCAGAGTGGACCTTAGTTAATATATTTCTCTATATAAATCAGGCGAACCAACAAATTGTGTTAAAAGTTTTCGTAAAGAAAAAGAGCTCAAATACTGACCAGCGTATAAGAAAATTTCGGCTTTTTTATATGGGTCACATGACTAAAATATTCAGGTATCAACTAAGATACAATCATCAGATAAGACTCACATTGATTAGTAAAGTAGTATTAGTAGTAGTAATAATAATAATAATACTAATCAAAATTAATCATCATCATCATGTCGCACTATTAGCACGGATATCCATGACCCTCTCTCACCACCCCTCCCTATTGTCCATTTCTTCAAGGCTACATCCAGAGCTGCTGTATGTGGGTTCGAGCTGGTCGTCCTGTCTTTCATCGGCCATGTGAAGAGGTCTGCAGGAGTACATCACTTATGAGCTCGGCCCTACTTCTCCAGCAGTATCCCGCATGTCTAGTTCGTCTAATTTTGATAGTTTTTGTGATGGGTTGTAGGTTGCCGTACAGCTGCTGCTTTGTGGGGTGCTGCCTCCAGGACTTGTTCAATATTGCTTGCAGCATTCTTATGTAGTTGCCGTCAAGTTTTTCTACATCTGTTAAGTCAGCGTTCTTGTAGTGCATCCATATAGCAGTATCGACACGACCGCTGCTTGGAAGAAACTGCGTTTCATTTTATCTGTCAGGTCTGACTTCCATATGGCTGATTTGAAAAACTCACAAGGAGTAAGATAATGAATAGATAATACACAGCAGAAAAGCCAATGTAGGTTATGTGGTGACGAAAACGAAACGATCAATCACGCAAGCGAATGTAGCCAACAAGCGCAAAAGGATTATGAAATTAGATATGAATGGGTGGGAAGAATAATCTAGTAGGAATTGTGCAAGAAATTGAAATTCAACCACTCTACTAAATGATATATGTTCAAACCATTATCCCTCCCAACGACTGAGACGCCCAAACTTTTGTGGGATTTTGAGAGACAAACGAAGCACCTAATCCCGGCCAGAAGACCAGACCTAGAGATGATAAACAAAAAGAGTAAATGAGAATTTGCCTTATAATAGATTATGCTATCTCAGCGGGCCACTGGGTGATTATAAAAGAAAATGAAGAGAAAGAAAATTACGTAGACCTTGCCAGAGAACTAAGAAAGCCGTGAAACACAAGGGTGCGCAAAGGAACGGTTCCTGAAGGTTGGAAAGGGGGCGGAAGATTCGAAAATCGGAGGAGAAATCGAGACCATCCAGACGACAGCATTATTGAGATCTGCGAGAATACCGAGAAAAGTCCTGGAGACTCGTGGAGACTTGCTGTCACTCCGACTCCATGATGATGTTAAAAACTTGCACGGAGAATAATGATAATAAAACTAAGTTTGAATTTAAATGTAACTAGGGCTTTGCAAATTAAAAATGATACTTCTTAACTCTCTATTTACAAACCAGGATTTTGAGGATTGTTCAAAGTGCTCCTACTGTGATTGGTATCACAGTTACTTTTAATTCTGTTATTAATGCTTGATTTCTCTGATTTTTGTACCAGAGAGAGAGAAAGGGAGGAGGAGAAAAAGAGAGGGGGGGAGAGAAAAAGAGAGAGGAGGAAAGAAAGAGAGCGAGCGAGCGAGAATAAGAAAGAAAGAAAGAAAGAAAGAGTGTTATAAAACCATTGTAATTATTTTATATAAAAATGGAGTCGAGACAAATATCGAGAGATAAACTTTTTCAAGCGATGACAAGAAATAGGATCTTCATTCACAAAAGAATATACATGGAGGGGCCAAAGTATTCAAAGTTATCATAAACATATCTATAACGCTCATATCATTTCTCTGTAAGTCTAAATCTATTTTGTGTTTTTTTTTATTTTGTGTTGGTGATGGTGGGGGTAAATATTAAGCAATATTTTTGGCCTGGTTTCTTATAAACATTGTGAGTCGTGAAGTTTTCCATGAGAATATTAGGATTCGTTATGCCGCGAAACTACCGTTTCCTCAACAAATTTTGGAATATTTTCGTTTTTGTAAGTCTCATGATTGATTTTTTTAAAATATGCAACCATTGATCTTTTGAGATTCCAAGTTTAATATTTCTCGTCGACTGCTGCTCTATAACACACCGTGTGCACGACTAAATTAAACTTATATATCGTCAGCCCTGTAGGACCTTGATCTCCGGGTGTTATATTTCGGCCTTAACGTTAACAATATACCGTAACCCCAATATTTCGGAGTGATTGACATCGTCCAACACACAATTTATAAATTGATTAGCTTAGTAAATAAGTTGGATCTTCAGGCTAAACGTTTTACAATACACCGTAAGCCTAATTTTTCGGAGTGAGCAAGATCATCTTATAGACAACTTATGAAATAATTAGCTTAGTGAATAAGTTTGATACTTCGAGCTGAGCGTTTACAATACACAGTAAGCACAATATTTTGGACTGAGAGCGATCAATACACTGTAAGCCTCAGTGTGATCAATACACCGTAAGCCCAGTATTTCGGACTGTGGGTGATCATCCTACATACAACTTATAAAATAATTAGCTTAGCGAATAAGTTTAATTTTTCGAGTTGTACGTTTTACAATACACCGTAAGCCCAATATTTCGGACTGAGTGTGATCATCTTAGACACAACTAATGAAATAACTAGCTTAGTAAATATTCACAGAATTTCTTTTTAAAAAATTGTTATCTAATAGACCGCTCAGGACAGAAGTTGACAACAAATTTCTAGCCTCATAGTAGAGCTGGATCAAATATATGTCGCCACAATAGGGGTGACATTTCCGGGAAATTTAAACTTTATGAGTGTATCACTTGATAAGAAATAAATGGGCGATTGTGAGCTGATTTGTTCATGTATTGTAACATACCATGATACGGATACGAAAAATAGACACACCCATACCGGTACGCAAAACGTTCATAATGTCCATAAGACATATATGGATAACATAGGAATCCCGAAACACGAAAAACACGACTTCTTAGTTCAGGTACGAAACCTTTTATTACCTTTGAGTTAAAAGGTTTTTCGACATAAGGAGAGAGGCGCAATCTTTCTATGCTGGCCTTTCAATCTGCCCCCCACCAACACGTGTGGCACCTGCCACAAGGCCTCAGCGAGCAAGCAAAAGTCACCCTTCTTCTTCGGGCGGCAAGACTCAACTAACTGATTTTTCTCAAATCCCCCAAGATTCTCCGTGCACGCTTCCGGTGCATCACGTCATTCACATCTTTAAGTCACATTTCCTATCTGGGGTTTCTATTTTGACATCTCTGAATGATACATCCTCCTCGCGCGGGCGTCAACACCTGCACTCAAGTTACACCTAATTAACCCATGCACTAAGCCGAAAGGTTCTCAGCCTAACTAAACACAAAGGCAATATATATAAAACGAAATCCCTCGGCCATTATATTACAGTATTACTTGACGGAAAGAAGAGTTGAAGAAATTAATTTCAATTTTTAAATGAGTTCAAGTTCTTCTCTCAACGGGGTTGGATCTATTGTGTCAGTATTACTGAATGGTTGCACCACATGGACTCTAATACTTGGATAGAAAAAAACTAGATGGGAGCTATACAAGAATGCTGTATGCTATTTTGAATAAATCCTAGGAACAACACCCTCCAAACGAGTTGGTGTACGGACATTTAGTTCCCATCTCACAAACCATCTTCGTAAGATGGACACATGTTGGTAACTGCTGATGAAGTAACGAGGAACTCATTAGCAACGTTCTCTTCTGGACTCCTTCACATGCACGTCCCAGTGTTGGCTGACCGGCAGAGATTACCATCCATCAGTTCTGTTTGGACACTGGATGGCATCTTGAGAACTTACGTAGAGCGATGACCGATATAGATAGATTGCGAGAGGAAGTTACCGGAATCCGTGCCGTCGGATGATGATGATGATGATGATGGCCTATACTTTAAGAAATATCAGTCTAACAGTCTATGTTCATTAAAATGAGCACGTACGGCTGGTTGCCCAGTCAAATGGCAAGTTAACCTCTGGGAAAAAGATGATAGCTGCATGTCTAACATAAAATTTGATGTCTATGCAACACTGGAGACATAATGCCCTGAAGGGCAAGACAATTCTTAGATGACATTAGTATTGTTTAATGAAGGTTATTGAAGGCAACAATTATCAATCGTGACTAACGGTCTGCTTGCCTCGGTTGCCAACTATTATACAACACAGGTCTTCCATTATTATTATTATTATTATTATTATTATTATTATTATTATTATTATTATTATCACAATTTATAATAGTATTAGTAGGTGTAGTAGTAGTCGTACTCGTCCACATACAGGCACAGAGAGCCACGAATTAGTTGTATTTTTTATGTTTATGGGTTCGCAGTTCAATTTTGGCCTTTCTCTTTTTGATTGGTGTAACTCTTTCAACGTAAACTAATTCAGAAACAACGATATTATTTACATATGTAATATATATATATATGCAAATAAAATCGTTGTCTCTGAATTTGTTGACTTTGAAAGAGTCACACCAATCAAAAAGAAAAAGACGAAAATTGAACTGCGAATGCATAGACGAAATATATATATATATATATATATATATATATATATATATATATATATATATATATATATATATTTACATATAAAATATAAATGTATGTACGTAAATGCGTTTAAAGGCGTAGATATTTGTTCATCACACACCTACACATACATACACACACACACACACACACACACACACTCTCTCTCTCTCTCTCTCTCTCTCTCTCTCTCTCACACACACACACCTATATATATATATATGTATACGTATATGAATATCAGTAATATAGTTTCATTTATTCATGAATAAACAGTGCTCAATATAAGCGAGATAGCATGTATATCTAAGTTAGGATAGTGGAGATATAGTCACCGGCGTTTGGTGACTATCATTTTCTTGACTATGATATCATCTGGTCAAGAGCTCTTGGTAAGAAACTCATGGTCACCAAGCGCCGTTGTCTCTGTCTCCGTTCGACTAAATTGGATATACATGCTTTACCATCGATATTGAACTGTCTTTATTCATAAATATACCAAACTATATAATCAAGAACAAGCAAAAAAGTATTTAAGTTTTAATATAATAGAATATTATATTAGATAAAAATACATGCAAAACTAAATTAGAACACATATAAAAAGATTACACTGGTCTTATTTTATCTTAATTGATTACTATATAAAATTATACATAAAAGTTAATTACATCAATTGTTAAAAACCAGATTATTACTTTAAACTTATTTGAAACTGGGGGTATAATTCAAGAATAGAACAGCTTGGATGGTGGCTCTTCTTATTACTCCCGGCTTTCATTGCTAAGTTTTCCTAATTTAACTATCTAAGCATAGTGGAGACATAGTCACCGGCGCTTGGTGACAGTAATTTCCTTGACTATGAGATCATCTGATCAAGAGCTCTTGGTAAGAAACTAACGGTCACCAAGCGTCGTTGTATCTGTCTCCGTTCGACTACATTTGATATACATGCTTTAGCATCGATATTGAAACTGTAAAGATTTCTTTTAAGATTTATCGGCTATAGTTTTGCTAAATGAAACCAAGCAATCAGAAATCAATAATAGCGGGCAAATATTTATTAAAATCAAAATTCTAAAAAACATTAATGTTAATCAGCTTTCCCGTTCTCACGGTAAATTGCTTCTTGGTTGAATATATAAACACAATTGCATATTATTATTATGTAGATAAGGACCACAGTTTTAAAAATATACTTAAAACAAGTGTCTTAATAATCAAGAACAAAATAAATCATTAACAATGTGACGTATTTAACTAAGAATATTGTGACGTCGAAGGTGATGTAGTTTTGCTGGCAGACAGACACATAATCTTCATTATTATAGGACACACACGCACACACACCTCAACTACCCTATCGAGAAGACTTACAATGCATCTCTCTGATACAAGTTCTATAGCACAGCATTATAAAAAAACATTCATGCTTAACAACAGAATTACGGAAAATTCTTACCGAAAACAACAATATTCGAATATCAAATGAACAAGCAAAAACTACAGATTCTCAAGGCACTACATATTAGGAACATACAACCCAAACTTAATAGGAAATAATTTTGAAACCAGTACTAATGTACTTAATTGTCTTTAGCTACTGACGCTATTTATAGAAACAAATTCGAAAAATAAATGCTACACAATAGAAGAGTACAAACACTCTTCTTACAAAGTAGTAATGTAAATGTAAGAGTTACATCACTTTTGTAATACATCCTCCCCTGAGGAGGGCCCAAAGTTGGGCAGAAAGTACTTGGGAAATAACTGATATTGGAAGAATTATCAGCCAATTCCCGCCGAATATCATAAGATCAATACAGCAGTTCGAAAGGATTAACAAAAAGTTATGTACACAAAAAGTGTCTATTAGGTTCAATCAAATATTTATATTTATATATCCGATGACTGGTTAAGGTAAAAATTGATGGTAATTTTTTTTTCAGATAAACACGCATCATGCCTTGTTACTAGTTATTTTTACCTTTAATTACGTTGCTTTGTGACTTTACTTTACTTCCGTCTGATGATTGTGTGCCATACGTGAAACTTTGTGTTGCAGACTTAGAAAAGTGGGAATATCATTTCTGTAAAGATTACGGTAGAAATACCTCGTATATTTTAAACTGTCACCAGTGTGGAGCAAGAAAAGTTAGGCAAGTGGCAATGGTAGCGACATCTAGCAAAATACCTTCTGAATTTCTTTATGAATTTCTAAATAAAATTCTAACTAAATTTCCTCTCAAACACGATTAGTTGCGAACAGGGCTAGGATAGGCTATGCTGTTTGACGAAAAAGACCACATAAAAAACAATTTTATTTTAGTTCGGTTTACTTTTTTTTAGAGACATATCAACATTCATGGGTTATTTAATGCCAAAGCTATAGGTGTTGAGCAATAGTGGTACTATTTGAACCATAGCTAGGGGATTAAGGGTTTCATAGCTTTCCTCAGAAACTGAACGTAATCGCGCGACTGCAGTTCGAACTCGCTTACTTCGAGACTGCAGTCCAGGTCTTTGAAAAACTGTTTTATAATCTGGACATTTTCTAGAGCACTTCGAGGTCTTTCAAGTGGCTTTCTTTTAACGAAT